>JAUBOD010000038.1:6665255-6696429 GCA_032353885.1 Nothura maculosa | reverse complement strand
AAAACCCGCCTGGATGCCGCCCTGTGCCACCTGCTCTAGGTGTGCCCGCCGGAGCGGGAAGATTGGACTAGATGATCTCTAGAGGTCCCTTCCAACCTTGTAGATTCTGTGATTCTGTGATTCTGTGAAAATTGTCTTCTTTCTTTTTCTTTAGATTATGTTTAAATATCTCTGACTATTAAGTGCAGGTGTGATTTCTTCCATGGGAGCTAATAGGCAGAGTAACATCGAAGGCTAATAGACAGAGTAACATCTAAGGTTAATTAAAGAGACAAAAGGATTGGAGAATTTGAATTTCCTTCCTTATATTAGCTCAGTTCTTGCCAAGTCCTGTATTTGCTTTGTACATTTAATGGCATTATTTTCTCCACTTTCTGGAACAGAGAGGGCATCGAGATGGAACCAAAGTGGCACAATTTCAACATCAGTGTGAAATGACTGCAACTGCAATGTGGTCACTTTGAACCACAGGATAACTTCAAGGCAGATTTTCACTTGCCTTGATACATTTTACCAATAACTTTCAGCCACAAAAGTCAATTACCATTATATCAGTTTGTTAAACTACAACATATTTCCTTCTTAATGTTTGACAAAGTGCAATGAGTGTTTTTGCATGGTCTTTTTAAGTGTCTATTTCCCAAAGCCTAACTTAAATTGATGTCGAATCCATTAGGAATGTA
This sequence comes from Nothura maculosa, assembly GCA_032353885.1. Lineage (NCBI taxonomy): Eukaryota > Metazoa > Chordata > Aves > Tinamiformes > Tinamidae > Nothura > Nothura maculosa. The sequence continues at coordinate 6,695,746 of JAUBOD010000038.1, read as the reverse complement.
TTTCCTGCATTAATGGCAACTTAGTGGCTTTTTTAACCCTCCTCTTCTGTAATTTCACTTTCCTTAGAACACTGTAATTAGTTAGCGCTTCTAATTATTACTTCTCTGACATATGAAAATCTTTTCTTTTTTTTCTATTTTATGAAGAAATATTTGATAGGAAATCCAAGTATTCTTGAGATCAGCATTCAGGACTCCAGCCTGTGAATCCTGAGTATTTTTGCAACTGAAAATGGCAAAAATTGCTGCCAAGCCCTGGTGCTACATTAACCCATATAATGTGACAGATTGCAGAGACAGTAGGGCTTTATAGGTTAGTGAAAAATCAATGGCAGAACTCCCTTTTCCTCTGACATGACTGAAATATCACACATAGAGAGCAGTCTTGGAAATATATTTTATCTGGGAGTAGAAAAACTTGTTGTGAAATTTCTCATCCTTTTGAGAAGGATAAATATTTCTGGTTTAGATGAAGGAAAGGTCTTAGAAATGAAAGAAAGGTAATTTTCTCTATGAACATGATTTTCAATATATGAACAAGATTGATATTAGACATTTTCGTACTGTTTGTGTGGAATAACCTAATAAACACACAAAAATCTTCCCAAAGTACTTCTCTTCCCTCTCCGGAGATCTTCCAAAAATGCCTGGAGGGGACCATGTGCCCTGTGCTCTGGATTTTCCTGTTTGAACAGGGAGTTTGGACTAGATGATCTCTACAGGTCCCTTCCAACCTCAACCATTCTGTGATTCTATGAAAAGCATTTCCAAAACTGTACAAGAGTTTTTCCACAGATAATAAATTTGCAATAAAATGTACAACATAATGTTATTTTAAAGCAAATCAGATTACTGAAAGAAGCAATAACACAAACCTCAGTCACCAAATAAAAGTATTTACAATCCCGATTTAGTAGTTACTAAAGCAAAATAACAATAAATTTAAATAATCATCAGGAAAGAAATTTGTGAGAAAAACGGAACCCAAGTTCATAGGTAAGGACCACTTTCAGAGTTGTTATTTAACTATCTTATATTCTAAAGTAGTCTTTTTATAAATATTGCATATTTTACTACTGAAGCTATGCTTTTAAGTTATCACTTGATATATAAAATGTTTTGATCACAAATAAACAATCACTTGACTTTTAACTTCGAAGCTGTTGCATATAAATTATGGAAAGAGTTGATTTCATGTCATGCTACTTTCATTAATGTAATTATGAGTCCATTTAAGAGCAGTAACTGTAATAACTTTGAGTGCCATGGCAAAGTGAAATGATAATTCCTATTATTAGATTAGAATCATAGGTCTTTGTGATTTCTTTTCATTATGATTTATTGTGTTTGCGTGGCTTTCTCCTTTATAGCTTGTGTGGGATTCTTTTCATTAGTGGAGGTAAAGAAATGAGAATTGGGAAATCTTTATTAAATGAATTACCAATGAACAATCTTGTAGAATTTTATGAAAACTATTTTCATTTATTTTTTGAAATCTTTCTCTCAAAACAGAGTTTTATCTTAAATTTTAACTTCAGGACAAATTGCAGTGGGAAAATGTTATTTTACATATTTATACCATTTATGGTCATCTATGCAGATATTGCTAATTCACTGTTGAAAGAAAAAAAATGTTGATAGAAAAAAAGATCGTGAGAATTCTTCCACAACTTTTAGTGCCATCCTCACAAATATTGGTTCTTTGAAACAAATGACTAATCTCACATTATTGAAATTTACTGGCAAATCAAAAATTTTATATACACAAACATGAACATATATCGTCCTTGGCAATTAACTATAAAGTCTTTTTGGTCATGTTTTGACAGGCATCAGTCTTCTGAGCAAATGGATAAGTAAACCAGACATAATTTTCTTCCACATCACCTTCCGAGCAATCGGAGAAATTTATAAGTTGGTCACACAATTTCACTATGCATCCTAACTATGTTAACTGGTATGATATTATGTTTGCTTCTGAAATAACATTTCACTCTTTTCTTCTCTTTAGAGTCCTCTGTTGAGTGAAACTATCATTAACCCACTATGAATATTCATGTATAAACTGAATAATTGTTTAAAACAGAGACCTTTATGCATTTCAAAGTGGGATTCCCAATCCCTGTTTAAAAAATTTTAAGTCTGCCCAATGCTTCAGATTATAATGGGAAGTTCAATGTGCACTCTGATAATTTATCTGCAAAATATAGGATTTACATCAATCATTTGTAAATAAGATACCATCTCTTTCGAATATGAATCGTAGTCTTTTACAATGAAAGTGCTATTTATTCTTAAAGCCATAAAATACAACTATTTAAAATAAAATAAAATAAATCTAAATAATGAAGATAATTATTATTTTATTACCCTATCATATGCAAACTTACTGAACACTTTTACGTCTTTCTTTGCTAGAGATTAGTTTAAAAAATCCTGCTGAAAATAGAGATACGGTTCGGAGAGTCAATTCTTTACTGCATACTGTCTTTCAGGGACAACATAGGCAATTTCTCTTAACTGCCCAGTTCGTTGCTTAAATTCAAATCAAGCAGTAAAAATTCTCATTTCTTCATGTGAAACAATGTGCAAACCACTGAACTGAAGAAAATTTGAGTGAGCGAAGCAGAAAAGATAGAATTTGTCCTAGAGAGGAGGGCTAAGATCAGTAGCTTAAGATATATGCAGCTAAAAGCATATGGCAATTTTATGTTGAATCACTCCTGTGCATTTCAAGTCTGGGGAAGACTGTATTCCTTTCCCAGGCAGAATTTCAGAATGCTCGAGGTCTTGTGGATTAGCAGGGAAGCAGTAGATCCAAAAAAATATAAGTACCATAAACCCCTGCAATGTGATATGAGACTGGGACAGGAGGTGCAGCGATGCAGGGTGCAATCCTCTTTTTTGTAGCTCTGCTGGTGTTAGAGAATATGTCTGCAGAGGAGCAGAAAATGGCCATAGGTCCAAATTGAGGCCACAAAATCTCCTTATCCTCAGTCTCACATTAGGTTTAATGGTGTGACTTTCCTTACCGTGGAATTACACTTGGAGAGCAAAAAGAAGGAAGGACAGCATTTGATAAGAAAAGTTATCTTAAAACTATTTTTAAGTATTAAAAGGAAATAAGGATACAAGAAATTTCTACTGCTGAGCATAGACGGAATTCAATCATTTGTCTTTCACTGAAGCAATAGCTTTACTGCAGGGACATGCTATAGAAAGGATAAGCTTTCTGTGCTTAATATGCAAGAAACATCAGCCAGAGCACTCCTAACATGACTTAGCTTAATGAGGTATGTGGTAGACTGACTGCAGGGTGACTATAAGGCATACTTTTTCTGTGTGACAAATATTCTTCTATGAGTCTAGTACTGCCCAAGCAGACTGTTTCTAAAAAGAGGATTTTTTTTTCTTACTTTTTTTTGGCAATATCTTTCTCTACTGAGTCAATAGATCATACATTTCCTCTGGGATACTCTTTCCTCTAAATTCTGTCTCTCCAGGAGACAAACTATGTGGGTCTTCCAGAAAGCATACCCACAATCTTCTTTCTAATTTCATCCTGTTTTTTAATGATTGATTTAAAAAACAAACAAAATATATAAGTTACTGATAAGGTTTTCATATCACTAAGACCTCCAAAAATGTGATGAATGGGCCCGAGTCAGAATTCAGTAGCTTGGCTGCATTTCCTACCTTAATCATTTTTATTTGTTTTACTATTTGAAAGCAGCGTACAGATAAATTTGAAGGAAATTTAATGCTTTGTTCAAAGGAAACATGGCTTTTCTTTACACGTTAACACTATTACCTATAGCTATCTGGGACTCTTCCAAAATATTTAAAACGTTTATTAACTGAATTAGTTTGATTATCCATTTATCTTTATCAAAACCAAGCAGATGTAAAATGTGTGTTGTCTTTAAGGTCTCTTATGAAATATGAAAATAACATAGCAGCTGCTAGGATCATCTCTGTCCTCTGCCTGCCCTGAGCTCCTGCGTCCTGTGCTGCTGCCTGCCCCAGGCCAACATGAACCTTGGTGCAGCCCAGCAATGAACCCAGGCATCTTCCAAATGACCTGCCAGAAAGCAAAGATAGCTAATGTATAAGTGCATTTCAGGAATGAAAACATAACCTGACTTGCTCTCATAAAGATTCTTCCAGTTAGTGTGTAACATCTCTGATTTAGATCTCCCTAAATACTAATTTGGTCATTCTTTAATTATTCAAACTTTTTTTTCTTACTCAAAATATTTAAAAGCTCTCCTTATATATTTACAACATGAATACTAATGCATTGTTCTGTTTTTTTGTATCATTTTACTCAGCACTTGTTCAAGCCCTTGCATATTGACCCCCCTTATCTCTATTAAAACAGCATGAAAACAGAAAGAGTAAATCCATGACCTTTCAGTGAGATATGAAGTATAAATTAATGAGTGATCAAGTATCTGCGGGGTTTCCGTTCTGCAGCTGCCCCCACCACCTCAATAAGAGACCAAATTTAAAAGGGAACATTTTGGAATATCCCTGTCTTGTTTTCTGCTGTACAAGTTGTGGCGACTTTTTAAGCACAAGGAGCAAATTGCTGCATTATTGCGGTCAAACTCCACTAAAGGCTTGCTGCAATTTGGTGTAATGATTGCAAGCAGGAAAGAAGAGAACAATTTGAAGAAAAATCAGCATTTGTTCAAAGTTCAGGGTTAGAACATTTAGAGGCCTTTAAAATTAAGAAGTGGATTATAGACTATAGCACAGAATAAAAGGGAAAACAAAAATTATGGGACCATATTTAAAAGCAAAGCAAAAACCATGTTTTAGAAACACAATTCATTCGGACCATTCACCTTGAGAGTTGAACTCAATCCTTCCTGCAACTTCCATAAACACCTCTTTATCTTAAAGAAATCTGTAACACTCCATGGTTTCAATTGCCTTTTATTGCAGTAGTATTGATTTCCATTAGTACTAATTATCCTTCTCAGTGTCTTCCTTCAGACTCTTAATCCTTGTTGTAATGGAAGTTGCATACATTAACTCCCATCTGGAAAGAGAGAGTAAATTGTAAGATCTTTGGGGCAAGACTTATTCCCTCCTTTTCTATCTAAGCAGTCCCTAACAAACTCCTCTTGGTGTAAGGATCATAAGAATTACTGTAATAAAAACATGAAGACTGACATGTCATTGCCAGCTGCTATTTAATGTAGCTGACAGGGTGCAAAGGGACGTGAAAGTCCCTAGTTGACACCACTGGAAAATTAAATCAGGACACAATTGGAAGTTGGTCCCTGTAATAATCACAAAGACTTTATTGTGCATTCTTTCTCAGCATGGCATCGATGTCCACAAGTTTACAAAAAAGCATTATGCTATCCTGTATTTAGTCCTCCGAAATTTAATGTAAGAATAATTGAATACATCTTCTTGCTGTGGCTTGCATTGCAGAAATTACTCAGTTCTTTCAACATTGCATAATAAAGAATTACATGTAACATAGGTAAACGTATTATATTTTACATTTAGCCTCAGAGCAAAGTAAACAGTTCAAAGCTAACAATATCAGAGCCTGTAACTTTAAAAATACATATAATCCCCAAAAAAATCTTTAATTAATTTTGATGATGAATATTTATGTTCAGATGCTGAAAAGTAAATAGTAACAATCATAATTTCTGAGGACGCATGGTAATAATCAGGATTAGAGGAATACCATGTTGTAGTTTTGTCTTAATTGCAGTATGAAATAAATAATTATTTCAGTTTATGTGTATAATAGCTATGGGAAGGAGGTCACAGACCTCCAATTATTTAATCTGCAGCCACTTACTGCTGCATATAAAACAAATGTGTGTGTGTGGATACACATGTGTACATAGATATTTAGAACATAGCCACCGTTTTATTGTCTGGTGGTGCTTCACAAAAGAGAGAAATCCTTCGTAATTGTGCCCTTACTCTATTTAGAATTGAATAAAGTGGGCCACATGTCACAATAGATTAAGCAGAGGTCATTGCACGAAATATCAAGTTAAGATGGGCTTTGAAAACAACTTTTGCTCCAGCCAAAATCATTTCTCTGTGGGTTGGGCTTCACGGTTTGAGCCCTTTGATAAATACAGCTGGGAAAGATTGGGAAAAACAGCTTGCCCTCAACTTATCTACTGTGGAGATATCTGCTAGAGCATTAGGAAGCTTCAGTTCCCACATAGGTTGGAGTAAATTTGTTCTTCATCTAGGGAGGCAGCAGGAGCAGCTCAGAGACACCCCACCGCTGTCACCAACCAGCAGGGGACAAAGGTGTGGACTTGATGGCTCTTTTTCTCTACATTCTTCCATGTGCACACTACATAAAGGATCCTATCTTAAGCCAATGTTAAGAAGGAATATGTAAGCACACAAACATTAGAAAGATAGTTATTTATTCCTCTCATTAATTGGCTCCTGGTCAGATACAGGAGAATTCAGGCTTTGATTATAAGGCCATATAATCTTTATTTTAGTTAGTTGCTTGCATAATTTGCTCAGTAAGCGGCTATTTGGTATCGTTTTTACCCCTGCTCGTTTGACCTGTTCTGCCATATCCCAGTTAGCACATATCTCATCTTCCACGTTTTCCATTGCAATGGCTATCGCTCACCTTTTTGCAAAGTATCCACTCTTTCTGAGTGCAAGCCTGGGTGTGTTGGGAAGTATCTGCATCTCTGCTTCTGGGCCACTGGGAAATGAAGTAATGAAAGAGTCCCTGAATTCAAAAGAAAATATCATTTTACAATTTCATGGCTTGCCTTTACTCATAATGAAGGAATCCTGGGTTTCATCCTCAGCTGCATATATATTTCATGTCTTTTATCCCATGACTAATTATTGTAAAAAAAAAAGTGCCTCCAGTAATCCTAGTGATAGGTCTTGATTTGATAAATTTTATGGATGCTTTTTTAGATATGCTTAATGCTGTTGCTTTGTTTCTAAGATTTTTTTTTCTTCTTGCAAGAAAATACTATAACATTCTTAATAAATGACTTGGAATTTTCTGTCATTTGTCCAAGTCAGAATATTGAAAAAGAAATAATTCTGACATTATTATTTTAACTCTAATGCATATTCCCTGGTTAGGACAATATGCTAATGAGATTGTTAAAGCTGTTATATGTGACGACCATGGAAAATCTGAGATTTTAAGCTTTAGAAGAAGGCAGAAATGACAATGAACTTTACCTGTCTGCACTGATACACTTCAGAGGATTTCTGTTTCTGCAGGGAAAATAAAATTTAGAAATAACTATCCATTAAGGAAAAATAATTGCTTGTGAATTGCTTTTGTATGTTTACGTTCTGAGTAGGTAGCTTGCACATGCTTGCCAATACAGGCGCACATGCAGAATTTCCTTTCAGAAGAAAATAAATATTAATCTGCAAGCAAATGAGTAGAGTGCTGATGCTTCCCAATACTTCTGTTTTTCATGACACTTGTGCAACGTTAGTACTTATCTTTTAAAACCAATGTAAAATGTGCACCTCAAAAATCTACATCCTTACAATATAGCAAAAATAACCTACATAAATTTCATGAATTTGACATGTTTCTAATGCATTTTGGAGCAACTAGAGCTCAAGCAAAACGTAAAGGCTTTCCTTGATTTATCAGAAAGGATCAAGGAATAGATAAGAAGGGTCACAAATTAGACTGACTGCAGGAAAACTATGTGCAACAACATCCAGTGATTGCACTGAAGTGATTCTGCAGGTGGCTAAATTTAAAATGATTTTTTTTAAGACTCAAGGAATGAGTAGAGAAGGGCTACTGGGTAAAAATGAGTGCCGGAAAATTATTTTCAGTAGTGAGCAATGATTTGACTAAAAACAATGCCCTCTGACAGTAAATTAGAAAGGGCATTTCCATTACATCTAGATAGAGAATGAACTGAATGCCTCCTGTGAAAAATAAATACTTGGGTCATAAAAGTGTTGGGTATCTGTACCAATGCTATAAAAAGGATTTTCTTCCAAAGCCCAAATTTCAATGTATAAACTCTTTAGCATTCAGTGATACCGTGTTATCATCATGGCATAAACGAAGTGGAATGTTCTAGTAGCTTGGTTTGCATTATACTATTCCAGGATTCCTCACCCTAAACTTAACTCAGTTTAACATAGCTGCATTTTTACTGTATTTAACAATTTGTGTTGACATCTTTCTTCCTACTTCTTCCAGGTTTGATTTATAGTAATGCTGTAAAATATCACTAATTAACATTTCGCGCACCCCTTATATGCTGAACATTTTAAACACAGGAAAATAATCTCACCTTGCTTTTCAGTACAGATTTAGTAACAAATTTAGTACTACAAATTATGTAGGCTGTTGAAAATACTATTTTTAGGTAAATATTATCAGCTACATATTATAAATATTAAGGTAAATATAAATATTAAGGTAAATATTATCAGCTACTTATCAGCTACACAAGCAATAATCATGATACTTTGTTTTTATTGTTCCTAAGATGTAAAATTGAGAGATTCTGAAGTTTTCCCTCAGCTGTTAATGAACAATAATATAACTCCACCACGTTGAAAAGTATGTTGGCATATTTTCTGGCTTTATTTTCCAGATAAAGTGACTGGCCTTTTCTATCACCATATACCATCAAAATAATGAGAAGATCTTATTCTTCTCATACAACAACTACCTGACAATCTAAACACAGATGTCTCTTTTCTATAAAAAGAATTGAAAATTCTTTAGGGCTCTGATTATAACTGATTAGACTAATCAGAAATATGAATAATGAAAGCATTAATAATCAAATTAATAATCAGATCTTGCAAAGTAAACACAATTCTTACTTGATATTGATATTTGTTTTGACATTCCTGTCTAAGCAGCAAAAATCTTAATAAAAGGACACAATTCTTTATGTTGCACTTACCTCTTTTGCCTCCTAAACAAACTATGAAGTGGATGTAAACTTTCTTTTACAGAATCAAAGCCCTGCAAAGTTGTTTTAGTGAACTTAGTAATGAGATTCATGTCTCTTAGGGATCCTACTAACACTTAGTTTTCATGAGTATACCTGCAGTAATCTTCCAGTCAGTTTAGACAATGTGCATCTTTTGCTGCAGGAATTTCATCACAGAGTTATCGCATGTAAATGCAGAATATTTAGTGACTTCTTTCTAAATTAAATGTTTGACAATGGATAGCATCAATACACTAAAATTCTATTGTACTTTTTTCTTTCTTTTACTTTTGTATTCTTTTTTCAAAGTGGAGAGAGGTATTTGATGAACGTTTCAAATCATTTAGGGTATGTTAATGAAATATATGTCTTTACTACATTCCTCCCTCAAAAAAATAGGAAGATTATACTTCATTTCATAACATCTTTTCTCAGTAGACTCTTTTCTCTCTATGCAATTGGTAACTTTTGCAAAGCACATAGAAATTTTTTGAATCTCTATTACTAAATTCATAGTTAAAAATAAGCATAAGCAGAAGTGTTTTCCTACAGAAAAAAATCTTTTAAAAGTGAACCTATAGTTAATTACATGCTTTAATTGCAATTTGCATCTCGCAGTATATAGTTTTAGGTGGCAGCTATAGTAAAGCGCTGAACAAATGCTTGACTTCCAGGATAACAATTCTTTGATTTTAATAACTTTCTAAAGTACTTTTACTTATTCATGTGCTTATAGATTTACTTGGATTAGTCAGTGTATTTGGTGTGGATGTTTTTATATCTGCAAGAGTAATAAGATGTTCTTTCAGAATTAGGAGGAAGATGGAGCAATTCAGTACAACTGTTTGCAGTAGAGATGTTGACTGAAAAATTTGAAAAAAAAAAAAGAGTTAAATTAAGAGAAATACCAGGAGAATTTTACCTAAAAGAATTAAAAGGAGTACTTCCAGCAGGGAGGAGTTACATGAGAAAGTGATAGGTAGATACTTCATAAGTATATAAAGAATAATATCAAACCAAAGCTGATCTTACTGTCTCAGTTAGGAAGGGAAATTATTCTATTTAGCTATAGTTAAATAAGCTATTCAGAGGAAAAATAGCTACTTGAAAGGCATGATTCATCCCACTCTGGTATTCAAATCAGATAAAAAGTGCTCTTATCAACTGCCATCACTACCAAAAAAAATTTAGAAAAATGACACAAAAATGTAAACGTTGATTTTGTCAACATCTATAGCTAGGTAAAACGAAACCCACATTGAGTTTTTGGTGTTAGCCTTCAGGAACAGACAGCTCCCAAGGCTGAAACCTGAATGTCTGAAATGGATGGAGAGAAAAAAAGAGGTGAACTCCTGAAAACAGCTGGAGGTGACACTCCAACTAGAAATAAATAACTTAGAGAAATTTCAGGATTATTTAAGCAAGCCTAAGCTATGGCCTTATTTTCAATATATGATTTTGGGTGGGGAAATAAAATCTAAATTTTATCTTTTTTTTTTCCTAGTGGCAAGTAAAGTAAAAGTATAGTGTAAATATCACAAAATACCTCCGTTAAAAAAAAAAAACAAGGAAAAGCTCTCTTGCATATGAGCCTGGCTGACAACAGCCATTCCTCTAGCTGTAAACACTTCCAAGATTTTCATTCTCAAGAGATTATTCATTGCTGCCTTTACATGTAGCAAACTTTTGAGTCCACATAACCAACGAATTACACAGTATTTGAAAATAGAGATAATATTCTTATATATAAATATTATTTTCAGTATATTGAATTAATTTCTTCAGTTTTTATCTTGAATTTGCTCAGCTTAATGTCTTTTTGAGTATCTAAAGTGCACTTGTAGGACAACAGCTCCACTCCGTCCCTCCCTCAGTGTTATCAAATATAGAAAGATCATACCCCCTCTCTTAGGGGTTAAGAGAGAGCCCTACTGTTCTCAGTCAGAAGTTGGTAAGTCCTCACAGAGACAACTGAACACATACATGGTGAAATATACTTGGTGCTCATATTCTGTATGGACCAGATCCAGAAAAAGACAGTTTTCTTTTCTCTTTTCCATACAAGAAAAAAATCCTGCCTCATGAAAATAATCTTTCTTGTATCACTAATCATTTTTTTCCAGATTTTCTTACCCTTCCCTGTCATTGCTTATATATTCAGTTGAGTAAATATTTAGAAAGTGAAAGACCACAGTTGTAAAATAAATAACTCTTATTGAGTTTGCAAGGGAGATTATATCAATTTTCTTAATTGGTTCATAAGAAAAATTAAAGCAGAAAGGGAATTATCTTTCCAAAATCATAGAAAATCTGGCAAAAAAATACAGACCTAGTAAGGACAGTGGATTTTTCATGATATAAAAAGAAGCAATGCATGGTGCTCATTTTAGCTCTCATATTTCTGCCTACAAGCCAGTAGGCAGACAAGTATTTCAGAATCCATGACTGAGATCTGTCATTACCGCTCCATCTCCCAGAAATTTCAGAATATAAAAATGTCTGCTAGAGATCTCCAGATCAGAGATGGTCTCTGGTGGGAGAATCACAGAGGCAGCCTTTATGTTTTTTTTGCTTCAAGTAAAAAATTCTTCAGACTTCTCCTGGACTCAAAAAACTTCTGCCAGGTATTTACAAGTAAGATCCTTTAGCTGAAAGGAACCCTACCATTTGACAGATTTCCCTCAAAACTCTGCACAGTCCAAGAGCCACCATTAAAATCCCTATAAAACAAGTCCATACATAAAACAAGGAAAGACTGCTTACCACCTGGAGAATGCTCCATCCTCTACATTGTTATCTATTACCTAAACAAAAGAGAGATTATTTCTCAAATATCTCTCCATGTTCCTAAGAAAAACTCTGATATCATTGGGATCCATAGGCACGGAATTCCACATGCATGTATTGGGCACAGCTTACTTTGCTTCTAGGTAATAAACATAGCAACACAGTACATGAAACTTTTGTTTATCACTCAGTTCCACATTCACCCAGGGCATCACATTCTTTGGATTATCTGTCAGTCCTCTGGTATTGGTGAGGAAAAACTGATTATCCATACAGACACCAGATGCCTTATGAGAAGATACAGAGAAATTCATTTGAATACCACACTGACTTCTCTATTTCAAGTAAATGAGTCTTTGGAAATGTTATATGTGCAAGTGTTAAAAAGATAGTCTAGTATGTCCTGGGAAGAAGCTGTCTAGGAGAAAATCAGATTTTGCCTTCTCTCAAACATGGTCACATCACTGAAGCATCTGAAACATCTAAACTCTCAGGGCTACGAGATTGGAAATTATTTGATGTGTTTTACACTCAAATTCAGTTACAATTTTAAAAGAGTTTTATTGCATGAGACAGTGAAAAGCAAGGACTGCTTTAGATACTGGTTAAAGGCTTTCCTCATATCTTTTATTCCTTCATCACTGAAAATAGAGCTAATAAAAAAGGATTTGAAGGGACAAGCCCTACTGATTAAAATTACAATTGCATTAGCCCTCAGGTCTTTGTTTTGATTCTTGATTTAAATGTAATTGAAAACCCTTCTCTTCAACATGCTTTTGAAAGAAGAGCATGAGAAGAATAGAGATCAATCTCAAAATCAAAGTTCAGTGTTTGAAACAGGATTGATAATTGCTTGCTTTAAAGGAATAAATGTATTTGCTCCTCTCATAGAGTATGGTAAAAGGAAAGCTGTTTTTTTCTTGTCCAAGAGGTACTCTGATGGAGCCTCAGTTCTTATATTCATGATACTTTTCACTAAGAAACAAGTAGAGTTCCAGTCTAAAGCTTACAGTCTTCCTCACTTACCATGAAATAATATAAGCATGTATAACAGAAGTAAGGACAGAGTCAATTTACAAGCCAAGTCCAATTTACAAGCCAAGTCCAATTTACAAGCAAAGTTTACATCTTGAAAATGCAGGATTGAAAATATTAAAGATAATAACTTTTTATTGTCCTAATAAGCATACATGTGAAGCTATGTAAAATGCAAGATGAGTAATTGTGCATTTCTTTTTGAGAACAACTGCCTACATTAAACATCTGGAAGAAATACATATCATAATCATCTTTGGGAATTGTAGGAATGATGAACTTTAAAAAAATCAAACATTAAAGTCATAAGAAATAAGAGAAAATAAAATATAGTCAAATACCGCATTGTTCCAACGAAAGTTTATTTAAACAATCTCATTTATTATCTAGAAAGAGTGTAACCCAGCAGATAATTCTTTATTGTTGCTTACTAAGGAAACTGTTGAAAAGATTTGCTTTACTATTTCATATGTGCATTTTGTTAGTATATCATTCTGATTTCTAGCAGAATGGAAACAAAATTTACTTCAATTTTTAAAATATTAGTGGCTTGGCCTTGAAAAATCTAACCTAAATCTATTATCTAACCTTGTTTACCTGAATCATTGAAATATATATTTTTAACTGTTTATTGGAAAGTGTGTAATAAAGTAAATGTATAAATTATGTAAGTTGAGGTAAACTTGTAAATATAATAGTTCAAAGATGCCAAACTATGTGTTTGTCCAGAGCCTTCCAGAAGTAGTGTATATGCTCTGGGTGTTCAGTGTCACAGATATAATGCTTATCTGTACTCTACACACCTTTTTAAAAAATTAGAAAGTTTATGTGCTAAAAGATTGTATCCAGCTATAAGACAATGTACAAGTGACTTCCCAGGACCCTGAAGCTCTAGACAAGCAGCCTATTCTAGCAAATCAGCTCGTGATTTGCATTCAAGAGTAGGTGAGCGAGTTACCTTAATTTCCTTCCAATCCTGCAGGGACTTCAGGAGACCCTGAAGTCCTTCCTATGGCCACTGTGACCAGTAGAAGCAGATTCCAGCTTCTACTAGGAAGGTTCATGGAGATACAGGACATTGCAAAATTTTGCCTTTCCTGGGAATTCCATGTTAAGGACCAAAAGCCCTTCTAAGATTAGTCATCAGCTAAACTCTACTTTTGAAAATTTTCATTCCCATTTCTTGGCAACTAGACATTATTTTAAAATATTAAGAAACCCTTCCATGCTTTACATTTGTCAGCTTGGTCTCCACTGCATAAAACAAAATAAGGAATTTACTCACAGTCTACACAAGCAGTGCTATAGAATATACAATTCCTAGTGCAAGCTCGGCCTACTCATGTTTTCATTCTAAGATGCATGAAAGTTCTGTTATAGTAAGAACTGGACACTACTGTATTCTCCAAAGTACAATTTTAAGGAGCCCTTCAGTGAGTTATGCCACTCTATTAAAGCTACATCTAAATGATCTTCTCAGTAATAAAAATAAGCATCAGACTACAGGATTCATTAAGATATCTGAAAAAATATATATATAATTAATTATTTTATATTAATAAGGACTGAACTGACTTTTCTTGTCAGCTTGAGGTAGACTGATAATTTCAAGATCTCCTATTAGCCTTTTCAGGGTAGCTTCCCAGTGTCCCAGGGAACCTAATGTAAATATGATATTAATAAAAGATAATATGAATTGCAGATAATATGAATTTTCTAAAGGGGCAATGGTGGAACTAAAACATGAAATGCTATAAATATCTCATTATATGTAGGTAAATATTTTTAAACATCTTTAAGTTATTTCTTCTCTGCATTATTTTTAATTGCTATTTAAAGAATGAGAAAGATAATAAACAAGCCAGAAAGTATTGTATATAAAAGCATAAGATTTCTCATTATAAGCTACATAGATTAATTATTCAATTTGCATTGTTACAATAGGTCAATAGAGATATACTGAAGATTCAACATATACAAACTATAGATTTTCAAGCAAGTTAAATATTGCTCACCTAATGTGTTTGATAGAGGAACTATTTAGAGTCCAGGCTGAGCTCTTTTTTCAAACGGTATTTCTTTAGAGTTTTCTAGGACACTGATATTCAGGAAAGGGTGCAAGGGAACACATTAAAAGGGAATATTTTAAGGTAGTCTGTCTATTCTTTTTGCAACATGCTGAGAATGGGGAAAGGGAGAAAATCTAAAATGGTAAAGTCAGTCTTTTTGAAAAACAGCTCAAGGCACAGATTTTCCACATCCTGAAGGAAGTGAGGATTAATTATAAAGACTGGAAATCTAGGAGGACTGTACATTCTCCACTGCAGAACTCTTTTCTTGTTTCAGGAACAAAAGACAATATTTATAGAGTGGCTGTATCAATGTGGAAAATTCCTTCCCTCCTGCCTATTCAGTAGCTTTAACTAGTGCTTTACGCATCGCTGTTCACAAGCATGTCACAGAAAAGAAACTGCTGTTGTCTTCAACAGCATCAAGAGAGGATTTAAATTCTCTGGGATTGAGCATCTCAACATGCTCACACTATGAAAATTCACCTGTGATGTGATTCTTATCCCTATGGGCTTCCTGGTTATGAAAGGCAGGACAAGATGCCAAAATTACATTTCTGTTTTGCTTTCTTCTCTCCATTGGAGCCAAACTGTCTCCAGTGAATGCAAAAGGAGTCTAGGAACTGATCTACTGATGGAGATTAAGTAGCATTCTGGGCAGTTTTGTTCTCATCTCCAATTTTTTTTTATGGAAAGGATCATGACTGCAACCTTCTGAGAGACTGGCTACTTAAGTTACTAGGCAGTTCTACGGGGTTTTGTCTGTTTGTTTTTAAGATCTCTATCTTCTTCCACCCACCATTATGAAGCAAAATTAGCATTTTCATGTTTTAGAAAATATTCATTGGGAATATGAGCTATGCTTCAATTTGTATAAATGAGTATTGAATACATTGAAGACAATGATCTGGGAAACGACTCCTCTCAAATATCCAATGTCTGGATGACCATGTGTCTGTGACCACGTCATTTCTCTATTAGAGAACATATTGTGACAACAGATAACTTCTGAGACTAAAGCTGAACTGAAAATTAAAATAGTAACAAAAAGAAGAAATAATTCTTTGAGTATTTACCTGAGTGAGTCTCTAGAACTACTGAGTTTGCTGCTATGTTTATTAAAAATGTCTTTAGAGAATGAGTTGAAGAAACAGTGAATAAACTTAAACAAAGACATGAAATAATATGGGAACTATAATGTTAATGATTCAAAATAAATCAACAGTTTATACAGGAATAGAGAAATTGCAAGTAAAGACATGCAAAATTTATGATTAAAAAATGAGGCATACTTTCTTTCAATCCTTGTTAGAATAGGCAAAAACAGAGCAGTTCCTCTTTAGGCAACACATCAGAGTTGTGCAAAAATTCCGTAATATATACTACAGTTTTAGATTCACCTAATGATTGTTCTCATATGCAAAATGTAAAAATACAGTAGTAGCAAAATTAGACAAATGGGTAATTCTGCAAAAGCCTGCACATTTAATGCACAGTCTTAATGTGGTCTTCTTCCTGGACTAAAATATTGGTGGAAAACTGTATGCAAAATTCTTATTGTCCTTATATAAAAATGAAGAAGAAATGTTTTTAGCTCAACAAGTTAACTTTACCACTCCTTCTCTTTTGACAAAATACAGAAGATGACAGTGCTGGCACTTAGATTCTTCATCAACATATGTCCTGAGGTAAGAGCTTAAAAATGCCTGCTGAACTGTTTAAATCCTGATCCAGGGAGATAATTTTATGTTACAATATACAGAGTTCTGAGGTGACATGTCTTTTTAAAAATAGGATTTATCAAAGCTGGGACTGTAAGCTTAAAAAGAAAACTCTATTTTTTAATAAAATATTTTAAGATTCCCAGCCAAAGCATACCAATGCAATTTCTCAGAATTAATGAACAATGTGCACTAAAGACATGGCCTTAATAGATAACGAAGGCCATATAAACACTAAAAAAAGCATTAACTATAACTGTGCTTTTGATTAAGAACTATGAGGTTGTGTAAGATTTCGAGGTGGGTAGTAGGTGGCCCGTGTATCTTCTTTTGCAACTGCAAGATGATTTGAGGAAAATGGCAACTTTAGGTTGCTCAGACCACTTAAGAAAACTTACAGTTTTGTGCTATTGGATTTAGTAAGTATGCTATTAAGCTACTAAGTGATTTTTGCACTGTTTATGTGAAACACATAGAATAATTATAATTTATTATGCAAAAGAAAGACAGTTTTGTATTGCGTTTGATCCATGACTATATATATATATATAATAAATAATAAAAGCTAGCCAAACTTATTCTCGGGTTGACTTCATTAAGTTGTATTTTTTAATACATTATCCTTGGATTGTGATAGCCTTAGAAGTTAGACTCAGAAATTAACTCTACTTAAATTAATTAACATGTCAGTATCCAGCTGAGATCTTTATACAGATTTTTATCTCTTTGATGCCAGTTTGAAGTACACTTGTCAGTGCAAAGATTAGGATAGAATTTAAAATTCTCTGGTGTGAGACACTTGATGTTGAAGGATGTCCCTTGCGATATAGAAGGCATCTTTGTAGAAGGAAAGTGGTTGTTGATTAAACCGGTGGTGTGTTAAAAGTCTAGGAGTTGACAACAGGTATAAGTAAACTGTAGTGACAGGAAAAAAAAAAAGTTTACTTCAAATGGAATGATCTGCTTTCTGAATGAATTAGCAGTAAATAATCTCTATGGAGGATGATTATGCCAGACCAGTTTCCTTGAAGTGCCCAGAAGGAACTGGGTGGCCAGAACACATCATGTTTCATCACAAAGGCAACCTGAGAGTTGGCGTATGTAGCCCGAGAGGCTTCAGGGAATTACATATGGTAAATCAGCATAATACTGAAGAAAAGAGTGATCCTTCAGACTTAATCTGGCTACAAATACTTTAAGCCATGTTCTTCCTATCACTTAGGGTTTTAGCAAGCACTTCCAATTATATTGTGTGTTTTGAGTGTTGTAGACAATCATTTTCATTCACACTTTACATGCAGAAGAGTGGGGGACCTTTGCTAGTGTCCTATCTTCCCCAGCACTCTCCGGACCATTCCAGAGGAGGTGGATTTGTGCTCCTGAAAAGTTCATATCAATGGGAAAGTCATTTGATGTCCTGAGATAAATCCAGGGAGCTCCAGCAATTAGTTCATACAGCAGGTATGGTGGTTGAATCCAAAATGTTCTGAAGATTGTTGCAGAACAACTCATTTTCCTTAAACTATTCCTATTAATCTGAAAGGATCCTTCAAGGGATCCTTGTTCTCTTGTTCTCTTCTGGCCAATATTGAGATTTTCCAAAGTTTAATTTTTTCCAAACTTTAATTCTTGCAAAGTGTAGCTCTATATTCCGTTTGAGAAGTATTACAAATGTCTTTAGAACAAACATTGAACTGATTCATTCAGCCACTATTTAATTACTGTTTTTTGGACCCTAGCTAATTCATTTGTCTTCTAATTGACAAGTCTTATCAATTTTTGGGCTATCACTTACAGTTTTTGCTTCTACTTAAATAGATATGCTTCCCTTATATTTTTCTCTTCATTTACCCAGGGAGAAAGGAAAAAAAATCCTAATTAAAAGATGAAATTCTCTTAAATCCTCTAGAAATCCATTTTTCACCTTTGTCCTACTTCTTATATTTTATATATTTATTATACATATGTGTAAAATTAAAAATTCAAGCTATAGAACTCTTATCAAGTGGAAAAAAGGGCCTTACTAAGTGCATATTAGGCAATTCAATTATTTATTTTCTGTAGCATTGCGCATCTGACAGCTCCAAAAGATGTTCATTCCCCCTTGAAAAATTAAACAACCATGTTGTCTGAGTCATGTTTTCAGATCACCAAAAGATAATATTTGCCTGTTGAATGCATGTAGATGGCAACACATTCACAGAAGTACTACACACAAGAAAACATTAAGCATAGGGAAGGAGATAGTTAGGATGTCCACAGCTTAGCCTGAATTTGGACTGGCATCTTAGCCATTTTTATTCTTTGCTACAATTTGAGTTTATTATTCTAATAAAAGTATTTATACATATCGTGTGTGTGTGTGTATATAAACATGCATATACACATTCATATTTCTTATGTAAGTACTTTGTTAAATAATTCTTTGTGGAGAACCACTACAATCATATAGCCCACCAATTTGCTTATATTACATGATAATTGCTCTACAGCAATCTTGCTTTTCACATAAATGTATTCCTCTAACTCCAAAATATGACACTGTGCTATTTAAATTAAGGGAAAATATATTATTTTTCATATTTTATCTTTTTAACAAAATATCTCACTGCTGACTCAGATACTTGACATCTCTTTAGACATGTTTTCTCCCTCTAGCCTTTTTTTCTCTTTTTAATGAGAAATCTTAATCCATTTACATAGTGGTACCTGAACTCTTTAAATCCTTTGGGAGTCATTGGAGGAGTGGGAATGACCTTCTGCACTCAAAGTTTCATAAATTTGGGAAATGGACTAACTAGTACTTAGAATTGGAAGGGAAAAACTGTGAGAATAGTGCTAGCCAGGAATAATGTATTTCATAATAAAAGAGTACCAAATATTGAGTATTTTTAATACACAGTATTTTTAGCCTCTGCCTAAGAACAAATAAATGAAAACTTGCTAAAATGTTAAAATTGCCTCACAATTTACATACATAATTCTATGCTACCAATTGATTCTAATATCTTTCATTTCCTCTCCACTTAAATTTCACTAATTTAAGTAGTATCTTCTTGAATGTGTGTGAGTATCTTCTTGAATGTGAGCGAAGTGTCATATGAGAATTTCAAATTATTGATGAAGTTCAAATTTCCTACACTTTAACTGAGTAGAAAAGAAATAAAAAAGTAGGTAAGACTTGAATATTGTATGCAAAGTAATCTAAAACATAATGAGGTTCAGAAATACAGTCTTTTAAATGTTGATGTAAGATTGTTTCATTATTACTGTTTCTTTACTAGAAATATTATAAAATTATTAATAAATGAATACAAACAACCAGAGTGTTTGTACAAACTCCAAAGACAGTGGAAATGAATTCTTGGCTACTCACTAAGCATGTGGCTCTCAACAATCAGCAGATGATCCCAAGTTCATTAGCTTTGTGAGTTGCTTTTTGTTATATTTATGCATCAAAGTATCAGCTGTACTGAACAGACTAACAAAGATTACAAATTTACAAAGCATATTCTCATGCTTTGTAAATATAAATAGATATATTTGTTTGTTTTTAAATGTCACTGACAAAGTTTTGACTTATTTAGGAGTAATGATGAATATAAAAGGGAATAGGCTTTGAAGTTGGATAAATACCCACAAATCTTCACTGGCTACTTTTTTCTTCAGGCTTTACATGAAGTCAATTATATTGTACACAGTTATACAATATAATTGTTCAAGTAAATTTTGCTGTTTAGGCTACAGATATTTCATTCAGCATTAACCAAGGACTAATAAAGCTTAATAATTGGTAAATAATTGGTCATTAGATTTGACTCAGCACACTTTTGTGTTCACAAATGCTCTAGATAGAGATTAAGCTTTATTCTCTTGAAACAAATATTTCAAATGATGAGGCAGGTGCTTTTTCTCATTGATTTTTTTTTAAAAAGTCCCTGTTTTATGATAAAAATTGCTTGTATGTGTACTTTTTTTAAAAAAGAACTTTGGGATGGATAAAAATCTTAAAATAAGAACGAAGGAGACAGTATCCACAACTTAATCTTCTAGTCTCCAAGTTGAGCAAAACATACGATCTCTCCAGCTAAACTTTAATCTGTAACATTATGGCTCTTTGCAGAGCTATTGCAAAGCTTTGCTGGATAATAACTTCTATAGCTGAGAATCCTGGCAGGTGGAAAGCAAATAATGAAGCCATCTTTTAAGTGTTAGCGGAACAGCAGTTAGTTTTAGTAGAAAAGATACTTGCATTCTACTTAGTCTGAATACTGTGGTTTGTCATTTGGAGTAAGTCTTAAATAATATGGGTTTTTAGACTTCAAGCTTTCCTTATTTTAGCTTTACCTATATGTTGTATGTTCGTGTGTAGGTTTTTTTATTCGAAGTTAACCATATGGTAGAAGAGTATCCACATTTAACTTCTTTTACTGTTCCAAGGGAAGTACTATGTATTGTAAAACATCCCACATGTGACAACTAAATAGTGCAAAAGGATTTTTACTTTTCTTTGTGACTGATTGTACTGGAAAATCAGATATCTTTCAGAATAGATGCGCATGCACACATGCACACACAGAATAGATGCACACCTCTGAATTCTGTACCTACAGTGGTAAATTAAATGTAAAGATTTCATGTCTCCAGCACATACAGGGTAAATAGATTGCTAATGTTTGTGTATCCTTCCTATGGTCCACCATGGGAAAGGGTTTTCCTTTCTTTCTGTAGCTGGAAGCAACTTTAGGACAGAGAAAAGGGAAACCTGGATCGCCCAGAAGGGGCAGCCCTTGGCAAGGTTTAGCCTAGCAGAGCAGGAGCTGGTGACAGGCAAGGGGAAGTGAAGGGAGCAGAGCACAGCAGAGGCAGCTAAGCTTGAATCCTCAGCCCTGCAGCCACAAGGTTCATGGATCACCAAAACCTTTCAGAGGTTAAATCATCTATGTTTATCTATGTCTTGCCCCAAACTATTTAATTCAGCCATGTTTTCATCATACATTCCACACACACTTTACCATTATGTAGGAATACATACACAAGGCATCTGTTCCCATTTTACTCCTGTGCCCTGAGGTCTGATCCTTTTCATGCTGTGACAGTGAAGTCGTATCTGTGAAGTGCCCACCTGCAAGACAGGAAATTCGCTCCTGGCCACTAGTAGCCTCCAAATATTCTTATTAACTTGTGCTGCCCTATCTGCTATAACATCAGTCTGTGTGTGTATGTATGTGTGTATATCTGCACACTTGTGTGATCCGACAAGAATCCCACACAGAGTCTTTACAAGACTTTGATCTATTATTTTGTTTTAACATAAACAATGCCCTGTTTGTTTTAACAAAATATTACCCTGAAAATGTGAGAGATGAGGCTGTTCTTTAGGTTTCAAGATCTCAGTGAGGCAAACAAAGAGGACAAAATTTGTCCTTTTTTATATATAGTGCCACCTTTCTTTCCTGCATATTTCCAGAGGTGCTCCTGTGAAAATCTCTAACATTTCTGAGCCTGTAAGTAGAAGGCTGTGTGCTATGATCATCTGCAACACTCAATAACTGGCATGTGGAGACATGACACCAGCCTAACGACATCTGCCCTGTGAAAAATACAGGAGATAATTGTTTATTGTGCCTCCAGCCTAGAGCAATTTGGAGCACCGTGCTCCTCTTCCCTGCACCTTTTTTTTTTTTTTTTTTTTTTCCATTTCTGTCACAGGAGCATGTTCTGAGGACACTAACAAGTGTTTGCCTATTCTGACAGTGCGTGTTTCAGTGTATCGATGCACTTTCACTGTGCCCATATAAGAAATATCTTTGTTTCAAGTTTCTTTTGTTAACCAAATATCTGATGAACTTGAAAATAAGAAATCCCTTAGGGTTTTTTTTTTTTTCTTCAGAGATGATTCATATTCTGAACTCCTCCAGATATCAAAAGCAGAATTACACTATGTACATGTCCATTGCTACATGCCTGTTTATAAATCCTCACACAGAAGATAGTGCTACCACCAACAGAGATTTCAAATGGTAGCATCCCAGTGTTAAATATTTATAATCCAACTACAGTTTGAATGAATACAAAATGAGTTCCACAAACTAAAGTATTCTCATTTCAGAAAGCTATTACAATTTACAATTAACATGAAAAATTTGTCTAAGACCTGCTACCTCTTTTCCCTTTAGCACTATGGATCTAGGAAAGGTTTTTTCATTCTCCATGAGCCCTAAGTTTTGGGGTATGCTTTAAAGAAAAGCTCATTATTTTGAGAATTGGCAGTTTGGTTTGGGTGTTTTCCTTCCTGGAATGCTGCTTCATTCTTCGAACCTCTTTTTAAACAGATGTTGGAGAACATGTGCCCAAACCTAACATATCACAAAAAAAAATACTTTCTTTGAATCGGTATGCCCCTTGTACTGTACGATAATACACATTTTTTTTTTTTTTTTTTTGCTGTGGGTATGATATTTGTGAAACATGCTAACAATACAAGCACTTTTCTATACACATCATACTAGAAGATTCAATTTTGAATGCCATGATATATTTAGTCCTGCCTTAATTGTTGAGGTTTTCCATTTCAGATATTTAATTAAGGATTTTTATGTAAGTATTGTTAGAGAAGAAAAAGAAGCTGCTCCATTTTCCTTTCTGCAGTTATATGAAACATGGTAGACTATAGCTACATTTTTTTCTCAATTTGGAAGAACATGCAAGTACAAAAAGGAAAGACAGATCAAAGAGTTACTTAAAGCTTTTTCCTGCTGCTACTGAAAATGGACTTTTAGATCTAAATCAATGATATGTTGGTTTATGCCAGCTTGCTTCTAAAGCCAAATCAAACATTGTAACAGGCTCAAAAAAAAAAAAAAAAAAAAAAAAAAAAAAAGCAGGGCTAGCTTGAATCCTCAGCCGTGCAAAAGAGGTATGGCTGCACAGGAGGATGTTCTGGAAGGTAACAATGGTTCACTGGTTCATAGGTGTTCATGAATCTTTTCTGAAGATTTTCATTTATGTTTATATCTATACAATATAGTTTTCAAATTTCCCCTCCCCTACGTTAGAATAATTTCTGTTAAATAAAGGTGTCATTGCACCTTGCAGGTCTTCATGAGGCATTTCTGTGTCCGTTTCCAGTTAGGATAGCTGTCAAAATAAGCATGACTCAGTGAATCAAGCATATGCTTGGGTACTAACTATTGAAAATTTCAGCACTATGACAGACATCTATTGTCAATAGTTTATTTTATTTGCATTTTGGATAGAAACAGAGATATCCTGGAGTAAAATGCAGATTAGGTATATGTATATGCATATACTTATATATAAAAATATATAGTCATATTTTACATATTACCTACATATTTACCTACAATTTACATATGACTTGATAAGAGCAATTCTGTCTTCTGTATTTTCTAGTAGCAGGTTGAGGTACTTCCATTTTTTTTTTGGCCAGATGAGATCAGGACAGCAAATACAGCTGGTGGAAACTCTATTCTGAACCTAGGAAAGCACCACGTGCTGCTAAATCCTCTGAAAAAAATCATGCCTTGGGCTTCTGCAACTGATATCCATGGTTGTTTATTATTTGGAAATTTGGGCATTATATTATACTTCAATTCCAAGTGTGCAATAATTTCAATTTACTTCACAGAAATATATATATTCTAAGATATATTCCTTAACAGCTACTAAATATCTCCGACACTTGGAAATAGAAACCCATAAGAAAACGAGTGGCAATGTTTTCTGTTCAGGACTCAAGAGAATATGCTAGGAAGAGGGCATTTAGTCAAGGACTAATGGATCTTTATGAAAAGCAATACAGAGTAACTATGCATTCAGTGAAGGAAGCAACAATCCTACGAAAAAAAAAGAATAAAATGGGAGCTTGTAGATGAAATCTACCTTCCACAAACACAGAGGATTTTAACATGATACAGACAAGATTAACATTAACATTATATAGACAGGAACAAAAAGGAGATATTTCTTAAAACTTGGTTA
Source organism: Nothura maculosa (assembly GCA_032353885.1). Classification (NCBI taxonomy): domain Eukaryota; kingdom Metazoa; phylum Chordata; class Aves; order Tinamiformes; family Tinamidae; genus Nothura; species Nothura maculosa. Next base: position 6,671,167 of record JAUBOD010000038.1, on the reverse strand, counting down.
TTTGATTCAGCACTCAAAGACCATAAAATTCTTTTAGAGTAGTTATTTTTATATAATCTTTGTACACAATTATTCCCTCTTTTAATCAGCAAGCTAGCTAGTGCTGGTTGACAATAAATCTTATTGCTGTACAATTTCTACAGACTCTGCTGTATTCCTGAGGGCGCCTGAAATTGTGGAAATGTAGAAAATTGATATTTTGCCTGAGTGAAAAGACATGTTGCCTACCAATCAGTCAGAAGACTAACATCTGACAGCCTCACCAAGATTCAGGCATTCACATGAGAGCCAAAGTAAATTCAAAGATGCTGTAAAATAATGCCAGAACTTGAGTAAAGTGTGAAAGAGTACAGTAATGATTTATTAATTAGTCATGAGAATGTGCAAATATTTATTTAGGATTATCTCCATATAACTGCTCTAGGAATTACGATTGCTCAATCGGTTGTGTATAGAGACTGGCTTCAGGAAAATAAAATATTTTTTGTCTATGAGACAAAAAATGGATTAATATTTTCTCCTACATCTCTTCTAAAATTTCTCTGATAAATACCTTTATATTTCACCCATTCACCTTACAAAGTTAAGGTCAGTTCATGTGTACAAAAAGCCTGATTAAACTGATCCAAAGGAATTTATTTTCAGAAATTTCCAGTGCACTGAGAGAGAAAATATCTATTGCCTACCCTGTACATAGCATTATTCAAGACATTCCTAACTCCTTAGGTCATTGACTCGTTTTGTTACCAGTCATCTGTATGTACAAATATTTATCCCTTAAGAAATCTAACTTCCTGGCACAATGTTGGAAGTTTATATATATATATATATATATATATAATAGATATGTCCTATTAACATGCTGTATCATTGCCCTCAATAATGAGGAATCTCTCTCGTGTGTTTACTGACAAGCACATCAGTTATAACAGAATATACCTATTTTCCATCCTGAAATTCCTGTCTTGTGTTTTCTAGTCCAGTGGTAACAGCAACCTCTTGGATGCAGCTTCTGGAGTACTAATGCATCTCTCTTCCAATGACCAAATTGCCATAAAGGCTACAATGTAATTTTAAAATTAACATTTATTTATCAAGAATGAGCCTTTTATAAATTCAGGTAACTGAACATAGGGATATTTAAAACATCAGACTACTGCTCAGCACCTAGTTTTCACTTGCAAAGGACGTAGGTCTCTGCCAGGTCAACTCAGGCCAGAAGTCTTCCATACATCTGGGCTTTTAAAATGGCACTAAATACTTACGGGTTTGTATGTATACTTGTCCAGGAGTATCTCTGAACTCCCCTAAGAACACAGTATGCAGAAGTTCAGATATTTTCCTCATTTTCCCCAAAACACCTCATGTCACAAAGCTGATTTTACTTATGTTACCAGTTTCACCACTTGGTAAGATGCATATGGTTCAGTAATGCTTCCGGAGTAGTAGCAAATGAAGGAAAACTGAAGGAATCTGTATGTAGGAAAGCTGTTACATGGCACTTTGTACTTCTGCAGACTCACAAAAACCTGTTCCAAATGAACACTATGTTGGCTGCAGCTCATTGACGTGGAGAGTGCTGGTGGCAACACCATGCCTACTGCTGTGATTTGAGTCAGAGCAGGAGGTCAGTGCAGGAGCTAATCCTCTGCCCATCTCTGTTTACCATGTGTTAGTTCATCTCGAGAGCAATTTTGGTCTTCATGCAATGGATTTTTTCCATGGTGAATGGAGATGTCATGCCTTGAGCCAGCATGTGTGGTTCACGGCCATGAGACCTCTCAGCTCGGACCTAATAGATTTCCTTAAAGAAAGCTCCAGAGAATGTGGGCAGCCTCAAAGCACAAACTGAACTAAAATTGAAATAAAACCGTGGACTACATCATAGGATGGGAATGGGAGTAGCCTTAGCTTCAGTCATCTCCATCTACAGAAGCTTCCCTGTGGTGCTGAAGTACTTAAAACAGTAATACTTACTTAGCAGGTATAGAGATAGCTTAATATTTTAAAATAGTCATTAAAAATAATAAGGTTTACTTTCAATGACTCTTTTTAATAATATAAAGATGAGCAAGCCAAGCCTGTTATGCACAAGAAGAATTTATAAAGGCACTCGAAATTGCCTTTAATGTGTTTTAAGAAACTGTTCTGTGGATACTTTTAGAAAACCATCGTTATGACTGATCTAGAGGTCTGACTACAGGATCCTGGGTTCATAGGAATATTGAGCTGCAGAGGACCATAATACAGCCAATACTTTTCTATTAATGTAACAGAAAAATTCCCCATTTGTTACAAGTCAAGAAATACAAATAAAGCATAGTTTACTTTAGTTTGCTTTATACTTTAAGTAAACTATTTACTTTTTTTTTCCTGAAAAATAGAATGTCACAAGGTTGAATTCACCACACAGCACATTCTGCAGATGGTGGAAATTATTGTGTGATGCATAGTAAGCCACACAGTTATCTAAAAAGTATAACAGCTGCTACCTTCAGATCTGAAATATTCTAAGGTCATTGGTAATACCGATATAATTCAGGCTCAAGTAAAGAAATTTTAATTTCTAAATACCTTTTAAAATCAGAGGAAAGAATTTTTAATTGGTCAAATATTCTATTTTTTGTGTTTTGCGCATCTGATATTCCACCATGTTCTATTACACTTTTTTTTTCAAAAAGAAAGGAAAAATCCTTTTTCAGTGGCTAGTCAGTTATTACCAAGGATATTTCAAAGCAATTAAAAAAACCCTTACAAAATTAAAGAGAAGACATAACTTCATGACCATTAGCTACATTTTCTTTTCTGCTAGCCTAAGCAGTGATGCATAGATAAGGATTGCCTGAGTTCATGTTCTCGTTTAAGTCACTAGGAATTAGCAATTGAAGTTGACGTCTTCCTGCCAGCAAATGCAAGTCACTGGTCTCTCAGAGTCACAAACCTGCCTGGCAGAGGTATGCAGCTACACAAAATAGCCACAGTTTCCTTTTTTTGCCGGAGGGCTCAGCATTAACCAGCACGTGCTTGCCTGCGTGAAAGCCGTGCCTTGAATATCCTCTCTTCTGCCATGGCAAGGATGACAGAAATGAAAATCAAGCAGTGCTTTGATGCAGGCAAATCAAGTCCATTTGCAGCTGAGGCCTAAGATTGAGCTCACAATAATTTGCACACAACTCCTTTGAATCATGAAATATTTCTATTTATATTGCACAGTAATAGGTGCACTGCAGAGGAATTTATCCTTAGAAACATCTGATGGCCACTACCCAGCTAATAAAAGACACAGCTTTTCAGTAACAAATCTATGAATCTTTTACAAAGGAGATCTCATTATCTGTTTTATAAGCAGAGAAATGGCTGTACAGAATTACTTGTTCAAGTGATCAAGGTTAAAGCTGAGAAGAGAATCCCAGATTCAAATGTACCTATTTGATTATCTCAGAATTGACATATTGCACAATACTTTTTATGTACACTTAGAATCATAGAATCATAGAATGCTTTAGGTTGCAAGGGACCTCAGAGGTCATCTAGTCCAACTCCCCTGCACACGCAGGGTCACCCAGAGTACATGGCACAGGGCTGCGTCCAAGCAGATTTAGAAGATCTCCAAAGAAGGATACTGGGCACCCTGTGCCAGCAAATTTCATTTCATGAATTTTAGTGCTGATCCAGCAAAACAATTTTCTTGTTAAGTTTCCTGGAGATTGGACTGTCCCTATGCTTGTGTTAGGCTTGTTTGGAAGTGGGTATTTAGCAGCAGTAGGGAATGAAGGTTCTGTGGAAGAAATAACACCAGGTTGATGGTAGACACAGTGTAGTCCTTCTCTGGTCTGTATTCAGCCCAGCAGAAGCACCAGAACCACACTGTTCACTTGCTCATAACTGTGTGTTAAAATACCAGTTAAATTCTTTAAAATATTTTTTATTATTTTTTTCAATTGTCTTGCTATGCATGGGGCTGTCAGCCATTTGCAAACTCTGTCAGCAGACAGCTTTTCCTTCTCTGCTTCTTCATATACTGAATATTGAATTTTTGTAGGCACAAGTGTAAATACAAAGGTACAAGTATCATTCCATCTTGAAAAACAAGACTGTTTATTCATGGCACTTTTGTGCCATCAATTAGCATTCAATTGATGTTCTGTAAACCCAAAAGGGATTGCAGGGCAGTGTTTCAACGCTGACAACCTGAGCTTCTTGTGTACTTTTGCTCTATGCTTATCTCCATTTTTCTCTTTAGCTTGTGAGCTGTCACTTCTTCAAGATAATTTTAATTAAGCCTCAATGTATGTGCAAAATCAAAATACTTGATAAAGACAGGGGGCTCTGCCATTTGTCGGCTCAGTCCCTAAGATCTTGTAATACTTCTTGCAAATTCCACACAAATTCCTTTGTGGCTGCCTTTACAGTGGCCAAACATGATTTATTTTTTAATGAGGATCATGCTTTGAATTATTTTAGTTGTGTGTCTCTATAGTATTCTGGAAGCTGTCATGCTTCCAGTCTTGTATGCTGTTCCATGTTTGTAAACCTTTTTACTTTATGTATAAGAAAAAAAAAGAATAACGCTCAGTATCATATTCACATTTCATTCCTCTCTTCACCATTATTGAAGAACATCTGAGAAGATGAAATCATGGCTATGTCAGTCATTTTCTCACTTGAGATTTCATTTCTCATTATTTGGTCCCTCTCTAATGTTCAGATTGACTTTTAACCAATATTTTGCAGCTCGGTGTTTTTAAAAATTCGTCTTAGAAACTTAAAATTCTGGCACTTTCAGTTTAAAAATATACTTATTTATTTAAATGAGAGATAGAAGCGAATTCTTAGCAAAACAACAGCTCTCTCACTAACATCATTAAAAAGTGTGTTATGAAGCATTTATTTGAAAAATAAAAATGTGAGAGAGGAGGGGGCAACACGCGGCCTTTAGTGTATGACCTGCCAAGAGTTTTAAATCCTTTAATTGACCAGGGAGTCAATATGCCAGGTTTTTCCTTCTGATAAAAATTGTGGGTGACAAATGACTGGATGTGCTCAGGCTCCAAATCAAAGGGAAATGCATTCATCCTGGAGAGCAGGTAGGGAGTTCAATATGGGTTGTGAGATATTTAAGGTATTACCAAAAAAAAAGCCTAAAGCCATTCAGATATACAGAACACGTAACATTTTATTTTCTTGGAACTGAGCACTTAGTGAATCTTCCAATTAATTTCGATAATGGAATACAGTATCTGTAAAATCCTTCAGGGAATTAACCAATAAGAGGTATTTCCCAGAGACAGTGTTTTCCTGTTGATTTATATACACAACCTTTGGAGAATTATTAGGCTTAATGGTAATGGTTGGTATTGCATTACGTCTAATAAATAAAATTACTGAATGCAGCTCTGAAAACCTGAAACTCTGAACTATAATTACTAGATTGACTGCTACAAGAGGTGGCTGTCAGCCAATCAAAACACATATGTTGGTTTATTATTCCACATGATAACCTCCAGCAGATCTCCGGCAGAAATCATAATGTGTACTGTGTAATTAAAGACTATCAAAGTGTATCGTCATGGAGACCATGACTCAATGTTAGGACAACAAGCCTATTTTTATTATTAACATGCCTTAACTTCTGAGTGTTTCACTTTGCATGCTTAGCATTGTAGTAGGACCTTTCTTAAGGCATAACCTCCTGGCGTGGTGTGAAGAGCAATGGCCACCCCAGATGTGGCCAGTCAGGGTGCTCCAGCAGCTACCAGAAGCATTCAAACTACATGTATGTGCCCCACAAAGGACAGATATTGAGATGACAGAAACACAGAGGCCTACTCAATTCCAGTACAGATTAGAGGTTGACCTGCTGGAGAGCAGCCCCGCAGAGAGGGACCTGGGTGTCATGGTGGACGACAAGT
>JAUBOD010000038.1:6647983-6665155 GCA_032353885.1 Nothura maculosa | reverse complement strand
GAAATGGCTTCAAACTGAAGCATCGGAAGTTCCACAGGAACTTCAGGAAGCATTTCCTCACTGTGAGGGTGACAGAGTCCTGGAACAGGCTGCCCAGAGAGGTTGTGGAGTCTTCTTCTTTGGAGATCTTTAAAACCCACTTGGATGCAGCCCTGTGCCATGTGCTCTAGGTGACCCTGCGTGTGCAGGAGGGTTGGACTAGATGACCTCTGATGTCCCTTCCAACCTTACGCATTCTATGATTCTATGATTCAATTCCCTACACTAAGGCTTAAAAATACTATAATACATTAGTATTTGTGCCTTCCATCACTTTTTATTAATTTATTGAAATACTAAGTTTGGTAGCCTTATAAATTCAATGTCCATCCTTTTTTATAGTTCTGCTAAGCTCTCTACCTGAGTGATTTTATATGGTGATTATTTCTCAAGCTAGCTGTAGCTTTTTCCTGTGGCTGAGATCATCTAACCACTGATTATGGCACCTTTTTCTTTTTAACATATGTATTTCCCTGCATGCTTTTGAAAATAATTAGTCAACCCTTTAATTCTTTCACATACAGTTTAAGAAAATCAAATTAAATGGCAACTCTCCTCCAAAGCACAGATGACATAAAGACTTTTTCCTGTTCTTTGTGACATGCTTGAAGGTATATATAAGCAGAGTCCTTTCACAAGTGGTGATACCAAAGGCAACCTGGACACATAAGTTAAAATGCAAATTCCAGAGTTACGGTTTTATTGGTTAGAAAGCGGTTTAAAATGTACCTTTTTCTAAAAAAAAATATATATATTCCTTACTAAATCTTCTGAAAATGCCCACTCAGTGAAAATGTTAATGAAATTAAAATATCCTGGGACTATAATTTTTTTTTTTTTATTGCTTGAATGACTTTTTTTTCTTATGATTGTCCAAACAGCTCCTCTTATCATTCTAGTACAATGAATAACTGAAGTAGTAAGACGAATGCAGAGAGCAGTGAAAATTGTTCTTTCCTTTGCTGTTTTCATCTTGTATCTTCACATAGCTGAAGCTTCTGCATGAAGGCAAGACCTAAAATTTAAATTAAAAACAATATTATATATATTATGTCACTTTTTAAAGTAGTAGGCTTAACAATAGCAAAACAGTTTTATGCATGAGTTTCCTCCCAGATACTCTGGACTTTATTTTGAATCTTCAAATTTGAGATTTCTTTAGCCTTCTAAACTAAAAAAAATTAGTAATAGTTACCTGTTGCATGGTAGAAATTATCTACAGAAATTTGTACAGATGTGAAGGAAATACATTACTTTTGAGTTTTCCTTCAGTGAAATAAATTCTTGACTTTCATTACTGAAATAGTGCTTTGAAGCAAAACTATTCTGTGACCTACAATAGTCTCTTATTTACATCCCTTTAGCCCATCTTTTAATTCTTTTTGGTACATTAAGTCTGAAGAATCTTTTCCAAGACAGGCGACTTTGCAGCTATAAGAGATAAGTTAAAGGAAATTCAGTGGGTTCTATGATGGGACACAAGTCCCTTTGTACCTCTTCCAATTTCCCACTTTCCTGCTTTAGGGGGAAGATTTTTGCCTTGCTGACCTTTTCAATGTTCAGCTCTTTCAAAAAGAGTCCAGGAATTTTCAGTATTGCAAGTAGGCAGGGTATATTCTCAGCTTCTCTCCTAATTATCTAATAATCTCTACCTGTAGCTTTAATGGAGTTATCTGAAACACATAATGTGTGTGTGTAAAATATTTTAGGTTAAATATCTAGAATGATGGATATTTCATAGATTTTGTACTACATAATAAACATAGAGGCACCTGTAAATGCTACTCTTGAAAAATCCTTTACTAAGGTAGGGAATTAGATTAAAGTCAAGTAAAAAGTGCAATTTTAATATGAAATATTAAAGCAAAAGCACCTAGAAATAAAATACATTTGTCATATACAGACATTTTTTCTTGTGAGAATACCATCTATGGCTCACTTACTTATAATTCCAATAAAGTACGTTCTCAGGAGGAGTGCCACAGGAATTCAGTTTCAAATGACATTCAGAATAATTACACATATATTAAGAATATAGAAATAAATGCAATACAAACGTGACTACTTAGATTTAGATTATAAGACAGTTTCTAAAAATACATTTCCACAGTAAATAGGACATCAAAAAATTTAAATGTCCTGGTTCTTCTCTTCTGAAAGGCTGATCTGTAGTGACTTCCTACAACTGAGAGATCCCTAAAAAAAATTATCCTTCCATAATATTTAACCATAAAATTTCCTATAGGGTAGCTACTATTTTGTGGCTCTGTGTACTCTGTGGCTGCTGTTTGTTCTTCCTCTGGCATCAAAATTCCCCCAAAACAATAATTAGCTTGCTCAGTCATAAGAGTGGCTGTGGAATATATTGTTAAAATCTCCTCTTCCAGTAGGTTAATATTTTGCTATTTTGCTGTCTCTGAGACCAGTGTCTGACCTTTGCCCAAAACAAAACAGCGTGATACTATGACCTTTCTTCCAGAGTTGTTAATAAAAGTCATCTGGAAAAGTATTAACTTTCTTTTATTTTATATACATATTATATATACTATATTATATATATATATATAGTACAGTTCAATACCAGTAAACAAGACTTCTGCTTCAAGGTCTTTTCAAGGTTTTCTGTAAAGAAGTACTAGAAATAGCCATGAACTTAGAAGAGAAAAAATACTTGTGAGTTTCATTTTAGGATTTGTATTGCTCACTGAAACACACTTTGTAAATGCTTCAGGTAAGTGCTCTATAACTGCACTTTTACGAGAATTTACAGAATAATGACGCTGTCTTGTATGAGTCAGATGTCAACGCGGATGGAAGCAACTCTTGCACTAAGATTCATTAAAAGTGAAGCCGCAGAGAGTGAATGATCTGTATTGGCAGAAGTGCTTTTTGTGTCCTCTAGTGTCTCACTGGTTGTTAACCTGTTCTGTAGCTTTCTGAAACAAAACATGATAAACTGGGGACAGTCAGTGCCTTCTGCTATTCTTGAATAACATGGGACATACTGTAGAAAAGAACAGGTAAGACAAAAAAAAATACAAGCTTTCAATTCCAAACTGGTGATACATCAGTAAATCTCACACAGGAGGGCCTTGTTTCTAAGCATTGAGATATGACTCAGAAAATGTGGGTGAAATTTCCAGTTTGGCAGGTTTTTTTGTGACCCTGAGGTAGACATGTAATCTTGTTGCATCTCTAGTTCTTAAACTTATAAAAATAGTAATACTGTAATGGGGTGATAAACTTACTGTTTTGAAGGTCTTCTGTACAACAGTGAGAGAATGTACACTTGTAGGATAAACTTCTTTGAGATCTTTTAAAACATAAATGCATATTGAATATTAACATTTTTATTTAAGCTGATATATGCTTATTATTTAATGGGTAAACAAGGAAGAAATAGCATAAAATAGCAGAAAAGAAAAGGGCAGTTTGGAATTATAGCTTCATTAAAATATCTGCCTTTGGTGTCCTCAAGATAGATTGAATATATAGGAACTAAATATCGTAGAAATGGATCCCTGCCGGAAGAAAGAGTAGAAGGATTAGGTCTGCAGCCTCTGTGAAGGGGCCTGTGTCCTGGGGCCTGTGAAGATCATTCTTTAGTAGGAGGAAAAGGGGAGAAAGAACTTTGGAATCAAAGATTTTATGGAGACAGGATAGACTTTGTTGTACTGGATGCTGAATTCTGGGTTATACTTGACTCTTCTAAAGGGATTTTTAAATGTGTAGCTCTGTCAGCCCCAAATAAATCAACATCAGAGCAAAGTCACATATCATAGAGGAGGTGCAGGAAACCTGAAGTAAAAATCCTCAGATCCATAGGATACTCTCTGATCCCAAGACCAAGTGGTATATCCTTCTCAAAGGATATAAAGGGCATATTTCTCAAGCTTTCTCCTTCTAGAGAACACAAGAGCATTTCCAATCCACACTTTTGGAGCTTGCCTTGGCTGAGTAAGTACCCCACACATCTCTGAGCTTGCTTGTGTCCTATATATGTTGTTACCACAGTATGTTCATTTCCTGTGCCAAATGCGGCACCATGATCTTCCCAAAATGAGGTTTCAATACTAAATATCTTTGCAGTTTTTGCCCCAGGGACAACAGCTATTAGCACCAGAAGGACAATATGAAGGTTACTTCCCCTTCCAGTGAGGGTCTGCCAAGCTGCCCCTGGTGACAGTGTCCCTTGTAGTAGAAATTTAAGACCAAAAGGTCTTAAATACCTAAAATTCAATACTGGCATGTAGGAGAAACAGGAGAAGTTCTGCATGGAAAAAGGCCACCTGTGAGTAGCTATGAAGAGCCAGCAGAGAGGCGTCATTAGTTTGCAATTCCTGGTGCATAACTGTGCGGAGCAGGAGACAAGCAGATGATTTCTAGCAGTACAAATACAATCAGAGCCACAGGTAACTCAGGAATCAAGAAATTCTATTTTCTCTTATAACAGCAGTAACAGGTTGTTCAAGAGACATGCTAGGAACAAATCAACTTCTCCTGTACTATCAAGAAACCTTGATTAATGGTTGTATTTTCCACAGCTTATAAGATTTCTTCTGTAACAAATGTAGATCTTTATCAGATGTTTCACTGTGAGATTAAGAAGAAACACAACAGAAAGACATCAGGGATGTTTTTTAATCATATATTCAGCTCAGGAAAAAGTGTATTTTTATCTAAATATATGATCTCTATTAAATATGATCCTTCTGTCAAAAGGGCTTCTAAAATTATCTTATCTGAATGAGATAGTCTTACCAGATATCTTTTTTTATTTGTTTAGTCAATCTTTTCCTCAATTGATAGGCAGAAACATAATCAAACAATAAATGGATTTTATGTTTTCAGTTATCAGATTATCAGTTTTGAATTGTTTGAAAAGAGATTAATTTATTTCAAGTGCCTTGGTCTTGAGAACAGCTTTTAAATAAGAGAAAATTGCATGTGGATTTGAACTGGGGAAATAAAAAACACCACTGTGATGAATAAGAAACTTAAGCTTATCCCTCTTAAATAATTAGACGTGATTATAAACATTTGCATTTTCTTAAATGCATAGGAAATCTTTTAAATACTTGTTTTTTTGAGGTGATGATTACATAGAAGAAGGGTGGGAGAAGAAAGTTTATTTCTTGATTCTCTTGGTTACTTTCCTGTAAATATATGAAATTTGAGTTCTGTTTCATTGTTTGTGTTTCTCTGTTTATACACATTATTTCTATTTCTTGATTAGCTGGGTATGATTGTACCTTATGTAAGGTAGTGGCTGTTAGGAGAACCCCAGATGAGGTCCTCCTGATGTAAAATCTATCAGGATGGAAAGAGGAAAAGCTTTTAGGCTGCAAAAATGTATTTTGGATAGAACGAACTATCTAATGCTGTGCAAGAAAAAGGAAATGCAGAGTAGTTTTATCTTTCCTGAAGTCATATAACTCATTCAGGTAGCTTTTATTCTAGGTAGGCCTTATATAATGCTCTAGAAAAATTACACTAAATTAAGTTTTAACAGTGAGTTGCAGAAAGTAGCAGTAAGCTTTACATGGACAATCACGTAACATAAATTGTTGAACAAGATTTGCCATTCTTTACAGTTGAGATGGGGATCCCTACTTCGACTGTAATGAAGATGTTATGAGTTTCCAAACGGAGAACTTGAAAGAGTCCTTCTTTACATTCATGTCTAGTAAGATTCCCTTGGGATTACTGACTTGCAGTGATCTGAACCCTTGACCCCTTTCATTCCATGGCTCCAGGAAATTCTGTGCAGCAGCACAGGCTTACAATGGCTATGGTGTCAGGGTCCTCCTTTGTGCAGTTCCATGAAGATCATGGATCCCCATTCCTGTAACAGGCATATTGATTTCTTTGCTTTCTATCCTGCTAACTTAAAAATAAGACTATGTCTTTTCCCTTCTAATAAAATCATTAGAAAAATCTTTTCATTAGCAAGACTCAGCACAGTAAATGATATGGCATGGTATGCATTACTGGATTTATCTTTCAAATTGTGGTAAGAAAACAGTAGGACAAACAAATCAAAGACAACAAAGTAACACAATGAAAAGAAATGTATAAAGTGAAAGTTGTGTTTTGTGAAAAGGATGTTGTGTTCTTTTTAACTGTAGACCTCAGAGAAAGTCAAGATTCTTAATGCCAAATTTGGCTCTTAAGATCCAAATTATTTATTTCTTCAAGTTGAGTATATACAAAGCAAAAGACCTGCAAGGCATCACCTAGATACTTTCTCCCCACTCTAAGGTGAGAATGTAAAGAGCATTCGATCAAACTCTTCTCAGTGGTGGCCAGTGACAGGACAAGGGGCAATGGGTACAAATTAAAACACTGGAAGTTCCATCTCCATATGAGGAAGAACTTCTTTCCTGTGAGGGTGACAGAGCCCTGGCCCAGGGAGGCTGTGGAGTCTCTTTCTCTGGAGGTCTTCAAAACCCGCCTGGATGTCACCCTGTGCCCCATGCTCTGAGTGTTCCTGCTGGAGCAGGAAGGTTGGACTACATGAAGGTTGGACTAGAGGTCCCTTCCAACCTTAACCATTCTGTGACTCTATGATTTGCAGAAAAATAAAATTCTTGTTTACAGTAGGAACTCAATTAGATGTGAGGAAAAATACAGCAAAGAATATTAGTTCATTACAACATGATTTTTGGTGATCTAGGCACTTCTGTGAAGAGAAAATGTAATTTCAGGATTTATTAAAAGAATATTTTTCAAAGGACAAAAGGACATATTAATATCTCTGCACAATACTCTCTTGAAGTTTCAATTCTATGTACAGTTCTGTTTAAGCAAGAACTCCAGATTTCACTGAAATAGGAAAAGATTACCAGGATAATAAGCTTTTTTAATCTCCGTACAGAAGACATTTCGTTACTCAAGTTCTTCATGTAATGAATTCAAGGTTGAAGGAAGGTATCAGTACTGTATAAAGTATATAAAGAGAAAAAAAAATGAGAAGAAATATTTTGCATTAAGAATCAAGGCTAGCATAAGACAAATAAAATGGCTATAGATTAATCAGGAATAAAATTCTATGAAAAATGAGAACAGAAGAACTTACTTTTGGAACCTAACTAAAATTGAAATGTTTTGCCCCCCAAATTATTTAGCACTGGTTTATGGAAGGAGATTGTATAAGACTGCCCTTTCTGAGAGAAATATCGTGGGCTCAGTGACACGGGAGGGTCATTCTTCTTTCCAGTCTTACTAAGCTGCTAATATACATTGGCTTTCATCTTCTGTTTCCATCCTCTGTACTCCAAGAGCTATCTATCTACACATAATCGTAACATTTGATTCTGCTGAAAATTAAGCATGAAGTTATGTATTTGTTTATTTACAACAGATTGATACCAGTGTATAAAGACGAGAGATTTTAAGAAGATAAAATTTGCAAATATGCACATGCAAAAACACATACACACACTTTTCTGCATTGTTACACAGTTCAATTTCAAATAATTCCTCAATTGATTTTCATTATCCATAAAATTTTAAAATATATATCTATGCTGAATATTTGTATATCTATATCTGTAAATATATATCTAAGACCATGGAAGTAGGTGTTCCCTGACATGTCTAAAACACAAAAGAATGTGGACACTCTTAATAAATCACAAGTATCTAATAATCAAGGTCTTCTTTTTATATACTTGTTCTGAAATCTAAAATAATTATTCGTAAAATTAAGTGAGGTTTCTGAGTAATAAGCATCAAATGTACCTGTCAGCGATTTACACAGGAATGAATTTCATAATTAAGCCAGTCATACATAAACAAATCAATTACAGTTTTATCAGCTGCCATAAATTACTTTGGGTTTCATCATAAAAACCTTTACATTGGTCAAAATACAAAAACACCACCATCCAGACTAGAGAGAACTGTCTTGTTCAGAATAAGCACACACAGATCTTTGTGTCTCAGCACTCTCTAATTTGCAGCTCCATTTTGAAAAACAGCAGAGGCAACTGGACCGCAGAGTAAATTGTCAAGGGAAGTGGTCATGGCAACATCACTTCAGAGAGTGAAGTCTGTGACATTAGCAAGGATGGCTTAATGAACTGCTGTGCCAAATGTAGGTTGAGCTGTGCTGTACAAATAGTTAGATTAGCTGATGCTGGAACCGAAGACTTCAGTTTCTATTGTCATTCAGTTGCTCTTCTCCCTTTTCCTAGCTTTGCCTCCTGATTTTCAGTTCATTTTCAAACTCCAGGTGGCTGCTCCTGGTGGGGGATAGCTGGTTGCAAGGATGTTGTAAAGCTAGAGCCTTCACCCTCAAGGGTACCTAGGCTGCCTGTACCACTTTGGTGCCCCTGGAGAATCCTAATTTTGCCCCAGCTAGAAAGCCATGCACAAACCTCAGGAGAACTTCAGCTTTACAGACTCACAGACTATAAATGCCTGTTAAATAAAAGAGAAGCATCACACATCTCTCTCCCCTTCCTCCTCAAAACAAAACAAAACAAAAAATAGCCTCATCCCATGTTGCCCTTTGGAGAAAATCCTTGACCCATGCTGGGCCAGGGACTGTGCCTGCGCATTGCATTAATTGATGGGCTTTTTTTCCCCTTGGTATTTTTGGAGCTGGAAGGTGGGGGATGCAGCTGCCTGCATGCCAAGAAGAGCAGAGTATCACTATAACACTGGGGGCCCAGTGTATCCACAAGCCCAGATGCACTAGATGAGATGGAAGAGCTTATTCACTGTGAATCTAATGGTCCCCTTGACTTCCTTGCTTAAACTTTATCAAGTTGCATACCTTTCTTTCTTTGGACCAGGAAGCTTCTCAAAGGAGAAATCACTATTTTCTTCTTTTCCTAAGCATCCATCACTGACTAGATTTAGAGACAGGGCAGCGCCTGGATGGAATTTGGGGCCTGAGCCAATACAGTGATTTTATTTTATAGCCTACTCTTTCCACAGAATTCAATAAGAGTTTAGCTGCATCATAGTTGTTTTTTTTTTGTAAATGTTTGAAAAAAATTATAAAAATGAGAATGTTTATAAAGCTGCGAAGGGACAATTTTAATGGAGAGTAGAGTTTTAAATGGAAAGCTTTCACATGTTTTTTGCAGTAACTTATTTTTGGAGCTGATGGCTATACTTAGTCTGACTTTTGTAGATCCTGAACAACAAAATAAAATAACACCTCCTCACCCCAAAACATGGGAGTGAAACTTCACAGTTCACCAAAATAAAAAACGGTTTTGACTATATTCCTTCCAGACTGCCTTCTTGTAAGTCCACCCACAAGCTCTAGTTATTAAATGGAAAACATGAAAGGAAAGAGAGTAAAATGCTCAAGGAAAAAGAACAAACAAGATTAATTCCATATGAAAGTGAAATTTATATCTATGCTTCCCTGTGTTGCTATGAGACATTGGTCTGGATTACTGACTCAGATGATATGAATTCATTTGGGTAGATGCCTGAAACATTGGTTATAAATATAAAGAAATAAAATTTCTATTGCCTTTAGTTATTAGAAGTGCAGTCCTATTTACTGTAATGTAGGTACTGTACTGTACCTGCTAAATAGGAGTCATCTGATGACTACAGGACACCTAGGAAAAAGACTTTATGCCTTTGCTTTTC
Source organism: Nothura maculosa (assembly GCA_032353885.1). Taxonomy (NCBI): domain Eukaryota; kingdom Metazoa; phylum Chordata; class Aves; order Tinamiformes; family Tinamidae; genus Nothura; species Nothura maculosa. The sequence goes on along the minus strand of JAUBOD010000038.1, from coordinate 6,655,498 downwards.
CTTCAGTAACAACTTACTTTGTTGCACTTTTAATGACTGTTTATCTGTTTAATCACTGAGGTAGTTTTCCCAGTGAGGCTTTGCTTTCTCCATCCTTGGAGATTTTTAAGATCCACATGAAAAAACCTAGGCAAGCTGGTCCAGTCTTTTACATGGTGATATGAAAATTCAAACTTACTCAGCAGTTGCTCATATTTAAGCTCTTCAAACCAATTTTACCACCATTTCGTTTTTTTTTCTTGTATAATATGACCTCATTCACTTCATATCTTCCTTATTGTGAAGCTCACTAATATTTTTAAAAAATCTTGTAGCACTGTATTCATTATAAGACCAAATCTCTCTGCAAGAGCAGAGCTAATCTTTCTCCCCAGGACAAATCCCCTTTGGGGGAAGGACTGCAAGACTAAGTTTTCAGAAGAGACAGCTGAGATAGATAGATTAACACATGTCTTTTATTGATGTTGACAGTTAAACAGGTGACATGTGAGTCTGTGACAGTGGAAAAAAACAAAAAAGAAAAAAATGCAGAAGATCATAGTTCAACTGTATTTGCTTCTGGCATATAAATATTTTACTGAAAGTAAGGAGGTTGGGTACATCATCATTACTCAGTCTAAAGCACTTTCTTTTTCTTCCCTCTAATTAACTAGAGAGATTTAAATATGAAATGCTAGCATTCCAGTGCAAATATAATGTAAATCTGTCACTATTTCAAACGTGTGAGTTTGAACTAACACTTCCATATTCTTGTCTTTAACATAGCTACACTAGTGCTAGGTCGAATATGACAATATTCTTTGCTTTCTCATTTCCTTTTAACACTTTTTTGCCTCATTCCATTGAAATCTATCAACTAGAGAACACATGCCTCCCCTAAAAAACAGGATTATGTTTCTCTGCATGCCTATAAGCTCTGTGTTCATTCATATATTCATTGCAAAAGAGCTACAAAGCACTAGTGAGACTAACAGAACTGTATACTCACACAATTTACTGCAGAGGAAAAGACAGAAACAATGAAAATCAACACATTTGTAAGTTTTGGCTGCACGATGAACGATGACAGTTACATGCTGGTAAACAGCTCCAGAGGTGGCTCCAGGCTGACCTCTCTCTTGAACTAGATTCTGAAGTGTTTCAGGTTATTTAGGAAGACATTTTAGGACTTTACAGATGATTTTGAATATCTGGCCACAATGTTCTGAAAGATGCCTTCCAGGTCTAAAAGGTCCTTACCTACCTTCAGTCATTCCCGCTTAGATTTGAATTTCTGTTTTCTGAGAAACTTGTGATCTAGTACTTATGCATTATAATCTTATAGTAGGGTTAAATAACTTGACTAATCAGACCAAAGCGTTCTCACCTTATCTTTGAAGTGGTCAAAATCTTTTACATTTTAAATACTGGTCCTACAGGTTTGTGGCTTCTTTTCATAACAAGAAACTAAGGTAAAGAAGAGTGCAAGCTGACTTTGCTGGAATTCTTTTGTCACAGACAATGTTGTTCTGCATCCCGGAATACGTGAATAATGTCTCTGCGCAGCTAACAGCTGCAATGTTGTTAGTGGGAAATTGTTTGTGTAATTTTAATGGAATATGTCTCATACAAAATAGCATGCAAATGGAGTAACAGAACATGTTTCTCTCATTTAGTAATAAATAATATGTACTCTGTAATTAAAGTAGGTGTCTTACATAGAATCTTATGAGCATGTAGTATTTTACAGGAATATGAAAGTTTGAAGTGTTCAGCAATAGAGGTTTTTTTCTTCAGCAAATGCTCGTACAATAAAATTGCTTATTATAAGTGGTGCAAATAGTGAAGCCAGTACTTAAGGATACCTACCAGTTTCTATTAAAAGACTCAGTCTGTAATTTCAATCTTTTCAAACAATTTATACTTCGGATGGGAATTTTCCATACTATGGGCCTACTAAGGAGATTTTTTTTTAATGGAAATATGAGTTAAAATAGTTCATTCATTTCTCAGAATAGGGAACAATATTTTGATTCTTGCATATGAAAATGTAATGTCTTCATATTTTTAAATTTAGCATTTTAGTGAATATAAAAAATTGTAATTCTTTTTTGTTCTTGTTAATGTTCTCCCAAGCTTGTCCCAGCAAATAAACTGATAGAAAAGCATACTATGCAGATGCTCAGATCTAATTTGATTACATTTGGCAAAAAAAAATCCTACCTTATTTGCAACAGCCCAGCAGATTCTGGGTGCTAACATGGACTGAGAATGCAGAGTACATGTAGGCAGCTGACACCAAAACTAGAAGCACCAGAAAGAAAGGAAGACGCTTCTTATTCCATGAAGTCTGCAAGAAAAGCCGTGCCACTTGGCCTCAGAGGCCAGTGTCAGCTAAGGTCAGGGAAGCACAGGGTGTTCGTGTGCCCCTGGGCAGTGGGAGCATTGCTGAGAGCTGGAGCTGGTGGGATCTAGCAGTCCAGTCAAGTTACCAAGTGGAAAGAGAAGAGAGAGCTGCTGGTGAATACGTGTCAGGTCTAGGGTGGCTCTGCTGCTGAATTCCCTGAAGGGACAGCACTGGGGGCCTTTTCTTTTTCTTCTGTGCCTGATTCCACTGCCTCCTCCTCCTCCTTTCAGAATAAGTGCTCTGCACACTCCTTCCTGAAAGATCATGCTAAACTGGCACGTGTGAGTACACAGAGAGGAGGAAGACGCGGTGGAGGGAGGAGGAGGGAAGACATAACAGGAGGTTGGGAGACAGGAAAGTATAAAGAAAAGCTTCAAGACTGAGCTAAGTAGTGATGTACCATCCTGAGATGGTACACCCAAGGCCATGTGTTTTAGATGTCCTTCTGGGTGACAAGGAGAAACAGAGCACTGGGAACGAGAGTTGGCATTGTCTGGAGGGAGTCACGTTCTGCCTGCAGCAAGCTACTTCGGTGAGGAGAAAGGGACAATGGCAGGATAGCAAGGCAACAAAAGGAGAACTTCGAAGGATGAGAGAAGGTAGGAAAGGTATTTGGACAGTTTGGTGAAAGAGAGAAGAGTAGCAGGAAATGCTAAGAAGAAGGAATAGGAAGAAAAGGAGGCCAAAGTCATGCAGAAGGCACAGAGAGGGTAAGAGACTAAAATGGAGACAGGCTTAGGTATACCTAGGGAGAGTGATGACCAGGGAGAGCACTTGCATGAGCACAGGCCTCTCCAAAGCAACAGGAGGAAAAGGAGTCTAAAAGGAGTTTTGGAGAGCAGACATAGGTCCAGAAATGTTTGTGTCCCCACCATTTATAAGTGTGAAAGTATATGCTCACAGAACTCCTCAAAGAAGTAAAATAATTTATCATGCCGTATATAGATATGTGATCATGAGCATGTTTATCCCTTTCCACAAGATCCCATTCTTACTAAGTCTGAAGAATAAAAAGGAACAATTTTGGCAGGTTAGAGGTCTGAGTATCCATCTCATCTCTTCAGAATTTCAGTGAACAAGAAGAAAAAAAATTATTGAATGATGCCCTAGAGAAATAGATGACATCCTTGTTTCTGACTCTGACTGCCTTTGTGAGAGGTTGGACGGTTCATTAAAACTAGGGCGTTAGTGTATGTTTTTGGATGCCTCAAGAAAGATGCCATAACTCTGTTTCATAGAAGAGAACAAATAGGTCCATTTTCAGCATACAAAGATTTAAAAAACACAAAAATGTTATGACAGTATTAAGTACTCTGTAAAACTCACCCCTATGTGTTTCAAAGTAGCATACAAATGAATGGATATTTTGGATAATTTTGTCCTTAAGCTATTTTGATAATTCCCCACGTGTGAAATGGAGTTACCTCACAGAAGGACAGTGTAGATAATTTCATTTGTATCTTTAAAAAATGCAATGCATGCACTAGCAAGCATTTAGAAAAGTTCACAAGAGAATGAACAATTCTGTGCTCAGAATGGGTTCAGCAAATAATGAATGAAGCTGTACACCTAGCATAATGAAGTTTAAACAAATAAGGTAACTTCAAGCTATCCTTTCAATGAATACTTTTTATTCTTGCACTTTAGCAGACAGGGTCCAGGAAGAAAGAAAAAAGGAAGTAAATCTATCGCTTATAAGGGTAACATGAGATATAGGAAGCCCTGTTAGTGTAATTTGAGCTAATTTTGCATTTTTTGTGTGTATTTCAGGATCAGGGGGAAAGTGTGTTATTATATAATACAAAACAATTTATTTGTTACTTAATTCTTCGGTATGGAAATAGCAAATATTGATCCAAGAAGTAGTTATTTTCATTAAAACAAAATGCTTTCTGTTGGGACTCCACTCTGGTGGAGATAAAGCTGTCAGTTTCAGAGATGGAAAGACTGAAGGTGTTAGTAGTCTCCTAAATGCAGAATATTCAGCTGTGTTCTCTACTTGTTATTATGACTATTTGACAAAAGTCAGTCTCTTGAAATGTGCTGTTAGTGTTTTTTTCTTCTTTTTTAAAGAATAATATCATCTTTGTGGCACACTTTCCATTTTTTCCTCTTTAAACAGAATTGTATTTTATGACTTCATCTCAGATAATAATCATATGATAATACTTATTGTTGATTTAGCATGAGGATTCCAGTGAATACCATAAACCTCATGAGCTTTGCTTGTCTATTTTGCCCATTTCACTATGATCCCTTGTTGCAAATGAAAGTTTATACTTTAATCTTTAAGGACAGCTTATGTAAAGAAAGAGATTCTTAAAGCAAAATAGTGACATAGTTAGCTATATCATTAAAAACTTTCTGAACATAATGATCACTTCCAGGCACAGGAGAATTTGCTACTGTTTATTTCATTCTTAAATTACAAAAAGCTCAGAGTACATTTTCTGACAATCATCACACAGAATCTGTGATGATAACCTAATTCATAAATCATCTTGTAATAATTCAAAGAGTAGCACTAAGCTGGCAATTCAGATGGACTGAGTAATTATTTTTAATAAAAGAAAGTAATTTACTATTTTCTTTCCAATGTCCTAATTGACATTAGTTTGAGTGAATGAGAGCACAGAAAATGCAGATATGCCTCCTTGCCTAAAGTACCTTGCCTTAAGTACCCATTCTTTTCAATCATTATGGAATTGAGGAAAGTTTACATTTGAGTATGTCTCATATGAATTCATATCAAGTACGTAAACTCAGCTCTGTGTTGTCAGTACCATCAAGGATATGGCCACAGCAAATATGAAATATATACACTATTTTACACATTTTTATATATTATGTTTGTTTAGTTTAAAGTATAATGCACTTTTTTGAGAAAAGAGTACAACCATCTTGGAATTCACTATCCTGCATGGAGGAAGCTGGACAAGAAGTAAGTTTAGAACCCTGGACTTTAGGAGAGCCAACTTGGACCTCAGTATGCTACTTGGAGGAACAGCCTAGGCCACGGTCCTAGAAGGAAAGGGGGTCTGGGAGAGTTGACTAATATTCAAGCATGACTTTCTCCAAGCTCAGGATCAGTTCATTCTGACAAGAAAAACGTTGAGTAAGGGGAGCAGGAAATCTGCATGGATGGGCAAGGAGCTGTCAGGTAAAATTAATGAGGGAAGGGGCACATAAATAATGTGGAAGAAGGGCTAGGTCACATGGGAAGAATACAGGAACATTGTCAAAGAATGCAGGGTTAGTATGATGTTAATTATTGTTCTATTTAAAAAGCGTTCTCTAAGAGTGCAAGTATGTGGAGACATTTGAGACAATTCAGTCTTGCAATAACATTGCATGAATGAACACCAGTATTATATCTACTGGTGCTACAGATATCCACCCTGGGAGATAGGTCTGGTTCTAAATGCTTTATAGCCGCGTAGAAACAATGAACAACTGGAGAAGCAAAGTGTTAATGTTCAATTTGAAGAGTAGGAAACTCGTGTAATATTCTTGGTTTCTCTCTGCTTAATTGTCTTGTTGAAAAACTGAAAAGATGGGCAACAAAACATTAAAAATTCCTTAATAAAATAAATGAGATGAAATACACCATGATGCCATAATAAAATTTAAACCATTAGTAATATTCTAGTCATGGCACAGAGTCACACTTCAATAGTCTGATGCCACTTAAATTCCCGAGACTTTGAAACTAAATATTAGAACTGATATGATTAATTAAAATCCTGAAAAATTACAGGATTTGTCAGGCCAAATGCCATACAGCTGTCCTACCGACAATGCAAAGCATGGCAAGACAACTATGTTCTGAAATGGGACTCTTTTAGTCCAGAACCTCATTACCATAGAACTGACCAGACTTTATGAGTGCTCAGCTTTAGTCGAACTTCGCTTTAACTGAAATCATCAGGAGAAGTCTAGAAAACTCCCAGAGAACCCTGATGATGCAAGGCAGTGAGTCTTTGCAAACCCCACGTGAGGGGTTCAATGAAGAACTCATTGCAAACCTAATTGCATAACTTTATGAAAATGTTTATCAGTTAGGTTTGACTCTGAATTCATAGAAGAAAATTTGATTTTTTTTTGAAAAACAGTTAATCTTAAAATTTAAGATTGTGAGATTTTTTTTCTTTTCTAAAAGCAGCATATATTCAGTCACTGCAAAAATACGCATATGTGGGTAGGTGGGAGTGGATGCAAAGAAAAGACAAGGACAGCCCCCTCCACACTCACATTTCTGGACTAGAAACATTGAAGAATGGCAATTCCAGAAGTTCTTTTGTTGAAAATCAGATGTCACTGGAATCATTATCAGCTTAGTACCTTCTTATCTTTGCTATTTGTGCAACTCTCTACGATGGGACTGAATCATGTTTGTGACTCACAAGCTGAGATGTGTTTCCAGTCTATCCTACCACCCTGTGGGGTGATGCTCAGCATTGCAGCAGTCTGTCCCATTTGTTATTCTTTTCCAGGAAAAGAAATCACCTTACACAGAACAGAAGGGGGCTGCATTTCAGTCCCCATATAGGATGTCCTCTGGGTGGCTGAAGTCCATTATGCTCACCTGTCCCTTGACTTAGACACTGGTTAGGATAAGCTTCTGGAAACTCAGGCCTAGAAGAAGCAAGATGCACAGAAAAAACGTAAAAATGGAGAGCATCATATACAGCACTTCTGAGCATCTCAGAAAGTTTGCATCCGTTTAATTTTGGCTGCTGGTTCCTATCTGTTCCTGTTTTACTCAAAACTGTTTAAGTAATTTCTGCCTCTCCAGATGCTATGGTTCCCTCTTGCAAACTGTTACAGATTTATGTCATTTGAATGCAGCTGAGTTTCCCTGTAATTATTGTTTATGCATTGAATCAGGGAAAAGCTATTTAAACTTTACAGTCTTTCCAGGTTTTATCTTCTCTCTGTAAGAGGACTTTTCTGTCCAATCTGTCTCTGCTTGATCTAGATGCTTATATGGGCCCAGATCCAGTGCAGCTCTTTGTTTGCTTCGAACATAAAAATCATAGAATCATAGAATGCGTAAGGTTGGAAGAGACCTTAGAGGTCATCTAGTCCAACCCCCCTGCACACGCAGGGTCACCTAGAGCACATGGCAC
>JAUBOD010000038.1:6633109-6647883 GCA_032353885.1 Nothura maculosa | reverse complement strand
TGCTGAAGTCCAGATAGACCACATCCACCGCTCTGCCCTCATCTATCCAGTTAGTCACTCCATCATAGAAGGTGATCAGGTTCGTCAAGCAGGATTTCCCCTTGGAAATCATTCTACCCTTGCAACTTCAGTATGATTACTTTTAAGTATAAAATGATGCCTGCACCTAAATGCATTGCTCATTGAGGACAATTAACTACCACAGTGTTAGGACATAGTCTGTATGTGATGGCCATGGACATGACGCCAGTGCTCCAGCTGCTGTGGCTGCATGTTTTTCTCTCCAAATAACAGAACCAATATAAAAAGAGTTTCAAAAATACTACCACACACTTTCCTAACTTTAGGCAAGCATCTTCCTTGAAAGGTCTAGACATCCCTTCAGGACAACTATCATGATAGTGCCTCTTTTGAGCCTATAGAACAGCAGGGTTCAGGTTGTCTCATTTCTGTGAAGCATGGTCATGGACAAGTGAGGCAGCGCTTGCTCTATTTCATAAATGTCTTTATTTTCCACTAGAATAACTTCTTATATGGTGTGCAATATGTATAATCCTGAAAGCAATCTGTAACCATCTGTAAACTTCCTGCCCTGCCAACCACCTGCACCTCCAATCTTACCTTTCCCTTACACTTTATACTACTCTTTCAGGAAAGGAAGTGAGCAGCTCCTAGAGGGCCTCCTAGAAATTATGTAATGTCTCCTCTCTCTGGTATTGCATGTCACCTCTTATTTCCATAGTATGCCTAGATAACTGATCAGCAATTTTATTGTGAGCAAAAGTGAATCTCAAATGTATTTTTAGCTTTTCGAGACAGCTTCATATAGCTAAATACCACAAATAAAATGTGACATCTTGTATTTTATACACTGGAGTGTGGCAGTGTGTTGCACAGTGCCTTAGGGTACTGCTAAGGCCTTCTCTCTGCAGCTCTGCAGCCTGCCTTTTCTCTTCTCTGATAGTTCCTGTTTTTTTCCACTTGGAAAGATTTCCCCTCTCACCTTTTGCTCCCTCTCTCTCTCTCTTCATGTAGATAGACTTATCTCATTATATAGTTTGTGCAACAGAAATGAAGAAGGAATTAAACAACATTTCTCAGTTATGTTTTCAAAGGATTCTCTGTTGAGTGTTTTTTGCATCTGTACTGTATTTTGAAGTTTCTGCAGTCTAAAACTTTAACATGTTCAGAACACTTGGGTATTCTTGCATGATAGTAAGGTTGATTATATTATAAAAAGTGGCAAGCAAGTTTTACCAAATAGAAGATATAATACGCTTTTTTACAAGATCAAGAATGTCCATCAAAAGATGTATATTTTAACCACATCAAAAGATGTGGTATATTGTAACCACATATTTAACCAAATATGTTTTAATATATTTTGAAATACGATTTTCAAAGTAAATTCCTATTAGTGTGGTAAGCTCTTCAGTTAAAGCATGTTAAGAAATAATAGATAGCCCACATGTTGTCAAGACTAAGTTCCAGATATTAGGTTTTATCTTTAGCCACCTGTCAGTTTATTTCTTTGGCAGCAATGAAATTCAGTACTAAGAGCTCTTCAGAAACATAGGTTAAAAAACTTCCTGTTACTGGCATGAAAATGCAAATTCTCACTGTAGCTAAAGAGCCTATTTGGGAAGAATAAATAATAGAAGCCACCTCAGTGGAATGGTGTGAAACGCAAAAGGACAGTTACATTCATTGTTGTTGCCACCTAACAGTCCTATTTAAATCAAAATTGGGTAGCAAGTGAACTGAAAATGATATTCTGGCAGAGAGATGCAGAACTGTCCAAATGATAAGCAATGAAGTAATATTCGTTTGCTTAGATTTGTTAGCCTAATTAATCCTATTAGGGTTAAAATTCAACTATCTGCTCATTAACATAAAGAAGTAAGGTTCAAAAGGCTGCAGATGTAAAATTATAGAAGGGTTACAATATTTGGTAGTAATGGGCAGACATCTTCTTAAGGGTCTCATGGAATCAATTTATTTTTGGCTTGAAGAAATGGATCTGGAATTAAGAGACCGGGGTACAATTCCTAGCTCTTTTACACTGAGCTTCATTCATTTTCTGCCTGCCTACCGTTGTTAACCTGGGTCAAGCAATCCTTTAATTCCTATATCTTTTGTGGATTTAACTGTTAAAGGCAGAGCTGTTCTTGTAGAAAGAAATTTCCTGTTTCCCCAGAAAGCGAGAGAAGTTGTACCCATCTCCCTGGGTAACTATGTGAAAACCACAAGTTAGTGAAGGATACTGATACTGATAAAGAAGAATTTTGGGTAACAAATGGAGATTTTTCTGTTCAGATATTCTACATCTTGAAAACAGTGAAATCAAAAGCAAATAATTTGAGTTTAAGGGTTGTTCTTTTTTTAAGTGGAGCTTTTTTTTTTCCATTTATGGAAAAAGCTCAGCTGTGCTAGGAGCTCAGAAGAAGCCAAATTTCAGCTGCAAATTAATACCTTTAGTAAATAGCTCTAAGATCACAAGCTCCTGTGATTTTATAAAATTACAAGACTCATAATTATATATTTTTACAACAAATTTAAAGCTTGCACATCTTTTATATTTTAGATATCCTCACAATATTGTCACAACAGGAAATGCCCATCTTCCCTTGAACTTGCCAAGAAATGTTGTTCTTGCTCTTATCAGGCAGTAGTGAAAGGCATTCACAGAAACTGTCTGAAAGCAGCTTGTTTTGCACTGTCCATAACCAGAATGAAGAGGAGGGGAAAATATGTGTATTACTGAAAAAGAGATACTATGGAATGGAATCTCTAATTTCGAATCCAAGAATTATCATTTTGGAATATTTTGGTCAGTGAAAATCAGATTGGAACCCTGTCCTTTAAAATCTTCTGGTTGTCTCGCCATTTCTCAGGCAAAGATATTCGATAAAAGATTCATCTATTCTGTTAGAATGAGAAATAATGGAAGAGATTTCTTACACAAAAATACTGCTTTTAAATTCTAAATAACTTTTAATAGCTTGAAAACTACTTAGTCTGTAGACTTTCTCCTTGTGTAATTTCAGATAGGTCTTAGGTTATATATCTGTATTTTGAATAATTAACTATTTGAGTTTAGCCATATTTTTGGATCATTGTGATTTTATTCTCTTACTGGATGAGCAAAATGGAAAAACTCTTACCATGCTGTTATTGTTACAAATAAATCTTACATATCTCTGGACCATGGTCTAAAAAGTACACAGAAGGAGCTTGACAGAGAACTCTGACAGTTGTCAGATCAGTTGCTGGTCATACAGCTGGTCATACAGCAATTGTATGTACCAGACTAACTGCTTTCTGTTATGAATAGAAGTACAGCACTTTGTAAGAGAAAATCACCGTGGCCTCTCGGCAAGAACAGTTTCAATTTGCTCAAAAATACCTACAGTTTAAAGTGACATTAGTCCTTCAAAATTGTTATGGAGGACTTCCAGTTCCATCGGGCTTATTCATAGAAGTACTAGCTGGATATTGGGCAACCGTATCTCTTAATCTTAGTGGTTGTACCTGTTGTGCCTGTTTAAGAGAACCATCTTGCAAAGGGCATGCCATAAAGTTTACTGAGGCATTCCATGCTTTGTCTCTTCCTTTTGGTCTTGTCCTCCATTCTCTTAAGAGTAGGTTAAGAGTTCTCTTAAGAGTAGGTTGAGATTCTGTATTTGTTCAAGAACATGATTCATCATAAATAATACTTAGTTTGATGGTTCTTTGGTTTCCCATGTGTTAATTCTAAGGCTTTATAATAGAGGTTGTACTTGAAGTTAGAAAAAAAAAGATGTATGTTTGAAATGACCGGATTTTTCGATATTCCTACTGTGTATAATATAATAATAACATGGTACTGTATTCCAGCTACAGAATTTACGTGCTATAAACACAAACATGCCTAGCACAGAAAACAGATGTTTTCAAAAATAGGCCAGAAACAAAACATTTTGATGATCTCCAGCGATGACAAAACCTGACAAGACATATGGCATTCGATTCGATTCAATTCATTATGGTGTCTAGTGTCCTTTGAGACTCTCGTGTATATCCAAAGCATCAATCTGGACTGCTCTCTACATGTAACTAAAGGAGTCCCATAACCTTCTTGATTGGTAGTTAGAAATCAAATGATTTATTAGAATTGGAACTTGATGCTTTGTGTTCATGCAGCAGATTTGCAGAGCTGCACTGAGCTGAACATCTGGTGAGTGATATGAGGCACACTGTTAGCAAACCAGAAGCAATCTGCCCTTTGCAGTCCAAAAACAGAGGTAATTAGAGTCAATATATTTGTCTAAATCTATAAGGAGAGGATCGAACTCAGGTGAGAAGACAGAAGATTTTTTTTCTCCATGCAGCTGCATGCTTTTCAATAAGCAATTGATTTTTTAAAAGAAACTGGTTTTGATTTACCTGATTTACTACAGATGATGCTGGAGGAAAGATATCAAAGACTTGTTACCACATTATAATTTATAAAGAATTAGTATAGTCTATCAAATTAACATAATTAGTAAGCATTACTGGAGACTGGTAAAACGTTTCAATTGACAGAGAAGGGAAGGTAGTCAAAACCATTCCCACAAAAGTATCTTTTCCTTGTGCCAAGAGTCTCAAAAGTAAAATTCACACTACAATCATTGTGACAGGTAGATTGAGATAATTAGTTTTTAATAGTTTTCAGAGGAATGCTTTAGTTTGTGTTCAGTAGTGAAGTGTGTGTCATTCTTCAAGCTATGGCTCTCAAGACTTCTAGAGGCTTTTTTGCCAACTTATCTGCAAAGCAGCAAACACTTTGTAGGATGCCTTCTGTGCAAGTCTGCTGCTGCTTTTCTTTGTCAGGGCTTCCTTTAGTGTAAATTCAACTCTGAATAAATTTGTAGGCAGCAGTAGAACTGAAGAGGCAAGCTTATACAAAGTTGAAAAGAGACTTGAGAAGTAAACTGCAAAGAAATCTGAGATCTGCAAAAGACTTTTTATATTACTAACTGGATCTGTATATAGGCACAGATACCCAGCAGAGGCATATAACTGAGCACATTTGGATTAACATTTATGTTTCTACTATTCACTGAGGACTTACTCCATTAAAATATGTGGTGACATTTCATAGCTGTAGATTGTTGATGTATCTTAAGGGAATCCTTTGATGCTTGTTTATTTGACAAGGCAAGACATAAAGAAATGATGGAAGGAGCTTAACAGACAGAAGTGTGATCAACAGAAAATGCAGTTTATTAAAGCTCAGTATATGGTCAGAAAAAATAACTGAAAATAATGCAAGGAATATACATTATCTTTACTGTTTTATGCAATGCACATCTGCACCAAAAATGTTGAACTCAATAACAAGAAGAAAAAAAAGGAAAAAAAAAGAAAAAAAGTCTCAGCTAGATAATTGGTATTGAAGGACAGGCATCTTTCTTAAGTTATATATATACCTAAATATATTTGAAGATAGATAGATGGAAATAGAAAGAGACAGCAGAATAGAACAACTATTTTTGTCATTCAAAAACACTTTGGAGGGGGGTGGATAAAAGTGGCTTTTCTACAGTGCTTCTGTAGATACCCAGTGTTGTATATGAACATGAGTAACATTAGAGAGATAAATACTGCCAAGAATATATCATTATCATCAGGAGGACCTGTAGCTTCAGTCAATAGAAAATCAATGTTAAGAATTTGCTGTGGTGTGCATAATAATGGGTGTGATAACATGTATACTATTGTAGTCACTGAACTGAGAAAAGACTATTTTAAATTTGGTTTCGATAATAATGAGGTCATTATAAAAGAGCTAGAAGTAGAAGAACAAACAAAAAACATTGGTTTGAATGAACATATTGATTTAATTGAATAAAGTATATCTCCAACAAAGGTCCTCCAGCCTGACTCATTTCCCAATAGCTTTCTCTCCCCTAGGGAGAATGTCATTTTTCATTACAAGTCTGGATAGCTATTGGTGCGCAAGTAGGAAGGCAAAGCAGTGACTCAGGGAACATCCCACAGCAAACATTTGAGGGTACTTTGAAGATGAGTCACTGAAGAGGCTAATTCAACCTCCTCTGCATTATTTTTCAATAGGCCGAGAGAAAAAATTAAAATAAAAAATAAATCATAATAATAAAAAACCCTAGGAACTGAGGAACAGAACCTCAGCCAAAAGTAACACTCCAAAATGAAAAACAGATTGTAGAAGTTCAGAGGACTCTAACTATTTAGAGGACTCAGAAGGAAATGGAGAATACTGGTATTTTTATATTTTCATTACAGAACAGTAATGTTGAGCTGTGACTGATGTTTCAGTATGCAGTTTGGTGTTTAAAATTCATTCTTCAATATCAAATTCTGAACCTGTTATTAGGATTAAATAATGTTTTGCTTTGAAGAAAACTGTCCGTTTACTTTATTCATCACCAATCACAGCCTCATAAAAGAAAGCACACTGTCATACTTTCATTCAGAAAGTAATGTTATTCAGGGAATAATATTACTTCTATTTTATGAGAAACTCACAATCTAGATGAGTGTCCTTTTTCTGTTATTTTCAGAGTATGATGTGTGAGGTCAAAATCTAGGCCAATCTACTGAACACTGTGGAAATAAGACATGAAACCACGGCATTTATGGAAGGGTATGTGATAGCAACAGGAGAGCAAAAACTGTGATCAGACTTATGCGAGAAATCAAGCTCATCTTGTTTTAGCTCATCTTGTTTTATTCTAACAACACCTATTTTCTACCCAGATGTCTGTTTTCATGACACTTGTAGAAATTTAATACATTTGATACCTCTCTGTTCTGGGGGAAACAAACAGGCATACCATACATGCTCTGTGATCACAGAATTTACAATGACATTTAAAATGAAACATATTTAATTATGTCAACAGTGAAATCTTGTTGATGTAGTTAATGCAATGAAGTACAAGTTCTAGACTGAAACAATCAAGTATGGTTAGAACAGTAGATGGCAATGAGGGTAGTTAGGATAAAGCAAGTAGTGAAATCCAGTTAGGATTTACAGAATTCTAGTTCTGCATTTTTTATATCAACTGTTATCCTAAATAAAGTAATATATAAACAGTTCAATTCTACAGGTAATAATGCCACTTAAAATGCAACTTTTTCATTTAGAAAAGGCCAAAGATGAAAAAGTTAAAGACCAAAAGGAACTGGTGTAGACAGGAACTCTTGAAATAAGTGACTTGAACAATCTCTTTTTTGTAACAACTTTAATTAGCAGATTTACTTAAATTACTTGATGATTAGTGAGAAAATTAGCTGGTAGTCCTGTGGAGCTAATGACCAAAAAATTAATTTGGATCCCACAGATGTCAGGAAAAACAAAAACAACAACAACAACAAAACAAAGCAAAATAATTTCCCTTGAATTTAGATTTATTAAAGCTTTTTAGGAGGGATATGTTATTCATACATTCTGAAGTCAAACAAATATTTCATTTAATTCCCCAGTATCTACTAAGGAGTGAACTTACTTGCAGTTTCCTTAGTGGGAACACTAATAAGAAGACATCTTTTCTGTATACACTTATTTGTTTCCATAAATGTTTAAAGAATCTTCCCCGGATATTCTGCTATGCCAAATCTGTGTAAAAGTAGCCAACAGGTTCAGGAAGTGCTGGTGAAGTTTGGAGATCTGTCACGTACTCAGGTGTGCACAAAGCCAGGACATGAAAAATCTGGGCACAGTTTTTTATCCCAGCTCTGCATCCTGTGTTCTGGCCTTATAGAGAGTTTGAACAAAACGGAGGTAAAAGATCAGAAATGCAATCAAATTATGAATTTGCAAATCCCCCTGCCCTCAAAGGCAGCCATGGGAAATAACTGACGGTTATGAAAGATGGGAAGAGACAGAAACTGGTAAAATGACTGTGCTGCGTGAGAAACCCAATAGGATATGAAAAGAATGTGAGACTCTGAAAGAAAGAGCATAGAAGTTTAGTTTCTTAACAGATAGTCACGCTGATGGAAAATCCAAGTAAACTGACTTGCAAAATAAATCTAGTAGACACATAATTCTCTCTTTTTTAAGGTAAAATAATCTCTTTTCAGTGCCATCATAATGCAATACAAATATGTAGATGTGATTTCTGTATAAAAGCATAGTTAGAGCATGGTTGAGAACTTCTTATATGTATTTGAAGGGCTCTCACTTCACATTCATATCAAAGCTACCAAGCCTAGCTGCAAGTGATAAAAGATTATCAGTTGTAAAAAGAAAGATTACCAGGACATTTCGCATATTATTTTCTCACATTCCACTGGTCATAAGTAGTCTTATCATTTAATGATTCTTGGCTAGTGAGCTACCTAGACTTAATATGGGTAATTTGTGTATTTGTTGAGAAAAGAAGTAATGCCATTTTAGTAATTATTTTACAGATTTTTGATGAGATGATGGAACACAACTTGTTCATGAAATGATTCATGCCTGCCATCAGGCTGCCTTTTTAAGTCTTTGGAAAGATGTTATTCTTCAAGCACATAGAGCACAAAAGACATAGGGATCCCAGCTATATATCAGTGTCATAATGTGTTTTCCACATTTTAATATCCAAGTTATTACATGAACACCAAAAAGAGAGATATCCTAGCTTAAAAGATCCTGCCGTAGACTTTAATACTATCCACTCTTGCTTTTGAAGGACTATTCAGGCTGAGTGAGAGACCATATTACACACTCAGTCAACTATGTATTGTATCAGTGTCCCATGCTGGAGAATATGGGAACATGTGCAATTAGCATCGGTGAAGCTGTGTAATTAATTAATGCTTGTACCTTGAGAATGAAAAGTGGTATGTGCTATGATTGTTTGTTGTTGGCTTTTAATCAATGTTTTAAAAAGAATCATTGCTAATTCATAAAATCTCAGAATGAACCTCTTTTGCCAATTCATTAAGCCCTTGAACTCCTAATCAACATATGAGTGAACAGAAGAGAAAAAAATATTTTGCTTTTCTAGCATACTTTCTTTAAGACAAATAGATTTTATAAAATTACACAGAAGGAACATGAATAAAACTAAAAAAAATGTTTATAAGTAGTTTTATTTATTGAAAGATAAGTTGAAACTTCGGTAGATGTGAGATTTTTGTGGTTGTTGTCATTTTTTATTTCCCATAAGTATCTTATAGTTTTGAACGGTGAATCACTTCTTAGGGACAGTCAAACATGCCATTGGCAGCCTTTGGTTGATTTACTCACTACTAGGTCAGATAGTCTGCCAAATGGTACAGGTTACAAGATACTGGATGGTTTAACAACCTGTAATACTCTGAGCATGCTGGCAATCTCATGTGCAAGGTTGATCCTCAAGAGCAAATGATAAATTGACTATCAAAGCAGAGATATGCATCTCGCCCACATTAATTTTGCATTTGAAAATTGTACTTTATTTTTTCATCAAGGAAGAATAATCAAACAATTTTATAATTTGTGGCTGATTGAATCTGTTTTCAGATGTGTTGTGAAGTTCTATGATCTTTAATCATTGTGCAAGAATAATACTTTTAGAGAAAAGATGCAAATGAATATTGGTCATTTGGTTGTCATCTTTTTATGAAAAATAGGCTTTGTTTTACAATTTAGTTGGTAATATCAAGGTGGAAAATAAGTGTTTTTTTTTCATTCTAGGACAGGACTGAGCAATATTTTCCTTAAGGATCCATTTCAGAAGTATTATCTAAAAATAATAATTTAATTTCAACAGTTCCTATTTCAGAGTGTATTTTGAGTGCTTTATTTATCTGTATGCTTGCTTATTTTTTACATTGCTAAGACTGTTGATGAAGATTTTTAATCATCTCATTTGTTTTCTGAATTTTTTAAGTGTTCCTCTTTTCAAAATTCTCATTTGCAAAATATCTTTGATTCCTTTTTGTAGCAGGGCCTGAGTCCTACTTCTGGAAATACATAAGAGACAAATATGTCTCTGTTTTCAAATGAATTTGTCTCTGTTTGCAAGAGAAAAAATTTGTGAATATCTCTGCATTTGCATTCTCCAAATACAAAGTATTTGAGAGCACTGTTTGGGTTTGGCAAAACATATCTCCTGGACTGTCACATTTCTATTTTGTTTCTCAAGCAGTTCAAGCAGTCTCACGAAACCGGCTTCCTAATTTACATGAGGAATGAATTCTCCGGGGCTTGAGGTGTTATCTTCCTGGACGGGCTGACTCCAGCGTGTGCACAGCACTGTGCACACGCACACACACACACACACACACACACAGACACACACACACACGCACGCACGCACACACTCAGCCTGTCGTGTGATGAAATGGCTGAGCAATAGTAGATTTGCACAGGCCATAAACCTCCTAATGAAGAATTACTCTTCTGCTTCCTTGTCTTTGGGGAGAAATGGGCTGGGAGGAAAGGAAGGCTGCATGGCAGCTGGAAAGACATTTGGGAAGGAAATTGTCAGGGAGCCAGGCTATCCAGGGACATGGGGACAGGGCTGTTTCACATGAGCTCTCATGGACAGGTGGTTGGGTGCAGTGTGGCACCTCCAGGAGGCAGAGACAGCAGTTTAAGTGATGATCCAGGCAGCAATGCACTGTGCAAATAACTACATTAATTTCTGCGCGGGGATGTCGCATTGAATCCAAAAATCAACCATGGATTGATTTTTGATCAAAATTAATCATGGATCAAACTGATGGTAGCAATGATGAGTGTCTGTGTCAGCGACTGGCATAGATTTTTTTCCGTCCAAATTTCTTTCCAATAAAAAAAGGGGTTTTCAGCACCACTGCTTTCCTCAGATATTAAATTATTTCCCAAATGGTTTAAATTTACAAATTAAATAAAGAAAGATACACCTTAGGTAAAGGAGAATTTTAAAAAAAATACTATTCTGAAAAATGTGCCAATGCAGTGAAGTCATGATCTTATTTCTCATAATTACTTGAAAAAGTGGAAAGAGAGAAATTCACCTGTATGTACAGAAACAAAAGTTTTATATTGATGTGTCTCTGTGATAACTAATAACGAACTGTGCTAACTGTAGATTAAATAGCAGAAATAAAAGCTTCCAAAGGTTCTTTTAAATATGGGAAGTGGAAATATCAGGAGTGTAAAAAATCATCACTGCTTATTAGAAAATCATACAGTTTGAATGCAAGCAGATTACTTGTATTCTAAAAGAATTAACAGAGAGATATTAACATAGAATATGTCACAGTAAAGTGGGAACTCGAAGAACACAAAAACAGGGAAAATGCAGGGGCTAGCCAGTCACACTTCCAGCTCTTGGCCCTATAGTGATTTTGAACTTTCTTTCTCTGCATATTACCGTAGATCCTAGAGGTGGAAAATTGTGAATACAGTATTCTTAGAAATAGCATAATAAGAATACAATCTCTGTCTTCCTAGTCTGTCTAAAATTTTGAGAAGAAATTGCACTGTTAATAGTAGAAACAACAAAAGTCTACTTTTGGGTCCCAAAAGGAACAATTAAAATATTCGTGATGAAGAAACTGGATCTCTGAAAAACTACTGCATTAAGTAAAAGGTAGATCAAAATACATCTGGAGAAGATTTATATAGTTTATGAAATTAATTTACTGATGTTAGATCAAGTCTTAATAAGTGTCTCCAACAGATAAAATAACTGCTGCTGTAGTCACTGCATGTCATTATTGCAAACTATACTGCAGAATAAGGCTAAAACTTGATTGGAAATTAAAAAACCCTCACCTCATTAGATAATCTTTCAAAACATTTCTCCCGACACCTTTTTCATAGTTTAAAAAGGTATAAAATGCCTTTGCTGAAGCAGTTCTTCCTCTACTAATGTGATTATTATACTATCAGTTATATACTAAAGTGTAAGCTTCTTTTTTCAAATATTTTTCTATCTTATTCATCCTATCTTTATTTCTTTTAGGCAAAAAACCATAAAACTAGACTGCAATAAGTTAAACGTGTAAAATGCTGAGCTTAGGCCAGCCTTCTCTTGGTCCGTGTATATATTTAAGATCAATGTTGACATTGCATTTGGGCAGTGTGCACACAGCCTAAATAGATATAGTTGATAAAGAGATTAATTTAGCAGGAAAAAGCAGGGAAAAATGAGCAGCTGAGGTTTTAGTAGCTAGTTATCATTCCTGAAGTCATGCCCCTAGTTGCAGAGTATACATAGCATATGACCTCCTGTGGAGAGATAAATCAAATTTTGAAAGTTGAATATATTTCTTTCTTAGATATGTTCCAGGTAATTTACAATTATAAAACTTGCACGGTAGGGCTGCTGCTTCAACATGAAATAAGTTCCTCTTCCACTTTTAGTCCTTTCTTCAAAACAGAAAATAAGGATAAGAATTACAAATTAGAAAAAGAGATGCTAAAATAAAACATTGTTCTGAGATGATACTTTCAAACAGACAGCAACCAAAAGAAGAAAGTCAGGAAAAACACTTCTGTCTTCCTTGTTTTTTCTCAACAAAGACAAATTTGAGTGATTTGACTCTATTTTTTCATGCCACAAAATGCATAAACACATCTGCCGCTATGATTAGGTTTATAATCTCATTAACTTGTGCAGTTATACCTATTAGTGGTACTAATAAAATAATTTTTACATTTCCTTTCTCTTATTACTCAGAGAGAAATAAAATATATGGAGAAAAATGTACTGTAATAAATATAGCAATTTTAAAAAGGAATATAATAGAATTATTCAGTGAGTTGTCATAAATTGAAAAATAAAATAATACAATTTATAAAATTAATATCATATGTTTCATACATTGGTCTAATATCTATTGAAGAATATAAATTATGAGGCAATTATTAGGTAAAGTATACTTGAGAAACTAAACAATAAAAACTAATAATTGGAGATGTTCTTATTTCTTAACTAAGATGTACTAGAATCAAAAGGTGCATATTAATGAGACTGATCTATGTTAGAACTTAAACCAATTATGCTAGAACACCCCTTTAAAAAATGGTGCCAGAGGATGCCTAAGGGTTCCAAAATGGTGCCAAAGGCTGCAAAAGTCTGTGACCTCTTTGTAAAGACCACACTTCAGACTCAAAGTATTCTAAGGTGTTATTCCTCCAGCTTGCATGCTCTTCTCTCTGCTGACTGTAGAAGTCTAGAGCTATTAGGCTTCTAAATCTGCTAAAAGGAGATAAAACATATGGAAATAACCATCAATTGACAAAAGATAATAAGGCAGTAAGAAATAATGAGCGTTATGGGCATCTCAAAAGTGTATCAGGTTGCTTTCCCAAGTAGCTAAATTCACAAAAACCACTCTTATTGGCAGAAGAAAAGAAGTCATTAATAGGAAGCACTCTGCTCTTTGGAATAAAACAACTCCCTGCTGTAAATACTCACAGTTGTGTGTAAATACTCACAGGTTTTTATGAGCAGTTTTCTGTGGTTTCATTTGCTTTCAAAGACCAGCTAAGGTCAGATAGGTGTTGTCATCATTATCTTGCACTGGTAAAGCATTATCCTGCACTGCCATTGCTGTTAGAAATGTGTATTCTTTCAGAAATATTGGTGCTTAGCCCGAGTACCAGCTGGAAACACATCACCCAAGGGAGAAGTGCTGAGATAGATAATAACAAGAGCTGTGGATACATTAATGTTGATACCAGAATAACATCTGTTTGTGGCTTTCTTGGGATCAGCTGTGTGTTTTGTGAAGAAACTGAGTTCTCCAGAGCACGTCACTGAAATTATCATAATTTATGGAACTTAGAGAAATAAAAGGAACTTAGAGAAAATGAACTGCATGGTCATTCCATGTCGGTACCCATTTGAGGGTTCGTCTATGTAGGTGGACTAAGAATACAATGAGCTCTAGGCACCCACATTCTCAGCCAGCTGGACCTGAAGCTAGGTTTGGAAGCCATGAGCCACTGAGCACATCACAAAGAAGAGGACAAGGTGGGAGAAATGCTGCTCCAGGAGGGCAGGCAGAATGTATACATATAGATATACTCACCTGATCTGAGTGACTTTTAGTGGTGACTGCCT
Organism: Nothura maculosa; assembly: GCA_032353885.1. Taxonomy (NCBI): domain Eukaryota; kingdom Metazoa; phylum Chordata; class Aves; order Tinamiformes; family Tinamidae; genus Nothura; species Nothura maculosa. Next base: position 6,633,844 of record JAUBOD010000038.1, on the reverse strand, counting down.
CAGAGGCTGCCAGTTCTCTCAGAACTTCAGGGTTTCTACTCCAGAGTTTATTCCTAAACCCAGCATCCTCCATCCTTTTTACCTAATTCAGATCAATGCACTTAACATCCTACTAGTCCTGTCCAAAAGTCTCTGGTAATCTACTGAAGTGCTACACAACTGTCCCCCATGCTTCTCCTACAAGCTGTCCTCACAGCCAGCCTCTCCACAGGCCCCCAGTCTAAGTCTTTCCATTGAGAATCTCATCTATTTGCTATTAACCTCCATGATCCGGAGCTAATTCAAACAATTATATTAAATGCTATCATGAATTCTTTGTATTGAGGAGAGGACTGTGTGCCCTAACAATACTATGAAGCCTGAAGAAACATATGTGCCATTTTCCTACCAAAATTTATGGCAGCCAAAATATATTGAGGATCTGAGCTTCAGTGATTTCAAAAGGTGATGGAGGTTGCTTATGCCAGAGAGAGAAATTACAGAAAAATACAAGTCACAATATTTTCTTTATTTTTGTATCTAAATTCCCAACCCTTAACATTGCATTGTAGAAAATTTCTTACATTCCTAGATATAGAGAACTAACTGGAGAGCAGCCCCGCAGAGAGGGACCTGGGTGTGGATGACAAGATGGCCATGACACAGCACTGTGCCCTAGTGGCCAAGAAGGCCAATGGGATCCTGGGGTGCATCAAGAAGAGCGTCTCCAGCAGGTCAAGAGAGGTGATCGTCCCC
>JAUBOD010000038.1:6596164-6626323 GCA_032353885.1 Nothura maculosa | reverse complement strand
GCGGGAAGGTTGGACCAGATGATCTCTAGAGGTCCCTTCCAACCTTGTAGATTCTGTGATTCTGTGATTCTGTGAAACCTGACTATGACTTAGCTGAAGTTATGAAGGCTGCATCATGTAGTGAATAACAATAAACCCAGCTGTTCTCTAGTATGATTATTAGTGTTATATATTTTAATCAAATATTTTCTGTCATTTGATCTAGCAAGTATTTTTGGATGAATTAAATGAATTTAAACTACACTCATCCTCAAATAGAAAAGACTTTCTATGGAAAGGCATATAAATACATTTTGAAGATTATCCTATTCCTCTTGAGATTTTATATAAAAGTTGGAAAGCTATGCCTTTACTCTCTATAGTTATTATGTACTTCAGACATAATGGCAAGCATTAAAGAAATATGGAATGAAAAGGATAAATCATCAAGGGAAGTTGTCAGAAGAGAAATAAATACATATGAATTTCCAATTCATTTCAAAAGGCATTTCTATCTCCTCAAAGTACTAACTGCAAAGGAATTAAAATTAATAAAGAGGACAGCACTGAGCTAAAGCACTGAGATGCCAAGAAGTTCCAAATATAAAGATATACTTGGAGTGATACCATAGATATACTGTGTTTTGTCTTTTATGACAGATTACATTAACATATAAGTTAATAAATGTGTATATATATTAGTGTATATATAATATGTAACATATATATAAAGTAATCGATTAAAGGGTCTGACAGTTTTTGAAAATTGTTATATTCATTTAGAATCAAGTTCTTTCAATTAGTGATAATAATTTTATGCAAGATATGACACTCTACTAAGGGAATATAATTTTTTATAAACTTTGCCATGGGAATTGGAAAAAAAACTAATATGATTTATCATAATTTATTTTCTCCATTTATCATCTGCAGAGATCTGGGCTGTAGAGACAAATAAATGACTTAGATGAGTTTCAGAACCACCACTTAACAGTCAACAGTCTCACTCTGCTTTTTAGAAATGATGTTTAACTTTATAATTTTTCTTTAGGCTGGACTAGTTGCACAGGAGTTTAATTTTTGTGTGGAGAAGTTAATTTGCCATACTAAGTATAACTGTAGTTGTCCTTATTCTGTCTTTTTCTTCCTCTCCACTCAGTGTCCTAACTAAAACGTAGTTCAGACATGCCTGAGTACATTACTTTGAATGCCAAAGTCACAATTGAATTAAATACATTTATTTTCAAACAAAATATTGCTCCAATTCCATTATGATGCAAAAGGAGTCTTGAAATGCAGCCAAATGTAACAAAGGCAGCAATATGTGCAAAAACTTGAAACTAAAATTCTGAGCGATGTCATAGTTAGATAGAGCCAGAATGGAAAGAATGGACTTTACAGCCTTATGTCTTCTTCCATGTCTCTTTTTGACAAAGCTAGGCTGGAGACAACAGGCTTCCTAATCCTGTTTCCCTAATACAAACACAAATGTATTCCCAAATACACTCATAATATATATACACACACACACACATACACCATGGATGTGTATTCCTTTAACTCAGTAGTTAGTGTTACAAGAGAAGCCTAGCCCATATGTATGGAAGCAGAAAACACAGTACTGACAGCAGAAGATAAGATGCCTGTGTAGAGGTGAAAGGCAGAGAAATGTCTCCAAGCTCAAGCTCAGCTTGTCCTGCAAGGGATTCTTGAAAGGGCACTGATATATCTTACATGCCACTGCCACAGAGGCTAGTCAGAATGAAGTACTAGAAGCTGGCTCAATGGATCAGCAACAGGATCACAGCCTGACATATGGTTGGTAACACCTCACTATCTGCAGTGTATGAACACAGATTCCTCTCAGACAAAGCTCATTCACCTTAAATGCACCCATGTTTTAAAAAGAAAAGGATGAAAGCTGCATACACTTCAGTCTCTTATTCTTCAGCTTGTTCCTCTTTCATGTGGTTCACTATTTAAAGTGTTCAGTCTTTGTGTACAGTCAGTATGAAGTTATTTGTAAAAATAATGTGTGGCAAATTGGCAGACAAGTAGAGTTTAAAATATAGACAATCTGTTGAGTGCTTTAGGAGAGCTGCCATAAAATTTCATTTCTTACATTATAATATGTTTAACATTTTATGCAACATAATGCTTCAGGGAAAAAAAAAGATAAAGCTAAACAGCTAAGTGTTTCTGCACATTGCTTGCAGAGAGGAATGTGTGCAGGGATGGCTGGGGACAGGAAACGCTGCCTGTGTTTGGGGGCCACAGTGTTGGGGGACCTGGGCCCAGAGCTGCTGCTTGATAAGGGGAAGCTGCTTGATAAGGGGAAGGGACTGACAGCTCTGTCTGGGCTGAGATCATGGGATCATTATGGTTGAAAAAGACCTTCAAGATCATCAAGTCCAACCATAAGCCCTTTAACGCTTTGCCTGCTAAACCATGTCCCGAAGTTTCTCAGCTATACAGTTCTTGAACACTGCCAGGGACAGTGACTCCACCATTGCCCCAGGCAGCCTATTCCAATGTTTCACTACTCTGTTCATGTGTAATTTTTTCCTTATATCTAACCTGAAGCTTCCCTGAGGCAACTTGAGGCTATTTCCTCTTGTTCTATCAAAAGTTATTTTGGAGAAGAGATGGACCCCTGCCTCACTACAGCCTCCTTTCAGGTATTGTAGAAAGTGATAAGGTCTCCCCTGAGCTTCTTCTCCAGACTAAATATTTCCACCTCTCTCTACTGTTCCTTGTAATGTTTGTGCTCCAGGTCCTTCACCAGCTTCGCTGCCCCTCTTCAGACGGAGTGAAGGCCAGGTAGAGGAGGGCCAGGGGGTAGGTCAGGCCCTCAGGGTCTTGATAGGGACTATAAGTCAATGCTACTGATGTACCAGATGGGTCCATGACTTGTAATAATTTTATAAAGAGTAGGAAAATCGTGACCAGTTTTCTACACTCAAAAAGAATGTGGGAGTCAGCATATCAAGCTGTTCAATCTCATGAAGAAAAGGGAATACCATCTTTTTTGTAGTTGTAATTAAAAAATTAAACAGACATAATGATGATTCATCTGAATGCCTGAACACTATGATATCCAAACTCCAGTGAACTAAAATTTTCTGCATATGTACAGCCAAAATTTAATCCCACTTCTTCACAGCAAGGCATACTCAAATCTTTTCTCTGTTGCTGACCATGACTTAAACTACACATCTCAAGAAAACTAGCAAACATACCAAGTATTCCCTGTTTAGCTAGCTAAACTCAGTCTGTTTCAGTGTTGGGAAGGTAAATGGAAGCATATTTAAGATCTACCTTTCTCCTTAACAGCTGCTGTCAGTTACCTCATCACTGGCATGGCTGGGAAAGATAACTATCAATCAGCTCAGTTTCCCTCTTTGGATCTTAAAAAGTTTATATGGTCCTCATTTTTTTTTAAGTTCTTCTCCTTGGAAGATTTTTAAGTTCTGATTCTTAATTGTTAACTGTGCACTGAAAAATGAGCCTGTATGCACTGATCTAGGAAATAATAATGCACGTGCTAAATTGTATGTGCTGTAAGTGTTCAGTGCCATGAACTTGTGCATATAGAATTAAGTGGGTATGTAAGTTTATTTCTAAAGGAAATGATCATCCCTGAGACAATGATGCACTAAGGGTTGCCTCTGGCCATCTATTCTTCAACAGAATTCTATTCACTCCATTCTCCAGCAGGGTCTCAACAAATCCAGTCAGGCTCTGAACTGTGTGGATCTGCTGGTGTGAAACTCAGTGCAAACTTACAGCCTGAGCAGGACTTTTAGAAGTGGAATGTTTCTGTCTATCCCTCTAACTTCGTTAAAAAAGATAACTTCAGATTTGAAATGAAGGTCTAAAGGTTTGGCAGATCCTGAGGCATGTGCCAGGGAAGAGCATAGAGTGCAACTTTCTGCTTTTGGGAGCCCAGTTTGTATTTGGGAGCCCAGTTCCATAGCAGAGAGGATGATCATAGGGAAGTCTATGATGCTCTGTAGCACGAAAATTTAATGTACTTACATGATAGGAATGTGAAGTAAAATGTGTCTTCTCCCCAGCAGACCTTAAGTAATATAAACAGCCATTTTAAAGAAGACATAAGAGGAGAGAGAAAAAAAAATCAAGCAAAATTTCTCAGAATTATTTTGAATGAAGAAATAATCAATGTTCTTCCCACTCATTAAGCAAAATTTCAGTCTTTACTGGAGGAACAGGATGAAACAGTGTGAGGCAGGGGAAATAAAAAGATATAAAGTAAAACAATATCAAGTGGATACAAATTCAGCTTTCCAGTCTTTCCAGGACATTCAATTACAATTTTGTATTCATATTTTTAAGTATATAATAAAGCTAAAAAAAAGGTGTGGAAGTTCAGCTATAACTCACCGTGTGTATAGAGTGAACAAGGAATTCTTCATCTGGAAATGGCAAAGTAAAAGGTAACAATTGAATGAAAAAAGTTATGCTTAGTTTTGCAGCAGTATCACTGTACTTAAGTATCCATTCAAATCTTTTGCAAACAGACTAAATGTTACAAAGACTAAAAGAGATCAGAATTGAGCGCCAATTCTTGAAAAGATTCATCCAAATGATGACTTCTTAGAAGCAAGCTACTCAAAGTCTCCTTCGCAACTTGAATATGCCTTCCTGTTACTATAGTCTAGCTAGATAAGAAAATACAAGTCTTCTCCACTTTCAGCTTACACTTCAGATATAATGAAAATTCTCTCTGTACTTCAGTCGGAAAGAAGGTGGCTTTATACTCCCATATTAACATAGCTAAGCTATGGGGCTAAAATCTCTAGGCCTCTCATGATTCTTCTAGTGATACAGGTATTCATCTACCCTCACGTTAAGTTTCTTGCCGTTAACCACTCTATAGAGAAGCCTGAATCTCATCAGTAACTGTATAAATTTCCACGAAAGGCCAATCTCCCATTTTGGGAATCTCCCATTTTGGAATCCTGAATATTGCTCATTACTATCTCCTTGCTTTTCCCAGTACCATTACTTCTATACAGAAACTAAACCGTCAATAGCAGCTTCAATATCAAATTTCAGATAGTATTTTTTCCCAATCTTTTGGAAGATTTTTATCTTTTTGCTCTTTACTTGTTTGTGCTAGATTTATCATGCTTTTATCTCAACAAATGAAGCTAATTAGAAATGGAATTCTAATTTCAATTCTTTAAAATGAAAAATAATTTAAAATAGCTGTTATAAATCTGATATAAATCTGATATAAAGCTGATATAAATCTTCCTCAGATTTCCAGTAAGAAACTGGAAAACTATTCTAAACAAAATGAAAAAATGCTGAAGAAGTAGGACCAAAAAGTCATCCAGTGTACACAGGAGGAAATATAAAATTAAATATAAATCTATAATTAAATATAATTAAATATAAAAATTCGACTTTAAATTAGAACTTCTATTAGTCACTTTTTACAGTAGGATTTGCTCATTTCCAGATATTGTGATTAATGTTGAGTAACTGAGTAAAAACATTTAGGGTTGCGATAAAGCTATGATGCTTTTTTGGAGAATTCTCATAAGGTTTTTGTTTGATCTGTTTGGAAGTCTGTATGTGAGCATGTGTGTGTGTGTGTGAGTGGAACGTGAGAAACTTCAACTGTGATCTTCAGTTCTGCAAACAATAACTTCTTGTTCATCTTTGCTCCTCTGCTTTCCTCTTCTTTACTTCTTCTGTTAACTAATGGTGGGAGTAGTGTGAAGTTTGTCATGCGTAGAGATATTAAGAAATTGTTGCCATAACTTAAAATAGTTTGAAAGTAACAAAATAAATTGCTGACAGTGATACACAGAAATAGCGCAAAGTATGATTCATGTTACGGGTAAAATTTAGAAATATTGCAAATCCATGTATTTCTCCTCACTATTGGATAATATTTGCCATGCAATTTGAATCCATTACTATTTGCCATGCAATTTTTTATTCACAGATTTAACCATTAAGATTAATGGTTAATAAATATCACTAAAAAATTTAAGTGAAAGGAATCCATTTGACAATAGTGTATCATAGCAAATGTGTTCTGGATCAGCTTACATTTTGTCTTCTCCAATTCATACCACCCTAACATATTAGACAATAAAACGAAGTGTAGGCTGAACAGAGTATTGAGTTTTAATGTGAATGTAAATTTAAACTTGTACTGCTTCATGTTCAATTACATAAGTGCATAGTAGTTGACTTTTCTTTAATGGCTGATCATTCGTCAGAGTATAAGTGTGTGGAAAAGGTCAGCCCTAGAAGTCCTGCTGTTGGTGTGGAGTTTGATAAGCAAATAGTCTGAAAACTAGCAATCCTGTAGCAATGTACTTAATACTTTTGGGGCCACACAGTGAAATATACTTTTCAAGTAACAAAAACAGTACTGTGGAAGTCACTCTAATATCGCTTTCATTCCTTTTGTTCTCATTTTTCATTCATTTTATTATTTTCTGAGATTCTTTATCAGGTATATTTTGCAGGCCATAAACTTATCAACACATAGCCAAAACATGCTCTGCATGAAAATACGTATAAGAATAAAGATTTGCAAAATAAGGGACCACTCTGGGCTTTTTGTGGTTCCATAGCTCAACCATTCTGTGATTCTGTAATTTTGCATCACTCCAGTTCTTGGATCAGGAGGCGGATTTTTTTCCTAGGTAGGCGGTAGAAACAAGTGCCTTGGTGAAGGACATTGAGATGAAATCCCCCACATGCTTGGCAAGTGCTCTGATTAGTAAGCCACTGTTTAAAGAGGTGAACAAGAAATGAGGATGTCATCAGCACCATTCATTTTTAACAATTTAAAAAGTGACACTTTCAAGCATACAGACTCTGTTCTAAAAAAAAAATAATAGTGCTGACTTCTGGAGAATTTCAAGCTGCAAATCCTGATTTGACCTACATACCTTACAGCAGAGTAATGCTAACGCTAACTCCAGAGAAAGGAAGAAAATCAGATATGCCCTTCTTTGAATAACTTTATGCTAGGCAGCCTAGGCAGCTCCCCGAATCCTTAGTTTTTCCTTATTCACCTAACTCAGAGCTGCTTGTGTTTGCCATGTGCCTAAATCTCTGATGGATGATGTATCTTGCTCTCAGCTGCCATGTGATTAGCAGGCAAGTGGTCTAATGGTTTGTATGCTGAGGATGAATTAGGCTGTGGTCTGTATGCTGAGGTCTGGGAAGGCTAAAAAAGTGACAAGAAGCTACTTGGAAGTGTAGGACAGCTGTTGTGAGAAATTACTTTACTTTGGTCCTTCTAACCTGTACCTTGCACTATGAGGCCAAGTGAAACAAGGCCAAGCTTGAAACAAGCTCTGGCATTGCACCAGTATTTCCTGGCTAACTCACTGCTTTTTTAGAGTGGCGTTTGCCATTTAGCTTTGCACTTATTTTTAAATCATCTGTGTCGGCAACTCTTCTTAATACTGGCTTTCTACCATACATTTTCATTTGCCACAGCACAATGTCAGAAGCACAAGACGTGATGCCCGAGCAGGTCATGGGCTGCTCCTGATCTCCCCGCTGGCCCTCCTTGAGCGGAGGAAGGGAATTCAAACTTTTTGGAGAAATACAACTGCCCCCCTCCCCCCCCATTCTGCCTCTCTGCAGAGGTCACATAGGGCCTCACCGGGTGGCAGTGGCATTGCCAAGGAGGCAGATAAGACTCCACAACTCCATGCTAAGCCCTCAGCTGCCACTTCTACCTTGGGCCCACGCATGCCACTGGTTCTCTCCTTGTGCTGCCTTATATTTTTTTTCGAGGTTATGGAGTGGGCGTGAGGGAATTAGAGCCCTGACAGCCACGGAGCTGCATCTACATCTGGGGGAGCCGCGTGCGTGAGGCAGGGGGAGCAGACGCGATTACTTCAGAATTTATTTAAGTGCTGGTGGAAACCACTGCAGCGGCTTCCAGGGGAAGTCCCTGCCGAGGGGGAAAGCGCTGAGCAGCAGCAGCGACAGTGGTGGCGGCAGCTCCGTGTCCCTGGGCTGCGGCAGAGACTCTGGCCATGTGGAGAGGGCGCGTGCTCCCTCCTGGCGCTGCCAATGGCATAAAACGTTAATTAGGCGCGTGGGTCCACCAGATTATAGGAGATATTATCGCTGCTTTGCCATGGCCGGATTAGGGCAGATGATACGTTTTGTTACACTGCGTATCCGATTAGGCAAGATGAAATTGCGTCTGTCTGAGCACCTCAGAGCACAGAGCAGAGCTGCTTGGGGATGTCATCCTGCTTCAAACACCGCTTAGCAGGGTCAGCCACGTCCACTCGTGACCCTGGCTTGTCCACACGTGTGGACCCCGCTCATGCATGGAGGTGCAATTAGCCTGGGAGGCAGTGCATAGCCAGGGCCCAGAATCATCCACTTAAAAACAAGGAGAGAAATAAAAGAAAGCTGCTCTCGCCCCGGCCCCTCCCTCCCGTGCTCGCCTCCTTCCAGCTGTAAAGATGCTGCTGCTTGAAAGGGGCCGCTGGAGCTTTAAGAGCCGCTCACCCCCCCTCCTGCTCCCGACAATGGTCTGAGCCGAGCTCTGCTTCCCAAAGCAAAATTTGTAATATGCCATTTTTCCCATGGACGCGTCTCCTGCCGGCTGCTGACAAGGCGAGGGGAGAGGATGCGGCGGCGCGAGGCAAGCGGTCCCGCTGGAGCACAGGTGCCAGGGCTCTCTCGGAGCATCTCCCGTGGCCGCCCCGCCAAGGCGCCCTGCGCTGCGTGAGCCGCTGCTCAACGAGGACTGCGGTTGTGACCGACCAAGTGAACAGGCAGACGCCGAAATAAAAACCACTAGGTACCGAATCTGCTGTTTCTGAAGGAGACCTTCCCTCCTTGGCCTGGGCACCCTCGGCGCGTCGTGCCGTTCGCTGCTTGCTGTTGCATGCTTACTGTTATTGAAATGCATTTCCGTCATCGGAGTTGGGGAATTGCAGTGTAAAAACCATAAGGCCAACTTTTTTTTAAAAAAAAAATGTGGTTGAAGGAGTTTGGAGGCTGAAGGAACGGCATAAAGAATGAACGGTTGGAATATGTCCCCCATTTATTTAATTTTTTTTAAGGCACTATGTTCACCACACTTGGCGTATGGAAAGAGTGCAAGCTGCTTCTGTTAAAGGTGATATCATAGTTTAGTGAAGACTCTGGTAGGCAAGGAGTTAACTAGGAGGGGGAATATGCATGTAATGCAACTCAGACAATAGGAAGGATTTTCCTTATGGAATTACGGTGCACCGCTTTAGAGCGATCTTGCCGAGAGCATTTAAGAACATATATTTACAATAAGAACTGGATTTTTCAGCCACTAAATCTATATAATAATTTTTGTTAAAAAAAGCTTATAAATGTCAAATATCTAGAATGATCCAATGAAATGAGTTTTCAAGCTGATGTCACTGTGGACAGGCTAGAATGTATGGTAGTTAAGATTTCTACTTCTTTCTCCTGCAGTAAAAATTATAAGTAACTTGAAATGACTCTTCAACCTTTGGGTGCAAAACAAACATCAGAATATGCAGAAAATATGCTTTTAAAACCAAGATTGGATAAAAAAATGAATGAATAAAATTAGACTCCTCTTTCTAGAAGGTGGTAGTCCTCAAGGTGAGCAAAATGAAAGCTTGTCCAAAAGCCTTTGTGAGGCTAGAGCCAAATATTAATTCTGCTTCGCTCTCTCACAGTCTGCCCAAGTAAGTCCAGCCGGTAAATTATTCCCACATGACATGAGAAAGGGAAGATATTTGTTGTAGCGTTCGGTGCAGTTTGTTACAGAGTCCAATATAAAGAAAGAAATAATGCCCAGAGACTTGGACAAGCACCACAGCAGAGGATGTCAGACAGGGTGGGGTCCAATGAGAAGAAAGATGACAACTTTTCCCCCCGCCTCTTTAGGATATATGTGGCAGCTATTTCAAGTAGTTTGTTTTCTGAAAGTCATTTAGGAAAAAAAAAAGTCAGTACTAAGCATATGCTTTCATACCTGGTCTGCACATGATTATCAGCATCATAAGATAAAAGGAAAGAGAACTGTTATCAGCTTAATGGTTAATGGAGTAGTTCCCGAAAAGGAGCCTTATATAACTCCAGCCAAGGGTGGGCATGTACTCGTTGCTGTGGGGTTTCTTTTCTTTTTTTTTTTTTTTTCAATTCTTGTCCATTCACTTCATCTGGGTATATAAGCTGAGCCTCAGTGTTCCTAAATTGATCTAATATTCAGTTCATTCTTGATGGGGACATAATGCAGCTAACACTTATCTGCTGTGCAATTTTTTCATATATCTTGAAAAACCTTTAATGCAATGACAATGAACCATGTTTTCCTCCTCTAAAGGAATGATCTCTTTAAATAATGGTTTCTTTTTAATATTTTTTACCAGGTAAGTGCTTTGTGATTAGAGGGGAAACCTGTTCATGATTTTTCTTAATGTTGTAGCCACTGGTAAAATAACATCCAGTGTGTTCATTAATTAAGGTAATAAATAATATATTTTTGATTTATATGTTCCAATTTGAAGGTAATAAAATGATAGGAGGGTAGTGGCATGCCCATGTTAGTGACTTTTCCAGCCATCTGCAAAGAGACTGATCCAAACCCACAGAAGTCCAGGATAGTGCTTCCATGGACTTATACAGTTGTTGGAAATGATTGAAATAAAAACTGAATTAGGGACCAATCAATCTGGAATATCTTTTTGCCATAAGTGCTGCATCAGATACGCAGCAGATTATGAAGAAAATAGATTTAGAAATCTTTAATGTTTAGCTTCAGAAGATGTATGTCATTGTGTATGCCCATGATACTTGAGTACCTGAGGTCTAAAATTAGCATTAAACATAAATGGCTAATGTTAAAAGCATGGATAGTCTTATTTACTTCAAATTAGAAGAATCCTGAAGAATTCCCTTGGCCTAAGTATGTGTCTTCATGGATTTTAAGAGAAGTAGCCATTTGTTAGTGTACCCCTTTCTCCCAAGTCCTTTTAGAGGGTTGGTGGGAGGTGCTACACAAGTTCTTGTGTTTTGAGTACTCTATGTGTTTCTTTAGTAGGGGTGTGGCAATGCCTGCTATGTGGCTCTTCATGAGTCCCAGAAAGAGTGTTTCTGTACTAACAGTAAAATGCTGCTGACATAAACTAGATAAATATTGCATTACAAGTTTGGTATATATGTTTAGAATACTGAGTAAAATATTAAACTTTTAACGACAGACATTTTAAGTTCAGTATTAATAGAGGATTTAATTTAGTTTTTAAAGAAAATACACTTCAAAAGTCTTGTTCCATTAGATAGTTCAAGCATACTTATAATTAAGTTATATTACTATTTCATGTCAACTTTCTTTGAGGGGGGAAGGAACATAATGTTTGTTTTTTTTTTTTACCTTCAGTTTTAGGTTGAGGTTATTGATGCATCTGTCACATTGTTAAGCTTCTGATGCTCTTTGTGTCTGTGCAGAAGGAAGTATTCCACAGAATAATGTATTTGAAAGTTTATTCTGTTTTCTCAGACCTCTGTGGTCTTGAAGATATGGGACAGAGTTATTTGATCTACTGCTTGGAGTACCTAGACACCCACTGGAGCAAATGACAGCTCCCTTAATGTGTGTTCTTGGTGTCTGTTGAGCATTTCTGCAGTCAAGTCCTAGAAGAACAAGCTAACTTGTAATACAACAGATCACTACTTGGTTTCTTTCTCAAGACGTTTAATGTATCTAGTTCTATCTGAAAATGTGACCATACTTTTAATCAAGGTTTATTTTTAATTTTTAAAATAGAATTTTCTTTACTTTTTGTAGAGTTATTCCAAGAATACAAAGTCTCAACTTCTCCACAAGGCAGGCAGTCTTAGAGAAATCAAGATCTTTTTATGTGTGAGATGAGTTGAGCTACAGTATGTGCATTCTTTTTATTTATTTCGAATTTCCATCCAGAAACATGGAATAACCCAGCTATGCAGTTCATCTGGACCAATCTCTTGTTCAAAGCAGGGCTAATGACCAAAGAAGATGCGTTGCTCGGGGTTAACTTTAAGAAGAAAAACAACAAAAAATAAAAACAAACAAAAAAGCCTCCAGAATTCAATGATCACTGTAAATTTTTGAAATTCAAGGTATTTATACTCTCCACTTGTCCTCATAGTTCATTGTCTTACTTAGAAGTCATTTACTATACTATCAAGTCACAATTCTTTTTATGTAATAGAACTCATCAAAGATACATAGCTGTAATTGTCTTGTAGTAGTTGGAATGAATGCATTGATTATTAGAAGGAGCATTACTCTGGGATAACAAAAATCTTCACATAGCAGCTGGTTCGTGCAAATTCTACGGACAGATTTAAATAAATGCATAGACTGGATGAAGATATTTTTGTGTCTGAATTTCAGTGTGTGCGCATGGAGTTGAATGAGGAACTAACAGCCTATAAAGTTTTACAGAAGTAATTCATAAAAGTAGCAAATTGCAATTTTATTGTCCTGATCTTAGATCTTTTTGGCCTCTTGCTGTCACTCAGTTGTTTGTCAAGGGAGCAGCATCTCAAATCATTGTTTGATAAACACATCTGGAAAATCTGGAATATCTAGATGTCTGTTTGCAACTGTATTTAGTCTATTCAAAGTTATGCTCTAAAAAATCAAGTCCTAAGTAGTCTTTAAAGCAGTAAGAGTAGAAGGAGAAAATGGCATTTTAAAGATGGTGCATTTTTAATGCTTCTGAGCTCTGTGCTGGTCTGTGATTAGTGGGTCAAGAGCAGGTAGTTATAGTGATTCCTTCTGATTTCAGTGCAGGAAATATTTCTGTTGTTTATGTAATTAAACCAGAGAAGAATATTAATGGGGGCTGGTGTTTTTAATCACCAATAAAAGGCTTATAATTCAGAAGCTGGATAGCAGGAAAATAAAAGTTGTCCCCTTACCCACCATTAGAAATTTTAAAATATAACTAAGGTCACACAGGCAATGACCACATTAGCAATCAAAGCACTTAGCAATTTTGCACAGCAACATCATGCTGGTTTTATGTGATTTGATGTGAATCCCTCAGTTGTTTCCAAGTGCATTGTGTTGCCCTGGATCTTCCTGTGCTTTTGGTGTGTGCAGACTAAATTCCTTGCAGTTCTTAAAAGTGGAAGTCTGCTCCGAAGCCTAATGTCCTGAGCCTGAGCGTGAACCCCTCATTGTATGGTGAGACAAGAATTGCCTAAAATGTGCACCATCAGAAAGCTCTGCAGACGCCAGGACCTCCTGATGTGGTTCACTTGCCGTGTAAAGTACCACATGTGCACATGCCCTCTCATTTGCCCTCACTTCCCATCTTCTACCACTAAATTAGGATCACTCTGTTCGTTGTCACTTCTCTATTTACTTCTGTGTGTTTAAAATCTTTTATCTGTTTTATTGGCCTTATGTTGCAGCCCCTCTTCATGAATCTTTTTCTCTTCCATTTTTTTCCTTCCTTTTAAAATTCTTCAAATTTTCTTAGCATTTTGAGTCTTTATCATGCAAAAAATCAACAGGTTGTGATATAGTTCTGGGAAAACGTCTTTTTCTTGAATGTGTGCTGGAAGAAGGCCAGCATTTCTTGGGGACAATATTAAATAGTGGCAGCCTCAGGAGATTGAAAGCTTCCCATCTGCTGCCAGGTATGAGCGGAATAAAGCCCACATGAAGAGGGGCTTTGTTCTTTTCTCTCTTTTTCATTTTTTCTTTTCTCTTTTCTTTGGCTGGTTTTTTGAAGGCAAGACACAAATTATAGTAGATCGGGGCAGGATGGTGAGCGTGCCCCTTTCAGGAGTACCTGCAGGGAATCTACGCTTGGGAGCCCCACTGTAAACCTGCTGTTGTTTGAAATTTGCTCTTGTTTCTGGGTTGATGACTTGGAGCTTTCTATGAGGTGAGATGCCCGTCAGAGCTGTTCCAGGGCCCTCTTCTTGGCTCTCAAAGAAGAACCATGTGCTCATGTGGCTCCAGCTTCCATTCCCCTCCAGTTCTCCACTACTGCAACCATCAACACACTCCTTTTTGGCATTCTCTGAGCTCTCTTGGTGCAGCCTGGGTTAGCGTATTGCTTTCCTGTATTTGTCCACAAGCTGAAGGTGAGGGAAGAGAGAGGATGTGTGTGGCTCCAGTGGAATAATGGGGCAAAACATGCAAAACATGCACCCACATAGTTAATGGTTCTCTAGCTCAGGAACAAGCCATGCTTCAACCTGATGGTCAAAGGCTCTCAGCAGCTTCAGTGCAGGTCATTTTGCTATCCTGGTAATTGCAGAAGATGCTAACAGGATCCCTTCCTTTTCCATTTGTTGTTGTGCCTATCTGACTCGTGCTGTCTTTAACCCATGGTTATAAGATGTGCTGGACAACCAAGCTGTGGTGATGGACTTCAGAGAATTCCATGACCATTAAGTCCTCTTCTTGCCATGTTCCTAGGCATTGTGCCTGTGTCGCATAGCTAGGGCACATTAGCAAATTCAGTATGTTTTAGTCCCCTATAAAATAAGTTTATTGTGTGGTTTGGTTGTACTGACCATTACTGACGGGCTAGAAAAGTTCTTTGCATTCAGCTTCATGGCCTTCCTCAGTTATGCACCTCTTTCATATGTAGTTTTCATGTGTAGCCTTTGGAAATGAATGGTCTCATTGTGATAATCCTTAGGTTTTTTTGTGGTTGAACATTTTCACACAGTGATAGTGGTTTAGCTTCATAGCACTCATGAAGTTCCCTGCTATTCAGATCATAAACCTGATCCACAGGAAATTGGAAGTAATTTCTTGGATAATGGAAGGTTCACCCATGAGAGTCCTCTGGAGCAGGAGATGTTCCAGAGGATGCTGATGAGCTCTCCTGTAGTAGGAAAGTTTCAGGGGAAATGTGAATGGCTGTTTCTGGTCTTCACTCAGAGAATGTACATGCAGATCTTGGTCTCTGGTCACCTGCT
Organism: Nothura maculosa; assembly: GCA_032353885.1. Taxonomy (NCBI): domain Eukaryota; kingdom Metazoa; phylum Chordata; class Aves; order Tinamiformes; family Tinamidae; genus Nothura; species Nothura maculosa. Next base: position 6,611,374 of record JAUBOD010000038.1, on the reverse strand, counting down.
GCATACTGGTTAAGGTGTGAAAACATCAGGGTGGGCAGTGGAAAAAGCAGTCATATTTTGAACCCTATGTATACTGTGGATATGTGGTATTGTGTCAGATAATCCTATCTAAATTTACCTGACCCAAATCTATTGGAGATATAAGGAGCCTCAGCACTCATCACTGAGCTACCATGTGTTCTTATTGTACCTAGTTAATTACTAAGTTTGACAATAGCCACAGACAGCCTTTAGCTTGCCTCCAGTCCACACACTTTAAAATCAGGATCAAGATCTGCTGGAGGCCTCAGTGATGAAGCTATTATGTGTGAAAGCTGTACAGTAGTAGCTGATAATTCATGCTGAAATATTAATGTATTTGGTACAAAGTTTGCTAGTTATTCATATTTGCTGAAGGGAAAATTAAGAATACCAAATTCTGCATGACCATTTAGAATATGGACAAGGCCAGTTAATCTTAGGAAACCTGGGCCATTTTTCCAGTAGTTTCCCAGCAGTGAGCAATTGATGTTACATGCTTAACCTTTATTGTTCCCTGCTGAATGTCTTTAGGTCAAGGTCTGTAACTGCCAAATCTTCCATTTTTCATAAATTCCACTTTTTAAAAAAATCTATTTTCCTATTTAGAAACATAAATCAGATTTAAGAATATATCAAGGCAATTCATTATAGGATTGGGAATCTGAAATGGAGATGACTCTTATATGATGGCATATTTACAATAGAAGTGCCTTATGTATGTATTGTAAATAAAGCTCATTTGTATAAGGCACATAGCAAACTCCTAAGTATAATATTTTAACTTCGATAGATGCACTTGATGCCTTGATTCCACTTGCTGAGATAAAAGGCTTCTAATGGTTGCTAAAATAACAAAATTTCCAGAAATTAAAATATGTATATACTTGAATCTTCTTTGGCTATACTGGAAAAACAAGTTCTGTTTCTTCAAGTTATTTTAACTTTCTATTTCAATAGTATCCTAACATTCTTCAATATTTTATAAAGTTTTTCTGATCTTTTAAAAGTCTGAGCTTTGAGGTCTGCTACAGCTTTACTTTTTTGCTTTGTCTTTCCTTTTCATCTCAGGAGCCCAATAGCACAAGCCGCTATGAAAGCAAAACTGAGGCTCTGAGATTCAAATGAGCCTTTTAATTGAAGAATGGGACGAGACAGTATTATTTGCTGTACTCAGGACTGTTTTCAGGAAAAAAACAATGGTGATTCTGCCCTTAGTAATTCAATTTGCACAAGATATCACAGAGATGGTAATTAGAAGAGAGTTTCTAGTTCTTGACCTCCTACTGAACAAGCTCCCTGGGGAATAATTTCCCCTGAGGGTGGGAATAACTAGATTGAAAAATAGATTAACCTGGCATTGTTAAGGCAGCATGATACTGGATCAATGACTAGCCTGAGCTGTACAGTAGAAATGCCTAGAGCAGGGCAAAATCTAGCAATTAATGGCAGCCAGTGGCATCAATACAAACAATTCAACAACGATGTTAAGTGAGAGAGAGGAGAAAATCAACAATAAAGGAAATAACAATTGCAGAGGAAATATTTTCTGTTTTTTTTTAAAGGAGTATTACTTGTACAAAACTATTAATAATTTAAGATATTTTGTTACCCTATATCTCCTTCTAGTCCCTCTTCCCTGTTTGAAAGCACACTCAGAATCTTTGCTGTGTAGAATTAGTCACTGTATTTAATCACTGCCTATTGACCGTCTCGTTAACACTGAAAGCATAAAGTTGAGAGGAGGGAACAATGCAATAGTCTCCCAGCTGTGTCCACGTGACAGAACTAATTTATGTTATAAATTATATTTAAATATGTTATTTCATATATTAAATTAATATTTTTCTAGTGAAGGGTTTTTCCTTGATTTTTTTTTTAAAGAAATGATGTGCGAAGTGATGCCAACGATAAACGAGGACACCCCAATGAGTCAACGGGGGTCCCAAAGCAGTGGCTCGGACTCAGATTCTCACTTTGAGCAGCTGATGGTGAACATGCTGGATGAAAGGGACCGTCTCCTTGACACTCTTCGGGAGACACAGGAAAGCCTGTCACTTGCACAGCAACGCCTACAGGATGTCATCTACGACAGAGACTCCCTGCAGCGACAGCTCAACTCAGCGCTGCCTCAGGTAGGTAACCTATAAAGATTCCTTTTTAGGTTTGCCAAGTTTCTAGTTAACGTCACTGAATCAATATATATTCCTCAGGGCCCAAATCCTGCTCCCATTGAGGTCTACAGCAAAACTCCTGTAGATTTAAGAGTACCTGATTTGGTCTCCTTAGAGCTTGTGTTCTCTTTAGAGTTGTTTCTAGGAGTATTCTCGTTGACTTCACGGAGAGCAAGATGAAGGCCTGTAGCTACTGGTTCTTTTGGCTGTTGCTCTAACATTCTAAACAGGTTAGGAATGGTTTAAATTAAAAGTCTAATGATGGGAGTGAAGCAAAAAAAGAAGGAAGAGGGTCAGAGTCTATCTCAAATAAGAGTTTCTAACTAGCATTATATAAATAAAACTAGTTTGTGTAGACTAAATAAGGAACTACAAGCAGAAAGAATATCAACTGCTATTTTCATACTTTTCTTCTATTTAAAACATAAATATATACAATTACCTTGACCAATTTAGGAAATAAAAATGCGTTATCATATTTCACTTAAAATAATAATATTAGATTGTTTTTCAATATTATATTCTCTTTTGACATTACATTTCAATATAATATTATTTTTCAATATACTAGACTTTAAAGACAAAAAAACACCTTACAGTTGCTGTATCTGGCCAGAAGGTTGAAGTATTGCCTGTGTCAATAAGCTTTTTTTTCCTCTGCGTGACTTTTCTATGTCTCCCAACAGTCTCATGATAGAAGATTGTAAGCTGGCAGCCTGGGTGTGCTTACCTGTGCTAAGCTGTTCAGCCATTAGACAGTGGCTGCATAAAAGAGGAAGAAGACAGATTCAGCTGTGTGATTGGAAGGAGGAAGTGTAAGGTTGAGTCGCATGCTAGGGATGAAAAAGGGAGAGAGACTGGGTAACCATATAAAGAGCAGAATCCGTACCTTAAATGTTCATGCAGTGAAAGTGTCTGCACTCAGTCTGGGTCAAACTGAAAGACTAGAGAAGAGCAGCAATGATTCTGCTACACAGTAAATCTTTCTTTTTCTTGTTAATTTGCAGGCGGTTAAGCTTTGCTTCTACTGGTGACTCTTCATAGAAAAGTGTAAGCTCAGATCCTTTATTCAAAGGTTTCTTGCTAGAAATCTGAAGAGAGTTGGTTCTACATCTGTCAACTCATGTTCAGTATTTAGCATGGTACAGAGGCACTCTATGCGCCGCTCATAATGAGGCATTTCTGTTGAGCAGTAGCAGATGTCTAAGCCTATTTTTTTCTTGCTTCACATAAGCAAAACCCCTGGTGAAAAACAAGAAATTTGCTAAGGGAAATAATATTCAGCAGAAAAATGATAGAGATTCTAATGAACTGGAACACAATATGATTTTAATCCTTAGCATTTCAAAAAAAAGAAAAAAAGCTTGTTTTTTGAGTTATACCCTTGCAAATACTACAAATCAGATTTGTCAGGTGAACATCTTTTACTACCATGTAGCATTAAGAATGTGTGGTACTCTATGAAGTATGTAAGTAGATATAAGGTTTTTCCTTGTAAGAAACAGTAAAGCAGTAAAAGTGACTTTATAAGACTTAGATAGCCTAAATTTTCATGTAACTACCTCAGTTCTGTAAAAAACTATTTTTGTAAGTATAAAACAGTGGTCTATTACTAGAACATTTTGGCAATACAAGAAAATTGTAAGATTTTTTGTGAATGGCGAGTTTGCATGGTGAGGAGCTTGACAAAGCCCTATGGCAAATTGCTATCCAATAGTCTTATTGTGGAAAGGAAAATCTGTGTTCGCTATATTTAAGGGAAAATGCAAAAATACTCCATAAGATGACTCTTATTTAGTTGTGAAATCTAACAAAGCTTCCTTTTCATCTTTCTTTTACGGCTTGCTTTCTTGAAAAGTTTTCAAAATTGAGTTATTTATTAGTATTTCACAGTATTTCTGTACCTCATTGTGTATAAAACAAAGTTGACTTCTATCATCAAATGAAGGAATGAGTATGATATTCACAGAAGAGCAAGAGTACAGATGGATGAAAATTTTATGGCACAAAGTTGAGACTTTAGTCTTAACTGGTTATGGTCAATAGGTAAAGCTACCATTATCAAGAGCTAATAATAAGTATTTCTGCTTTTAGCTAGCAGTAACAGAAAGGGAAAATACATGCTGTAAAGTGACTAGGCTACTGATAAGAGGTGCATATATCATTCTAAGAAGTATTATGCAAAAGGTTGCTATTAGAAATTGGTAAGTGTTAATTCATTTGAAGTTGTTTTATTTCTGTAGAAAACAAGAGTTGAAAGGGAATATGAGTGCTTTGGTAAATTTTCTTGGGAAAGACAGGAAGATGGTGAGACTAGATAAAAGAGAAAAAGAATTTTTGAGCTCAGAATAGTGTTGCTAGAGGAACAAATGCATATAAGGTAGCCATGAATAAATGTATATCACTCCTCAGAAGAAGGATTTCAATTATCAATGAATGGTATTAGAAATCAGTCTTGCTCAGACAAAAATGGGGGCAAAACCCAGTTTTTTCTCAAGATGAAGCTTTCCTAAGAGATACTTGCATTGCATAGTAGCCTTAGTTAACTTGTGAGCAAGAAGTTAACTGAGAAAAACCGTCATGACTTTTATTTTGAACTTTGCTGTGGAGAAACTCCACTTTCTGCAGGGGATCATTCACAGGAGTAAATAAAAGGCATCCTGAGTAGGTTTATTAAAACTATTAGAATTGCGATGTGGTTGAGTTCTTAGAAGTGGTCTGTATGTGAATAGGTCTCCAATACTCTGAGTTTTTGACATATACTCTTACTTACTTTTCAAGATCTTCTGAAAGTTGCCTGTTCATAGCAAAAGCCTGCAAGGAAAGTGTATTTAGATCTGCATTGAATGTCGTCTTACAACATGAATTTACTGTGTTTATGTAGTGATGCTTGAGTCTGTCAAAAAAGGCTAAATATGCCTGATGTATTTTGAAATAGTTCCATCTGAAGGGCCAAGACACTCATTCATTGACTAGTACCTTGATATTTCAGGTAATGCATGGATTTACCTTCGTCCAAACAAAACATTCTTTTTTGGAGAAAATTCATAGGTAATGTGAATGCCATGCTGTGATTGATATTGCTGTAGATATGCTGACATTTTCCAGGGGATAAAGCATCCACATTTTGTGTTGTTATAAGGAACACAGAGAATATACAATCCTAATGACTGATTTAGAGTCTTTCCTTGATGTATATTTTAATGTCCTTTACTGAGTAGATGCTGAATTTTTGTAAAGAAGTCTAAATTGTGATCTTTTATCTTAATGAGTATTTATTTTAGTAGAGGGGTTATTTTTAATTAATGTGAATCATCATTTTTGATGTTTTGAATACGAAAATCTAGCCCTACCGTATCTTTTGTATTAGGAATCATCTAAAATAAGAAAGCTGTCTAAAACTTAAGCATTCAGTCTTAATCATACAGAATCTCTCTATAAGAAAATGAGAAAAATAGACCTCCTAGAAAGGGCAGTTCATCCTGTAAGATAGGTAAGATGAACCTGGAAATCATCTCCCTTTCTTGACTATAGATATAGAATCTTAATGACTGGATGGTTAACTTCAAAATAGCTTAACTTAGGTGAGGTGAATTCTGTGCACAGATATAAAGTCATGAATTTAAATTTGACCTTTTAAAGCTACAGCAGTATAAATATGCTATTCATTGGTAGTGGTCATAGAATAATTTATATTAAAAGGGATCTCTGAAATACAAGTGGTCCAAACCCCTCTGCAAAGCAGGGCTAACCATCCAGGCCTTTTATGGGGGCACAGTTGAAATTCACATTAATCTGGGTCTGGGACAACCTCCTCTTCTGAGAATTTTTACTACCGTAATGAATGATTCTGTTAAAGGTAATGAGCAAACAAAACATAAACCTTTTGACTTGATGGGTTATTTAGCGAAGATCTACAACTTTATGATAGGCCTTCTAACATTAAATCTCAAAAGAGAGAATTTCAAATACAGCTGATGAGAATAATTATTACAAGAAATAAATGTTAGTGATATCAGTTGCAATTGACTTTGTTTCTGTAATAGATTCTTCAGAATTTTATTTAAAGTATTTCACCAAGAATTTCTACAACAGACCAAAAGATACTAATTATTAAAAAAAAGTAGTCACACTTTTTTTTTCTTGATAAAAACCATAGCAAGAAAACTATTCCAGTTTCTTATTCTACTTCTATTTAATATTTTATTTTTGGGGACCTTCTGTGCATTGTGATTAGTGTGAATCTCTAGTGGAGATCAAACACCTGGTTCTAATTAAGCATGAATTCTTCAAGACATTGCTAGGAGATTTCTGTATGCAACTGAAATCATTAATATATTTTTTCCTGTAGTAACCATTATCATTAGCACTTTTTGAGAATCATCTTCTTCTGGATTTAGACAGTAGATTTCTTTGGGGTGTGAGTCTACAGTGCTAAAACATCTTTAAGTATCTCCTAGTACCCTTCAGGTTTCAGCTAACCTCTAATTAATTGTTCGTTACATTAACTCAGTAATAAAATAAATATAAAGAAAATACTGCTAATCATTAACATTTTATTTCTCCTAATAAGACACCACTTATTTGAAAATGCTTACTGGAGGGAAGAGAGAAGGAAAAATCCAAAGAGAAGAGTGTAATGACATTGTTTTATTGAACCAGCTTATGTAATTTGATCAATATTAAGCTTTAATAGGATTATATTTAGGGAAGTTTGTTTATAGGCTTGCAATTTCTTCCCCTGCTGATGAACAACGGATATTTTATTGCCAGGGACAGGGAAGGTATAGGAAGACAACAGTTAGTTAACAGGGTGTTACTCTGAGCCTCCCTGTTTGTCTTCTGTTTGTGCGTATATAGAGATGTATGTGTATGCACACAAACATATATATAAAAATGCACATCAGAAGAATGAGCAAATTTTAAAGAGTTGAAAATGAGTTTTGTCCATTTAAAATTATACACTTGTTAAAGAATTTCAGGAATTTGTCCTTGGGGAGGAAATAATTGGTTACACCATTCCTCCACTTGTGTTCCTGTGATGAACATGGAGTAATGGCTTTTCCCCCTATTGCTTTTTATTTAATTTCTTAATTTAGATTTCATTAATTAAATTTTATTTAAATTCAAATATTTTCCCCATGTCTATTTCTTTCTTTCTGGCCATGCTGAAGGACATACAGTAGAGTACCAATGGCACATGACATATATGAATCAGTATTTGTATTTTAATCACAATTTTTGCTCAGTGCTAGACTCTTCTTGTAAGAAGAGCTTTTACAAGATTTACTCTTTCAGAGTTAGTTTTCTTTATATTGAAAGAAAAACGTGGGTTTTTTTTTCATATTTCCGCAATAGAATTTGAGAAGAATTCAAAAAACTGAAATGGAGATGGCATACCATATACCTCAGGGTGTAGTCCCAAGCCCCCTATCTCAGAACTCTAGTGTAGAACTCCAGTGAGATCACTGATTTTATGTGAAATTGAGTTCCTAATTGAGCCTGTTGGTATCTCTAGGAGATTTGGTCTGGCTTTGAAGAAAAGTGTTTGTACTGCTTAATAAAAATGTCTTTGCTTTCAATGTGAGCATTCACATTGCCCACTGAAGTCAGTGCAAGCAGCTAGTCTGTCACTACCAAAACTAGTAGAGATTTTTAGGTATGGACATAAATAACTGTGTAACCAAAAACAGAATGACTTTTTTGCTAATTATCTCAACTATTTATCTCAGATTATGAGTATCAAATATCATTATGCATATTAAAGGAACTATACTGATATGTATGCAAAGGATCATTTATTAAGCGTAACTACAAAATTACTTCTAATAGAAGAAATATGAGGGTGTGTACATTTTGCTCCAGAAGTAAAACGTACAAAGGAGAGACATGACATCTGGAACTTGAAGGAAAGCTGGCATGGTTGTATTAAGTGGAACATGGTGCTGAGAGGTTAACAGTGTCCTACCTTAGAAACACTCAGAAAAGCATTAGCTATTTCTCAGTTACTCACAGAACATACATTGATGGATTTTCTTTTGTTACCTAATAGTGAATAAAAAATGTTTGTATGGTATTGAATACTGATATTGTTGACTCCGAGTTACCAGTACCTATCAGAGCATGGACTAGCTGTAGCACTGACATAAGTAAGACTATGCTTTAATTGGCTTCTCCTTAGTCAGGGTGTCTTCTCTTAAAACTGCCAGCATATTCCCAACAGAGTTATCATAGGTATTTATCGTAGGATTACTTAAATTCTTTTCAAGTCTGAGTTTATTTCCTTGTATTTGATAAGTTTTGTGTATTCAGTAGCATATTTCAAATATTTATAAATAAGAACTTTTCTCTTAAAAGCAAAAGGTTTACAAAAAATATTTGATGACTGAAGAAGATTGACATGACTGTCCAGCAGAAGAGAAAGCTGGGATGCCAGAGAAAAGACAGAAACAAAAATATTCAGTGGAGGACGAGGCATATGGATAATGCCTGAAGCTAACAAGACTCTATATTCTCCTTTCATTTTCATTCTGCTTCATAAACATTGCTATCAATTATTTTAGCTTGAACCAGGAACATCAACTGCTACATTAACTATTGATGGCTCATTATCTCAATGCTCCTAAAGACACATGACTGAGTATGAGATAAAAATAACTATCAAATATCGGCTATTCTGGTCCACAGAATAGAGCAGAGATGGTTATCCAAGCTGTTGCCATGAAAATCATAACCACTATAATTTTTTTAACAGCTGTAGTTATGGTTGAGTAAGGGAAAAAAGAAAGCAGTTTTATAAGGCTTACCTCTCTTGGAGTGTTCTTTGTTCATATCCTTGACATTGGGTAATAAGGTCTCAGGCATCATCCAAGAAGAATAGCATGTCACTCAAAAATAAAACACTAAAATGTTCCTTCTTGGAAATATGTATTGCTGCTCTAATGATTTCTCTGTGAAAAACAAAGAAAATGAAAAATATTTAAGAATCATAGTTTAAGTGCCTCATCGAAGGCACTGCATTAAGAAACATAAAAGGTAAGATATTGGGACATGATGTTTTTCCAAAGTGCACATAATTTTCGTAGCTTTCATCGAGATCCATAAAGTTTCCCTGTTGACTTTGAAGAATAGCACTTTACTTATGTTGTTGAATGCTTATCTTTCTCGTGGTCACAAAGAGCCTAAATTCCTCTTCATTGAAGTTGATGGCCAGGTAAAGCAGTAATTTTGCTTTACGCAGTGAAAAATTTATAAACTCCAGTCAAAAAAATGCTCCAAATCCAAATTTCATGAGTCCTTCTTACTCATGAAAGGACTTGTTTGTACTAACTATGCATTCTTACTGGTTCATTTTCACATAGATTAACATTTCATGATGTTCTAAACATAAGGGAACACTGAAGAGTTTGAAAGATAATCACTTTATAGTACTAATGTAGATTTAAGGATCCAGCACACTACCTGGATGTGGAATGAAAAAATAAGAAATCATGAAACAGCTGGGATTTACAATTGCAATGATATATAAAAGGAATGAATAATAATGAAAAAGTAATGAGTGTGTAGTGAAAATCATACTTCTGCATTAGAGTGGCACAATTCAAAAGGGTAGGGAGAAAGAAAATCTGCATAGGAAGTTGAGGCCTGGGCCAGAGATCATGAAAGCCAGTAAGACTATTTTTTTCTATTTATTTTAGTCAAATTTAGACCTACCTCTACTTCTTAAAGAGCAAGTGTTTAAGAAGCAAGCTGAGCAAAGGGACAGGGTGTCTGTATTTGTTTTCAGAATTTCTGCACTATTTGGCATTGCAGTTACAGCCATTATCAAATAAATGCATTATATTTTTAAACAAATACACAAACACACAAACACACACAAATCAGCCCTGCAGTTTTGTAAGGATAATTTTTTCTCCTTCTCTCTGTCTGATGATTTTTTGATGCCTTTTTTATGCCTGAGTAGCCCTACAGACCTCTGCCATTTATGGATTATCCAGAAGCTAGGGCCTATTCATGAAAGTGCAGTGCTCCTTGAAATATGTACTAATATTTCAGGAGTTCTTTGGGCAGTGTTTTAGAAGACTATTGTAGCAAGCTTGAAAAGAGAATTAGTGGAGCATCTAGATGACATTTTGCTTAAGTGAGGCCATTTGTGACCATTTTTTTTACTTTCTTCATTGGGCGTGTCATTATTTATATTGTTGCCACATCAAAACTATTCTATATCACTCTGCTATCAGAACAAGGTTCGTGAGGGCATTTGAGTCTGCAGTGTAAATTATGGGTTTTTTTGGGTCTTTTTTGTTGTTACAATGACAAATTTTCTATAAGTATGTGAGCACTGAGAAAAATACTACGTTTAGAAGAAACATTTTTGGATCTCACAAAAAAAAAGCACATTACTCTTTCTTTGGCACTAATAAATGTGTGATCTGGAGAAAAGTGTTTTGGAGATGGAATTTGGAGATTATACACTAAATTTGTATATTATAGTTCCTCAGCTTAAAAATGTCAAATCCAAGATTAGCAGTGGAAACAGTGAATACTCAACACTCTGAGACATGCTGAACAAAAATTTACATTTCTACTACCTTCATTTTTGAAAGGTGAAAGATAAATACGATTTCACATAATGAGAGCATAAGTGCATTTATGTACATCTTAGGTCAAAAAAGCCTGAAGGACAATAATTTGCAAATAATGAACACTACATTGAGGTATTTGTCCCTATTAAAATAATTTGTTAATAGCAGGAAAATCCCATTATGAGAAACATTCCTACAAAAAAAATTGCTCATGAATTTGTAGGCATTCATGTAAGATCAAGACATATTATTTGACTTGCTCTGTAACTGCTATGAACAAATGCAGACTTTGACAGCTGAAAAACATCCATCAAAAATTCTATCACTATATATGGGCAGAATATGTCAACTGAACTAATAATTTCATTCTCCTTTTTTTTTTCTATTTTTTTAATTGAAATTTTAACCAAGTTCTGTGGGTCATTTTGCTTTCCATCTACTTAGGATTTGAGTTGTAATCTGACTTTAACCAGCCATCACCTTTATTGGGAAGGAAATGTGTATTTACTTAGTCCCACTGAACCATTTTCTGGGTGAATTATTGCTATTCCTTGCCACAGTGCTTCCCTCATGCTATCAATGTGGACAAATTGATAATAGCTCTCAACATTTTTTAGGTTCTGTACAGAGACTCAGCATCTGCCTGAGAGGTAGGAGTGGGCAGGGGAGAGCTGAGGAGGGATCATTGGCTGAAATTACTCAGTTGTTCAAAAATGCTTTGAGGATGAAACAGTTTTTCACAAAACAAAATATATCTGCACATATATTCTCAGATTAAGTCTTTAGAAATAGTGCAGTGTATGGGCAGATGCTGGTTTTATTTCCTTGCAAATAGAAACTTCTGCATACTTTAATAGGATTAGTGAAGATTATGTGGAAAGCTAGATTTAAATCTGAAAGTTGAGTCTGCCTCCCTCCCCAAAAAAAGGTTACACAAATTCTCAAACAGCTTTCTAAAATGTGCACCTTTGCCTTTTATATTTCTATTTTCAGTATTTCAACTGTTTAAAAATCTTTATCTCTTTAATCATCTTGTACTCTGTGTATGGTCTGAACCATACATTGAGAGTTTTTTCCTACTTGAATGTATCTTTGATAATTTTGCGCCTTGCTTTCTCGCTATAGAGCTATGATAGCTAGTATTACAAGAATACCAATAGTAATTTATAGCAATTAAAAAAAAGTTTTCATCTATCTTACAAGACATGACAAAAAGATTCTTTTCATTGCCAGTCATTATTTATGTTTTGAGAAATTACAGAAAGCAATAAGAACCTTTTTTTTTTGGATGAAATAAAATAAAAAGCCACTTTTTCCTAAAGGAATGCTAGCAGAGAGAGACATGACAGATCCAAAATCCTACTTGTCTAACCCAACGCTGCATTTTTGGGTCCTTTGCCATAATCCCTCCTCCTTTATCTTCCATCTTTCTTATACTACCTAATTTGCATAAGGATAATCATAGAATCATTAAGCTTGGAAGGGACCTTTGGAGATCACCCCCCTGCACTGCACACACAGGGTAACCTTTAAAGAAAGCATTTATATCTAAAGCCACAAAATAATATTTCTTCCATTCATAGGCCAAGACACAAAGAATTTACACTTGAGACTTATGATTGTTTAAAATATTTTAAAGAAGCCATCTAGATGAGAATCAAATTCATATTTCTCATTAGTTATTTTGATTCGTTATATTGATTTAAACAAATCAAAATGTATGTTATGTGAAGTCATATGGCACTGCTCTGTATGTAAAGCAGCAATTTTCTAGGCTTTTACAGCAAGAATTGGTTTAACTCTACAGTTTTGGTTTTTTTTTCTAGAGATGGGAGAGTGTCCTAAGGCATAACACACAAGCAAACGCTGCCAAGGTCGTAACCCTGTAATGCTCAATTCTAGTGTGTACACACATCAGCTGCTCCTGGAGAAACGCACTATTGAACCAAAACTTGAATGTGAGCAGAAGCTGCTGGAAGACAAGATAAACCTACCTTTCATTTCCTTTGCCCTTGCAAAGTTTGCCAGCTTGCAAACATTTTCTCTTACCTAGCTAAAGCACTTGCACATACTCAGACAAGTGAGAATGCTTTGATATATCTAAGATGTAAGAACATATGAATGATCCTGCTGGGTGAGCCAGAAGGCCTCACCCAGTGGCTTCTCTCCAGCAATGGTCAACAGCAAAGGCCTAATGAAAAGGTGACAGAATTGCCAGTCTGACAGTGCAGCAGCTCTAGAAGGCTTTTGCAGGCTTCTCCACATTGCAGTTGAGGGCTACATCTGAGAGAGTAATAATGTGCCTCTCTTCTATAAATGGTCCAGGCACTTTTGAACTCATGAAAAATTTTAATATCCTTAGCATGTTCTTTCGCCTACTTTATTTCTTTTTTGCTTTTTTTTTAAAAAAAAATTTGTGTCTTGATGATTTCAGCCTACAGCTGATGTCCCCTGTTCTTGTTTTGGATCAGATAATGAAAAACTCTCTTTTCATACCACTTGCAATCTCATTTAATATCTCTGGTGTTATTTCATGCTCATCTCTTCCAGAGTAAAGACCTCTATGTTACTTAATATTTGACTTTTTTTCTTCTAGAATGGCAATCAGTTGATTTTATTAATAATCTTGGAAAAACACGTTATACTCAAGATTCTCAAGATTTTGCATAATTTAACTACTAAATTTCTTTATTCTCAAAAAAAAAAAGATTCTGTATTTACTTGTCTGGGCTGGAAAGGAGTCAGTTGCAAATACTGAGATAGAATTAATCCATTCAACTAAAGCATTGGATTGACGCAGAATGAGTGACATCCTATAGTATTTTTTTAAAAGCTCCTAAATAGGCATAGCACTAATTATCTTGTTGAAAACATTATGAAATGTTGAGACAGTGTATTTTGTTTTGCTGTACAATATGAACTACACCCATTCATGTCTACCCACTGAAGTAAATAAGTCTTCAGTAGAAGGTGCAAGGTGGCCTTAGTGCAAGGTCATATAATAGACTTCTTGATTACTTTTTAACCTGTGCTTTTCTTGATCTCTGCTTAGTAGGTGATATCCTCACTTACACAAAAACCTACATGATATGAAAACCTAAATGAAAAAAAAGGTCTTGCTTGCTCATTTTTAGCAATTAAACTATCTAAATATTTGTCTTACACATGAATGTTCTTATCTGCATTCAAACAAGTAAGTCTGTAAGATAAATGTGATATAATTACATAACCACAAGCTACTGATCTAAGTGCATGTAAAAATCTGAGAACAGGATCTGACCAAGCCCACTAGCTTATCGGTTCATATGTTTTCTACAGGTGAAGAGGGAAAATAATAAGGTATGGAACTAGTGAACTCAAGGTACTGTTTGAGTTCTTTCAGTGACTTCTTACTTTTGAGAATTGCAGGAGCACATTATAACATGTCCTTGCAAAATTGTTTTGTTGTCATTTTCTCTCAGAACATATCCTTGAGTAAGAACACAAGCTGCATACCTCTTCTTCTCCTGTGAGTCAGGAGTGACTCATGACTGGTTTACATTGCCCTACAAAAGTGAGGTATTTTACTTGATATGAGGATGTTTTATATAGTGTGCTAGGTATGAACTGGTACACAAGTCAAAGTCATAGAAGATATTAGAATAGTGACATGGAAGATTGTACATTAAGGGAATTTAAAATGGCTTAGAACAGATCTCTCTTTTGAAAGTATGATGCCCCAAATGCCAAAGATAAGCAGTATATTTACATATACTTTTTTTTTACAGACAGGATGCTCAATTTGTGATGTAGCAGTGTAAGTTGCATAGTTTGTTCATGTTGTGCCTTTAGTATCCTTCAGTATCTCACTTTTAATTTATAGTAGCACAAATCAGTATAAGCAGTTTTTAAGACTGTTATTGAATATAATCTTTATAATCTAACATAATATAAAGATTATTTTAAAATCATTGCAATTTGGATTTTCCTGGAAAGAGAAACATGACTGCAGTCCATAATTTAAGAACAATACTTTGGAACCATTTTACTACCATTGAAGATACATCTTAGGAAAAAAAAAAATTGTTGAGAATCGGGAGCAGAGATTGATTTGCATTTGCCAAAAAAGCAAATTGTTTACTAAAAATTGTTTTCGACATCTGGACCAGTTTAGCTATTATTTTTCTTTATCTGTGCCTGGGATATATTTTTGTTAAGTAAAAATCTTATATTAGGAAAATTTGAAGATTTTTTAACAGACATTGAAATATTTCTGCACAACTTATTAATGGGATGTTTATACTTCCCATTAAGAGACATTTTAAAAAGAGTTTTTACTTTAAAATATATCTTAGAATCACAGAATCACAGAATCTTCAAGGTTGGAAGGGACCTCTAGAGATCATCTGGTCCAACCTTCCCACTCCAGTATGCACACCTAGAGCAGGTGGCAC
>JAUBOD010000038.1:6551995-6596064 GCA_032353885.1 Nothura maculosa | reverse complement strand
CTCCAGAGAAGGAGACTCCACAACCTCCCTGGGCAGCCTATTCCACTGCTCTGTCACCCTCACAGTAAAGAAGTTCTCCCTCACCTGTAGATGGAACCTCCTGTGCTTCAGCTTCCAGCTTCTTCTTTTATCATCATCTATTCATTGATTTTTTTATTGTCTTTATTAAATGTGATGGTTTTACAGAGATGTGAGGCTACGAATCTGGCTAGCCGTTTACATTTCACCTTTTCTACTGTTTGCTTTAAGAGGATATCTCGCATACGTACTCCTTTTTATGAGACATAAAATAGATAGAAGATATAAAGATATAAAGATTCTTATCTGTGCATTTCTCCTCTACATAACCAAATTGACTAATGGTGATTATTCTGCCTTCAGCTATAGTTAAGTCTTGTGCAACCAAATATTGAAAAATACTTCCTGGTCAAATGTGCTATTGCCAGCTTTTCTGAGCATTATTCAGTGGTAAAACTTGTTGCCTCTTTTCATGGCCTAATAAAAAAAGGGAGAGAGTAAAGAAATAATATGGGTTGATATGCTTTGGTTTTTGTAATTCCACATTTGAAAGTCAAAACAAAATCAGAAGATTTTGCTTCAATTTAATTAGTCCTGAGTAAGGAAAACATTCTTTTGCTTGAAATCAATATATTTTCTTCTACATTTTAATATATAGCTATATAGCCATATATATTTGCAAGTTACATACATTGAACCTGTTTTATTTAAGAAATTGTTAGTGAATCTAGTGACCATCTTGTCAGGCTTATCTCCTAACTCTAAATAATTAATGCACCATATTTGATATTATTGGCTTGATTTTTGAGCTAAATTCTATTGAAAAGTATCTTCCCTAACTAGCATGACATGTGCAAGACTCTTGGCTTGGAAATCCAATTAAGATTCTGTTCGGGACTTCAGCGATAACTGGCCTTTAGGACCTTCTGCAACTGTATAGGAGTAGTTCTTAGTTCTGAGAAGTAATTCTTAGTTCTCAGTAGGGATCTTTTGAAGCTTATTTCATTGAACTTGGGTTCTGCAAACCTGCAGTTCTGTGACTGAAATAAAGCTTTGCATTTCTTTCTATATTTGACAGAGCAGGAACTCTGCCTCATTTAGTAACTGCATAAGGTACTCGGTATTACAGAGCACATGGACAGAGGAAGGAAGGAGAACAGACTTTATTTGAGAGGTTTGCAACTTAGGGAAAACTGTAGGAATATAGTACATAGGATTTTCCCTGAATTCTTGTTATATGGAGTTTTTCACAGAAACACAGAATCACAGAATGTTCAAGGTTTTAAGGGACCTCTAGAGATCATCTAGTCCAACTCCTAGACCAGTTGGCACAGGGTGGTGTCCAGGCCGGTTTTGAAGATCTCCAGAGAAGGAGACACCACAGCCTCCCTGGGCAGCCTGCTCCACTTCTCTTTTGAAGAGAGTTTAGTTTCTAAACTTCTAACTGGCATGTTGCCAATTTCTATCTCAATTTAATTTACATCCAGGTTTAATGTAAAATGCTTCATACTTTTCATGGGGTTCAGTAAAACACTATGCAAATTAAAATGTGATACTTTTACAGAGTAACATAAGTATTTTTTAAAGATTAAGATTAGAATATCTTTGTTGATAAGAATGCCCCCTGAAATACTGAGTTTTTGTCTACCTGACTCTTACAGAAAATGCCTCTTTTCCTTCAAATTAAATCTTTTTTTCACTGAAAAACAGAGAAACAAGTATTTTCCTATCTTGAAAAAAAAAATCTGTGTTTGTACAGTAGGACTGAGAGCAATTGCTGCAAGGAGCGAGGACGCAGCGCCCTGCAGATCACTTCCCTTCCTATCTGCTTTGTAGCCAGCGTCTCGGCTACTGTGAACACTGCAGGAAAATCAAGGGTCATCTTAAAGCTGCTCCCAGTCAGTGCTGAGCTGGTGGATTTCTGTGCCAAAATGTGTTTTTCTAAATTGACTTGCTCCTGTCTCCTGCAAAGTGAAGCTGAAAACAATGGGGATTGCTTTTTTATGTAGTAAAGTAAAAATGACTCAGATATCATACGGCCGTATCATCAGTGTATGATATGAATAATCAAAGTATTGGCCACTGTTGCATTATTTCCATTCAGTTTTTAAATTATTCTGATTTTTAATGTGATCATAACAAGGCAAGAACATAAACAGAATAAAGAGCTTCTTAAATAGCAATAAGAAAGGGCACCTTTTGAAAGAGCACCTGGCTTTGGAAGTTAAAATGTGTGCTCATAGAATAAAAGTGCACATGCAGCTTTTTCTGACAAGTTACAGTTAGTGTAACTTTGTAATTTCAACTGCATACTTAGGAAGACAAATAAAATGGTGAGAATTGGATGTTAAACACTTATTTCTGATAACTTGGTTTGAAAGTATAGTTTGTATATACAGAAAAAAAAATGGATTTCTACTTTTATGGAGTTAAACTCACTGCAGATTGACTTTTATCCACTCCTGCTGTTAAAACATACAGGAATAATCTATTACTGAGCTTAAGCAAAGATTTCTATTTTCTCTGTGCATTTGCACAATATTTGCAGCAAAACAAGCTGAAAGTTTATAGATTCATGAATTTTCCCCAAAGTCTGTCAAATCAAAAACGTGTGAGGCACAATAAATGGAGGCTACGTGAAGTAAATACTTGAAAGCCTTGCTTGAAAGTTGCCTACCCAGTCCAGCTTGTTCCAGACAGGCACATAAGTTCTCCATCTGTTCCTACTCTGGACTATATGCTTTGGCATCTGCACTTGCAAGGGAGAGCAGGAAAGTGAGTCTTGTAGACTCAGACATGAGACTGGATTTAAGAACAACAGCGTATTTGGATCTGCCTATGACCTATAAAAACATACATCATCTTTAAAAATTGCTGTGCCTCTATTCTCTGAAACATTTCCCTTTGTATTTCTTTACCTTGTAATGTCCCTTAGATTTAGTGTAGGCTTTGATCAAACTGGTGACCTATTTCTTCTGCAGTCTAGGAAAATTCAATTTCTCTGTGCAGCAAGATGCACAGTACCATAGTCTCTTAATACTGAGTTCTGTTGTGTGTGACAAGAGCAGAGGGCAGTTGTCTGAAAAACAGTATACTGAATATACTGTCACTGAAAAACAACACATATATATATACTATTAGTATACTAATACATATATATACATATGTATTATGTGTATAGTAATATACATATACACTAAACTTTGAACTGTTTTTCCTTTTGTAATAGATTGTGTGGACATTCTTATATCAGGTTTAAATATCACTCTGGTCAGACATAGGAGAAAAGTTTTACTAACATCAGCTGTAAAGCTTTTAGGTTATTTTGTAGCAGGCACAGTAAATAATTAGTGTTAACTGAAATACAGAATGATAATCTGTAATGTCTAGTGCCAATTCTGAATGACACACATGACAATAACCTTCCAGTTTATGCCAGTGGCACATGAACGTTGTTAGTTTTGAGTTGCAGATACTATTCATAGTACTGCTCACAAAGCAAGATATGCATTTCATTGCTTGCTTTATTCATTGTATATCTGCAAATTTGGAGGCTCTGCAATACATTTTGGAAAATTTAATTTTGTGGTCACATTTTAATATTAAATATTAATACTGATAAAACATTTTTGTCCATTTTTACATCCACCAGAAAATTCTACAGCACATAACACCTACTTCCAGTTACTACTAAATTCAGCTTGCATGATCATATATGGTAGGAACAAGTAAGCCTTTGCTTACTTGTAGTGTCCCCTTATGGAATTATAGATTTTCTATGTTTTAGCAAGTTTTCTCAGGGAACTGCATTTTGTGTTGAAGCAGGAGTTTGGGGGGTAAAAGAAGTTGTGATTTTTATCTGTTGCACTTAGGTGTCTAATAATTTTCTTCTTATTCTTGGGCTATATCTATATAAAATAAGAATGTACCTCAGTCTCCAAAACACCTCAGTAGTTCCGTGTTTATAGGACTTCTCCCTGTCTTAAAACAATAAAAAAAGGGGAAAGATGAGATGTCTTTCAAGATAGTAATTTTCTACGTTAAATAGCATGAATCTTTACACTATCTTTGTAAATCTCTATGAGTATAAAGTCCTAGTGGGATATTTCCATGTAGGCGTCCATTGTCAGGGCATAGTGTGGGCTAGTGTCTCTCAGCATGCGGATCTCAGCTGGTGGTATTGGTTCCGAAGGCCTGCAGGGCCAGAGCTCACAGCTGGGCCTCGCCCTCACCGCCTCAGAGAGGAGAAGGGCAGCTGGGGGCAGCCCCTGTTCCCTGCATCGGGATCTCTGCGTTGGGATTGGAAGCAGCAGGGTCAAAGCCCGGGATTATCATTGTAGTGTAAAACATGAGATACAAATTGTTCTGAATATATGAACACTTCAAGCTTTGTCAAGGTTTTCTTGTGCATTTATTCACAAATTTGAAATGTATAGTTCAGAGTGATTTTTCCAAACTACTGTCAATTTACACTGACAGGTACACTCAAAAGCTATAATTTTGCAGGTAATAGGAAATGGTAAATTCTTCTGCTCAAGCCACTTGCCTAGAGCAGGCTCCAAGTAGATTGTAGGAGCCTATTCTTTTGTAGAAAATCTTGGGCAATATGGTTAAATAACCTCTTTAGAAGTTTAAAAGAACCTGTTTTTTTCTCAGACGGAGATTTAAACATCAGTTGGCTACTGTGCTAATAGGAAGAGATGAGTCTAATTATATGTCCTGGACTAATGAAACACATAAATTGGTCAATTTATTTCCTATGTAGGTTATAACTGAGGCTTCCTGGAGATGGAAATTCATATTGTTCTGTAAAACAAAAATACTTCTCAAATAAAATGAGTCTTGAAATTCCTTCTTATGGAATGTAAATTCCTCGTTATGTACTAGTGAAATAGTTCACAGATAATCTTGTCTTATGGTTCTTGTCTGGTGGTTTAGAGCTTAATGGTCTACAGATGTTGTCTTGTTATAAAAGATATTAATGTAATTATCTGACTGAATGAATATAACATTCTTGGTTTATAAACCATATATGTTTTTTACAGTCTTCTGTTACATCGTTGTTATGGGTGTTGTCCAGCACATATAGACAAGGACGCTTGTATTTAATATAATGGGAAAAAAAATTAGTCTGTGCCCCACTAAATGATGGTTAATGTATACTTCAGCACTTTCAAGTGAGTGTGCCTACTTTCTAAATATCTTAGGTTCATAGGATACAGCTTTAGTGTGACTCTCCTAATTACAAAAGTGTCTCTTCTGGAAATTAATAAAAAAAATCATTAAGAACTCAGTGATTATGTTTATGAAGTCTGTCTAACTAATTTAAGTTGCAAAGGTGCACAATGCTATTAAGTGGTAATCTCATGCATTTTAATAGCTGTGTAATTGTGAATCATTTCAAGGAGAGTGTTAAACGTTCTCTGATATTGTTAAAGATGCTTTTAACACAGTAGGTAATTCATACCCCATTCATTGTCAGCTTCCAAATATAAATTGGAAAAAAAGGTATGGGTTAAATCACTTGAGAGGCTGGGTGATTAACCTAGTTAGCAGGCTCATGCAATCACTGCTGCTCCACCTAATAGCAGTCTGATAGCACATGTCAGTAGGGCAACTCCGCATCCTAATGGGACAGGTTGCCCTCATTCTTTGGGGTATCTGCAGCATCCCTGTTAGACTCCCAACTTAAAAATAAAAATAAAGGCTGAGATCCTTGATGGTAGATCCCAAACTGCCATCCTCAGAGATGTTAAAGTTAATGTGTGCTGTTAGGATACATCAGTCTTGTTATCCAGACATTCAGTGAACCCTGTGACTGTGACTCTCCCTGTCACTAGCTTCAGTTAAATACTCCTCCTGGTGCCAGTAATTAGCTCAGGGTATCAGCAGCTGCAATCCCTTTGCAAATTTTTGGAAAAACCACCTTGATTCTCATCTAGTCATCACCTATACAGGGGACATTTAAACAGTATAATTTTGCTGCATTGTTTTAATGCTAAACATACAGAATGAGTATAAAATGTAGGTCTCTGGAGTGCCATATGTTTTTCTTTATTGCATACAGATTAGTCAACAGAACATAATTGGCCAAGAATGTATGCATGTTTTGGCCTCTTGGGTTTCTCAAAAGTGATGCTGAACTGCGTATAAGAGAGATTATGGAAAGAGTGCCATATATTATGCTGGCTATTCATCTCCTCCAGGCAGAGCTATGCAAGTACCACAACTTTTCACTCTGGGTCATCCTTCTTCTGACTGAATTTATTTCCAAAGAAAGTTGGTCTTTTCTAATGTGTAACCTGGCTTGGGTTGTAGGTTATTTATTCTGTGACAAACCTCAAAAGAGGGTTGTAGTTATATTAAATAAAACTTAACTTTTGGGAGTTCTGTCTTCAGAATTTGTTCTTCTGAATTGGTGTGCTTGCAAACATATAAAAAATTATGCAACAAGACTACACAATTACTCTGTATATATATATGAACGCAGATGTCACAGAAGCAATAGTACTAGTTCAGTTAGAGTATAGAGCTCAGAAGACTCAAGGTGCTTCTTGTAAAAGCCTTCAAAGTACAGACTTAGGCTCTGGCTAGCACTCAGTTCAGGAGCAAAACATTTGAAATGTGCAACTTGCAAAACATATTATGATCCTATCCAGCGGACTGGATAGAGCTATCAGATTCCAAGTGACTTCTTTAGTAGAAAATTTTCTAGACTAACACGGAGAACTGAAATCACAAGATCAGATAAAATATTAACGTTAAAAAATGTGTCCCCAAACACTTCTTGATTTTCTTTTTCAAAATTGTTTACTTAGTAACCTACCTCGCCATTTCAAACCCAACCAAATTATCTATATTTTAGATGCTAATGGATGTTTAATAATAACATTTTTTTCCTAAGTAGATTAATGTAAATATATAAAAATATACATAGATATAACATTTCTACTTGTAGTAGACTCACTAGTCTCCTGGCAAGATCTACATGTTGATATGAGACTAACCTTGTCAGGAGGGAAGCTTCTATGAGTACATTCACTGAGGAAAATGCAACATCAGTGAGACAGAAAGCCAATAGCAAGGGATTGGGTAGATTCCTAATTGTTCGAAGTCAAAGGAGGACTTTTTACTGAAGAGGAATCCTTCAGCCTCTCTATTTAAAGTGCAGTTAATAGCTTGTGCCAAAAGGTGATGAGGTAGGAGGATGTAATAAACTAAGTTGAAATTTGGCCCTTTAGGTAAGGAAGGGTTGTTGCAAGAAAGTTGAGTTAATTGTGAGAGAACAGAAGATAACATAATTTGTTCTCAAGCACTGAAAATAAAAATACAAAGCCAGCAACTGAAAAGAGACATAATGTGATTTGAAATATTATTTTTTTCATTAGAAGCTCAGTCTAAAGAGGATGCTGTGGTATGGCAGATCTTGATAACCCTACAAGCGAAAAGGTTAAACAAGTCAAATAACCATAACATTTAAAATTCTTGGTTCAAAATAGAACATTCAGTTGGTATGCAAGGATGCAGAATGAGTATATGAAAAGCTTCAAGTGGGAGGACACTGAAAGGGGCAAACTAACTGTAAGGAAGTCACACCGATACACAAATTAAAACACAAAAGACACAAGTTAAAACATTACCAAAAAGAAAAAAGATTCCTTTGTGTATCAGTAGCTTTCTGCTGTTGCTCTGTAACCAGTTGGTTTTCAAGGCTCTGAATTTATAACATGTTACGTTACAATATTATTCTGCATGCGAAGAAGTCCTCTTTTTGTTTCTCTGTTATGGATTAGGTATTAATATTAGTAAAATAAACCTTTTCTCTTGTTTTTAAGACAGTGTGGGACATGGAGTGGTCAAGTGTGTCTCCTGCACAAGCCTCACACCTGCCATGGTGTTGTTGTTCAGGTGTGCTGTAAGCAACTCCTGTGGATCCCGTTATAATGGGAAGACCAGGAGCAGCAGCATGAAGAATGTTCTCTCTCTTACTGTTTCCTTAGACCATTGTAACATCACCTGTTCCTGACACTCAGCATTGTCTAGTTAGGAAAAAGAAATTTAGAAAATGAAGTAATTTATGTTCTGTTTATTTTTTTTTAACTTTATTCAGCTTAGCTGTTTGGAGAAGTTAAAAAGAGTTTCACAGAGTCACAGATAAATAAGTTACTAAGTTACTATCTTACACCTTTTTTTTAAAGTGCTTTTCTCTCATTGTGTTGATGTTAAGACTTTCTTTATTTCCTCTCTCGCTTTCTTGTGGCAATGTTGATATTTTTCACTGGCTTAATTTAATTTAGCTATATTTGCTCTAATTTTAATAATTTTCTTAAATATTATTTTCAAAAGCTTTTATTTTTACTCTGACCTTTTTCACTGTGAAGTCAAACCAAATAGGTTTGGAAGTCAAATTAGAAGTCAAACTGAATCTGTCTTCTGTCAGCCTTTTAAGTGACCTCCTAAGTAGAGTGCATTTCTTATCTTCTTCTCTAGGGAGGGCAAATTACCCAGTAAACTAAATTTCAACTCACCTTTTGAATGATTTATTGATCATACCTGCAACTTGCCATTCTTTATGTTAAATTTAGGATTCAAAATCTCGCTAGAGCATTACTACTGTACAGATTCACCACAAAAGTTTTGCAGAGCTGTCTTTCCCCATTATGTTGGTCTACAACATCTCCGCTTCAGATAACAGGCCATGTGTTAGCAGTAATGAATTCAGAAATAATTGCTTTCTTTCAGTACAGACAGAGGAATTTCATTAGAAAAAGAAAAGTAATATCAGGAAGAGCCAGTCTGTTTCTTTTCCTGTTCTGTTGTAGAACGTCATTCATCAAACTTCTCTTATACGGTTGGTATTAATAACACACACTTAAACTTGCTGTTATTTTCCGTTAGGTGTTAGTCTTCCTTTTCAATTTGCTCGAGAAAGAAAATGATCTGTTACCAAAAATTTCTCTATCATATTTTGAACCTAATATTATGTTTATTTTATGCTTTGTTTTAGTGAGGCAATAATATTTGTCTGCTACCAACAGTCAGCACAAATCATTTTTCTAATACTACCTCTTTTTCTAGTTCAAACTAGTGTTAACATTTAGTATTAAATGAGGAGATTAAAGCCTGCAGTTACATGCTTATGACCGAATTTCTCAAAAGAATTAACTTTGGGATTTGTTTACTGATGCATAGGTTCACATGCTTTTCTGGAAAAGCATTTGCTCAATATTCAGTAGCTAGTTCCCTGGAAATAATACAATGAGCACTCAAATGTCCTTGTAGAGTTGACGTGGATTCTATAATTCTGCACTCGATTATGTTTAAATATATGCCATGTCCTTTAATGCTGCTTAGTAAATTCTGTATTACCATTATTTTATACAAGCCCATTAATTAGCTTTGTTACCATAAAGCCTTTGCATAAACTGCTTTAGATTATAATATAATGTATATACAGGGGAAATGAAAGGGAGAGAAATTTTATGTTTTAAGCTTGTGTTTATGTTTTATATTTAAGATCAATTCAGAGTCTTTTATGAATCTTTCTTTACAAGAATCTAATATTAGCAAGTGAAATAATTTGCTTGAGCTTTCACCTTCAAAACTAAATTAGTATATTTAGATTGTTGTGTGTGGCAGTGCAAGGAGTTTTTCTTACAGTTTAGGCTTTAGCTCTACATTGCTTTAAGTGCAGAAGGTACTTAAGTGTAGGATGGTATTAAAAAAAAAAGTAGATCACTGTCAGTTTTCCTCAAATTCATAAGGGAAGGGTTAGAGGATGCAAATTCTCATAGTTACACTGAAGCTACTTCATAATTTCTGTTTTGACAATAATACATATGACTACAACCGAACGTAGTAGATTGATCTTGTTATGGAGACTGATCTTCAAAGAGGCAAAGGAAGAGAAATACTGAAACTGAGTCAAAGGTTCCTAACAGTTCTATCTAATATACCAGAGTCCCAAGACAATAAGCTCAAGAAATGAAACCAAGGAATCAGATCTTAGAATACTTTAGACTTGGCTGCTAAATTAGTTTTGTTTTCCCTCTTCTTTCTTAACATGCAGATTAGGTACATTTGCACACCTGTACAGACTGTCTGCTTTGCTTGGAAGGGGAATACAAATTGTATATTTCAGTGATATTTTTTTTCCTTCTTTTCTTGTGGTCTATTGCAAAAAAGCAATGAGCTGTTTAGTTTATCTAAGCTATTCTTGTTCTAATAATCCACTATCCACAAATCTTGTAACGGGAAGAAATGGAACTATCTCGTCTCCAGCTGTCTGCCTTTCTTACTTTATCATGATGATTAAAGAAAAAAAAAAGAAAAAAAAAGAAAGGGAAAATAGCACTGAGCTTAAAAAGATGGTAATTGGCTCCTCGTCTCCTGCATGATGGGGTTTCTGCTATAGAAAGTTCTTCAGATGTGAGTGAACTAAGGACAATTCATCATGTTCACAACCAAAGCCAGTAGCATTTTACTAGTTTGCAATCCTCTTGTTCTCTGTTCTTCTCTTTCTTTTCAGAAAACTGAAAAACTCAACAAGAGAGCAATTTTTCAATGGCCATGAACATTTGTATATGTTACTTGTATGCACAGCAGTAACTTAAAAGTCTGGCCCTCATCAGAATTACCATGGATGAATCTATTGAACTAGGAACATATGTAATTATACCCTTTGTCTTTTTCATTTGGATCAGGAAATGTACGCTGTGTTCTTACTTAAAGCTAGTCGTGTTTTAGTCATCTGCTCATTCCTCCTAGCACAACAGACTGTTAATTCCATGAAAGAAATATTGGTTGCAGGAAGGAAGGAGACTGTGCCATGTGCTCCATGGCTATCAGCAGGCAAGCAACGATCTTAGTTGAGTGAAAGAAAGCAAATCAGAGGGGCAGTTGTTAGTCTCATACTTTGACTCTGGACTGGAAGAGGTCTAAAAAGGAGAGTAGAAGTAGAAACTCATACCGAGCCTCAAGTAAATAAAAGTGAGTTGAATAAATAAAGCAAGTAGGTAAAGACAGAATGATTTTATTCTGGTTATCATTTTATAAATGGAGTCGATAACAGTGTCTGTTGGTAAGATTTTCTGACACTTTTGACTTCCTGTGGAAGGTACAGAACTTTTAAATGCAGCTTAAGTTTTATTTTTCTGACAGTGAAATAGTTCATCTGCTCTACATGCAACATCCACTATCCTGATTCCATTCTTCCTATAAAATTTAAGTTTGATTCTCACTGTACTTTGTAATTACTAGGTCTGTCGATGTACAAGGAAAACAGATTATCGTGACCAGAACTTTTCAAAGCAGATGACACAGCTGTGCACTTTTTTTAATTGAAGCAATTTGCTTCCTTGCATAAGCTTCCTTCCAAAACTGAAATGACATAAATTATGACATAGTTCTTCTGTTATCTCTTGAAATTAATATATTCTAAAATATTTGCATAGACTAGAAGCATCTATATAGTATAGAAAGTAAGCACATGATTATATGGAAGTTATGCTGTGTTGATCGGAAGCAAAATGTCACATGGGTGATCTGCAGCATGCAAGTCCATAATAATGCAATGCTGAGCCCTGTCTGACAGGTGCATGAATTCCCTCTCTTCCTTTTGGGTTATTTTTCTTCAGAGGACTCCAACTGTGTCACAGGTTATCATCCACATTATTGCTCTGTTTAGCATTTCTTGTTCTCCCTAACACTTTTTGGTTAGGAGATGCAATGACCCTTGAAATCTAATTTTCTATGTAAAAATTTTAAAGGGTGATATAAGTTGACATGTAGGAAAGCAGTTCATGAATGCCTAAGTGATACTTATTGTCATCTTAGTCTCATTGTGCTGTAAAAAGGCACAAAAAATGACTTCCAAATGTATCTCACTATATATAAGTACTTCTCCTAGCTCCCACATTTACATGCCCATGATATTGAGTTTTGTGATGTAGTAGAGGAGGTAACAACAGGAATCCATGTTTGGAAGTCAAACCAGGGCTAACTGCAACTGGGAAATATGATAATCAAGAACTTTCATGCTACATTGTAGTACTTAGCTCAGAGAGAATAAGTGAGGTCACTGGCAAGTGAGGCTCACTTGGTGTTTGTAGTGCTGTGGGAAGATGCTTAGCTTCTTGTAGCCCAGCCTGGTCTCGTCCCACTAGCTTTAGTACTTGGTTTCTTTCAGTAGACTAGTTTCTTTCAATATTCCTAGTCAGAAATGAGCAGTGAAGCCTCGTGGCTGCTGCTGGATTAAAGCAGTGCAAATTGCTGTATTTGCGTTCGCTCCCTACTCCTCTCGACTCAAATCCCAGCCCAGAAGCTGAGATCCAAGCTGCCTGTATGGCTGCAGGTTCACAGGGAGGGATTGGATTCGGTTCTTGGCTTTCTATGTGGGATGTAAGGGGTGATCACATATGGGAGAGCAGTACGTGCAGCTCCACTGCTTGCACCAGTTTTGATGCTGCTTGTGTGGATTTTTTAAGGATCAGCCATTCCTTAACGGTCACCTACTGTTCTGTAGAAATTCGTGGTTGGCACCATGTTCTTCAGAAAGTTATTTATTTTGCAACCTCTTCCACGTGCCGTGGGTGTCCCTGCTGGAGCAGGGAGGCTGGGCTAGGTAATCTCTAGAGGTCCCTTCCAACCTCAGCCAGTCTGTGATTCTGTGATTTATGAACTGGAGACTGAAGCAATGCTTTTATTCCTAACAATGCTTAGTAAATCCATAATTTTATTGGATATAACTCTCTTCATTATATTAGGTATATTAAAATACATTATTTCTTCTGTTAGCTTCAGAGAAAAGTAAACACATGAAACTGTGGAACTCCTTAAAATAAAACCTTCCCAAGCAGTTTTAGGAGTGCTCCTCTCATCTCACGTCTAGTTTATCTTTCTCTTCTTTACTTCTACATATTTATTGTGTGTTGTTTAAAAAAAATGGCCTTAGGCCTCTATCATCCCATTAGGACCAGGATGGCACTAAAGCAAGGGCAAGCCCTGTCAAATGCCACACAAAATGGAAGTGTATCAGTAGATAATGTTAGTTCTGTCAGTTCACTTTTGTGGTTTGAGCAGTTTATGTGACAGTGCTCAGCAACGATGAATGCTAGGTTACAAAAAAAGATAGCTCTGGGGAGGGGAAGAGGAATAGGGAGGCTCAGATTATTACAGGCTCTGTTTGCTGATACTATCTGCAGACCTAACTGAGTTTCCTCCTTGCACAGTGTTTCATTAAGTCACATTTTTAAAATGTGTCCACATACGTAAGTTGAGTGTTTACTGCATTTCTTAGTCCTTAATTGACATTTCCTGGTACATCCCTTTTGCAGATAGGTCTTCTAGCTCTTATACTTGTTCTGGAAAATGCGTTGACTGCATATTTATCACATTGTAAGAACACATTGATGCTAATGTCAGTTTTGCCTAGCCATATGCTGGGACTTGAACAGACTGATGTAATTCCTGTCTCTCTAATATGTTAAATATAAAAGCCTTTGTGTAGAATAGACTGTAAATAAAGCAGGGAAAACCCTTCTGAGGATTTTTTTAAAGCCTCTTTAAATACAAAAGGATTGCTGAAGTCAGTCTCAATTTGCTGTAAGCAAAGTGCATAGGGAAGCAGTTGGAATAGCTGCATCATTCTGATAGCTTATATGTGTGTGTGTATAAACAGATAAAGCAGCCCATTAGCAAGATGCTGTTAAGGAAGAATTCAGTCTTTAAGACATTGCTGATGTTGGTCTGATCCCCAGTCACAGCTGCAGCAGTGAAACGTGTCTGTGCTCTGTGCCTGTGTCTGCCTTGTTCACTGGTAAATGCACCTGGCAGTATCTTTATGTATTTGTTCTTTATTGTGATGAACCTTTCAGCATCGTAGATTACTCCATTTTATGGGAAAATAAAATGGAAATGCTGTTAGTTGTTGGCCCCAGTGGGATTTGACTACTTTGTGGGTATCAGTGTGTTCACCCGCTGATGGCAGGGATTGATTTGCTGCAGTGATTCTGTCATACTTATATCCTAACATTGAGAGTCAGGTTTGATTTACCTCAGTATAAAATTCTATCTGTACTCCCTTGTTCTACATCTGTTTCCCTGTTAAAAAGTTAATCATCCATAAAATTAATTGACAATTTTGACTTTCCTGTAGAGCTTAGGAGAATTTAAAAGCCTAGAGATTCAAATTTGAAGTTCTGTGGTCACCTGTTTTTTCATTCCTAGCAATTAAATTTTTCATTAAATTCAGGACTGTTTATGAAAAAAAGAGGCTCAGTCTGAACTGAGAATTGTTGGATCAAGAAATGCTTGAGTTTGGCAGAGACCCCTCATGATTCCCCGGTCCAGCCCCACACTCACAGCAGAGTTAACTATGGCAGATTGCACAAGACCATATCTGGTCAGGGTTTGAGTATCTCCAAGTATGGAGGCTCCACAAACTCTCTGGACAACCTATTGCTCTTCTTGATCATCCCTATACTATCTTTTTGTTGCTGTTATGCTTAAATAGAATTTCTTATATTTCCCTTGTGCCCATGTCCTCTTTTCCTATGGGTGGACACCACCAAGATCTTGGCTTGACCTTCATCACATCCTTCTAGCAGGTACTTTTACACACTTACATGATTCTCCCTGGGCCTTCTCAAGGCTGGCAGCCACCTAATGTCTAACCAACTGCTTAGAATTTCGGAGGGGATGTGATAGCTTCATCTGTTTGGTAATTCTCTGCTTAGCATTATGGTTATACTCGTAGGTCAGATTTTTGCAGAGCTATTAGAAATTGCTGGCAAAGAGACTTGCCTGGAGGTATCTAGCTCATAATGATATATACAAAAGACTTTTTCTTTAAGTCTAAAAAAAATTTAAAAAGTTAAAAAAAATCACAAATTTTTCAACTGTATTTTAAAGCCCATTCATCATATCGTTGGCTCATATCAACTGTTACTCTAGTTTTTATACTTACTGCAAAACAGAATTCTATGAATAGTTTTGAAGGCAAGGAGTAAAGTGACATAAATTCATGGGGATTCCTTTTAGAAAATGCAAAACAGTATCAGATGAATTCCAAAGATACAGATGGCAGAGTATAGCAACTATGCAAATAGCTTGGCATTGTGGTGTGCCTACTGGTCAATTTTCATTGAATTCCAAGGAGAAATTTAATTAGGTATCTTATTAGTACTGTAATTTGAGAGAGAGATGCCAAAGAACACCCTTCCTTTCTGAAGACAGAGGAAACAGGTAGTGTAACAAGCAAGTATCTGTCATACTCAGGTGCACAAGTCAAATAAAACAAGGAGAATTTCACAAGTCAAATAAAACATGGAGAATTTTTTATTTTTTTAATATTAGTTTAGGTAATCTCCATTACCTTGCTCAACTTAATGGTTTGGTTTTTGTTTTTGTTTTTAATTCAATCTACAGTTCAATATCTGGTATCATGGGCCTGTTACATGGGCTTTTTCTACAGTGAGAAATCTTCTACCAATAATAAGTATCTTAAAAGTGCCAGTTGCATTTATCTGAATATGCTCACTGTGCATCACATCTTTTGGATTAACCTGCGATCTTCCTGTGGTCTCTTGGCAAGAACAGACAGGCTGAATGAGCATAGCTCCCAGTGCACTGGAGAACAGTGACTTGGCCATACGTTTGAATTAAGCTCACTGTTTTTGTATAGTTTAGTGACTATACCTCAAATTTTTTAGAGGTGTTAAAGCCTTTTAGCAACTCCAAAGTGGTCTCAGTGGAATATTGCTCTGCCTTAGCAACAGTGGTGGTAGTGCAAGGCAAAGCGCCAGGAGCAGAAAGATGGAGTTTCAGACTCTTACGCTTCACTTCTGGACTGCTTTATGGGCTAGAGGAACCCAGTATTTGCTGTTGAAATTCAGTCATGCTGAAGGCCATTATGGGCATTGGAGCAGTACAGACTTAAGAATGTGAAACAACCTCGGTCCTGCCTCCCTCAGGCTTCAAAACAGTAATAAGGCCATGCAGTGAGATTGCTATATATTGCTGGAGCCCATAAAGGGCCAGCTGACCTCAATTAGAGACCCAGGTGCTCAAATTGCAGATCTCTGGACTCTGGGCTTGTTTTCATTCACTGTCCACACCCCTTAATACCTTAATTTTTTCAAAAGCTGTCAAAATGAACATGGTTTTATTTACAAACCTTCTCAATTCTGCTGATGTATCAGTAAACTCTGGTCGTTTGAATAAGGGAAGAGAGGCCAAGCACAGCTGACGTTCAGAGTTATTCTGTCATCAACGTTCCAGTGTCCAGAGGAAAGTCCAGACATATCTTAAGGGACAGAGATATGAAGTCTTATCTTGAAACTGACTGTCATCAAATTTGTTGCTTTTCTGTAGCAGTTATCTCAAACATAGGATAATTCTCTAATTAATTTTCAGATTTATTAGAGTATCATTAAGGTATGAATTATATCATCTGCATTTTGTTGTACATTTTTTTGAGATTTATTTTTTGGTGTACATTAAATTAGAAGAGATTGCCTTCAGGTTTACTTGTCCAAAACTGTGAGTAGTAAAAACTGAATAGACATAGCTTGTTTAAATATCTCAGCATAGATGTTCATAGACACTGAAAAAGAAAAAATATATTAGAAAAGCAAACAGCAATGAATATACAAGCAAAACTTTCCATGTCCACTGGGGCTTTTGAAAAGTGAAAGATGGGGGAAAAAAAAACCTTGTTAGTGGAGGAACAGCTGGCAGAAACACATGTTTGTTCTTCACATCTTTCTTGCGCTAGACAGCTTTCTTCTCTTATTGGAACATAGAAATTGATATTGTCATTTGTAATGAAAACAGCTCATGTGATTCTTCCCTTAATGTAGGTACAGGGGGATCGTCTTCAAGACAGTAAAATATTTTAATAAAAGCTAGCATATATTAAAAACCACGTAGAGATAATTGTATAGTGAATGCTATATAGATTATTTTTTTCTGTGGGGATTTGGAATCAACATACTGCTATTTCTGTCTGACTCAAGATATATTAGGGAAGTAAAATGGTAAGATTTCTTCATAGTTTATTGATTTAACCAACCCAGTCTGTGTTTCCCTAACCTATACTGGTTTAGTTACAGTGCTTTCTTGAAACAAGACAGCAAAATATGCTATGACTGTGATTTTATTATATTTTAAAATTATGTGAACTTTCCTATTTTTGTAAATGGTCATGAAATAGAGTTGCTATATGGGTCATTGATTTGAAGTGGAAGACTCATTAAGAAAAGCTGCTCTGTGCAATATCTAGAAGCAATGATATTTTTGCCATATAAAATAGGTGGGTAAGTTCTGTCTTTCTCATCATTGTTATCTTTCAGCAAATATCTGTATTTACTCTATTTTCACTATAAGTAAAAATACTGTTAAAATGTATGAAAGAACTTTGTAACTTATGTATTGTTTTCCCAAGACAGAAGAGCACACTTGTAAAAGTGAAGAATTTTCCATCCAGAGGGTGCAAATTCCCAGACTGGAAGTACCTATTTGGTTCCATGTAGGAAACATCTGTACATAAAAAAAAAAGACACATTTGGAAATAATGACCAAAATATGCAAGTGAATTCAACTAAGTAAGGAAAGACCCTGGCATCCCTTGAGCTATCTTAGAGGTTGACCAGATCTATCACTGCTGAACTGAGAGGGTCCCATTCTGTGTTCAGCCTTGGTCTTTGTAAGTGTTAGTCTTTTCTACAGTATTTCAGACTGTGCTTATATTTCTTGAGGAAAGCTCATATGTCAGCTTTCAAACATATTTAAGACGTTTTGGTCAGCCAAGTAGCACAAGTTCTATCTGAGAGACAATTCAGAGTAAAATACTCAAAAGCTACTCAAGCTATCTCTGAGGGGAGCTGGGCCTCATTCCATTTATAGAGGACATAGTGGTATTTTTGTGTCCTAAATGAATTAAGTCCTGTTGGATACCCATTCTATAGCAGTTTCTTCATAAATAGTTCTGTAGTATTGCAAATGCTACTGCATCTTATTTATGATAATTGAAAATGCTGATGACACTTAGCAGAGAGGCACGTAACAAAACTTTGACTCTTCCTGATGCTCCTGGTACTTAGGTGGATATCTTCCTCTATAACACATTCAGAGCAAGTTGCTTTATTTTATCAGTGAGAAGTGAGATAAGTTTCTCCTTCTATCCCCGACCTTCTTTAGAATTATTAATTAAAAAACATCTGAAGGCATTTTGAGTATACACTTTAAAAATAAAGCATTTACATGGAAAAAGCAACATGAAAACATATTACTGCAGAAATTAAGTTCTCCTGAAGTTAAGGGTTATGAAAATGAATGAAATACGAGATGAACATTATAATGAGGGATGGTTGAACATTGCTTATCAAAGACATTATTGAACAAATTATTCATTGTTGGATAATTTGAGGACTGAAATTTTACCATTTCTATCTCTTGTCACATAGAGTTCTGAAATTATTCAGTGAATAAGAATTTTGTAATTATGACTTTTTTTCACCATTTCATCTGTTTCTTTTTAAAAAGTATTTTCCATCTATGTATAGTGGGAGATACTAGGATCCATTTGAAATGCTAAAAATTATAAATGCCTTATATCTCTCCAAACTGTCTCAAATCTATTACTAGTCTTGTGCACCAATACTCATAAATACTGTTTCAGTGCAGTGGCAAGCATTTAATTATTCTAATTTTCAAAGCAGAAGAAATGTAGTGATTAAATGATGCTCCCAAAAATATGTAGTGAAGCGTAGGATAAACGAAATATTTCTGCACTGATTGTTGCCTTAAAAGGAGATCTTCATAATGAAGAAGAGCTGTTTCAAATATAACCATTATTTTGAAATTTTGTCAGTTTTTGGCTAAGAAAAGCATTGAATGAGTGAATCTGACTTCAAATGATGTATATTGTAAACAAAGACTGAATTTGGCATCTGTTGGCATTTTCTTTCATATGACATGAATGAAAAGCAAATATCACATGATTGAATATGCCAGAATTCTTCTCAGAAGTTCTCACTTTGTTCAGTCTTCTTTGCTACAGCTTCCTCATCTGCCCCCATAGTCTTCTCTAGTTGCCCAGGTAGTTAGAGTGGCCATAGGGGTGTGTTTGTCTACAATGTTTGGCATATTTTGGATGTGAGGCTGTCGAAGGATTTTTTTTCCGGGGGAAAGTGACTTTTGGCACCTGATGGAGATTTCTCCAGTTTCACTGGTCAGTCCTCCCTGGAGAAGGCTGGCTAGCCAAATTCCCAGGCCGCTCTTCATGAAGTTGGACTTCTAGACTTGCACAATGCAGGTGTCTAGGTAGGTCCATAGGAGACCAGGCATGCCAAACAAACAGACCTCAAATTGGGACCTCAAGCCCTTCAACGACTGCAGTCAGCCAAACCCACGTGATTTCCATGAGAAGTTTGGTTACAGTGAGTACATTCCCATAAAGTGTTTGAATTTGTTGAATCAGCATTTTCCTATAGCAAGTGAAACAAGCACTTTAATCTATACAAAAGTGATTCTTACAGGTTTTTAGAAGCATGTTTTCATTTTATTATACTTTAATATATTTAATTATATGTTTTTAATCAATATCTATGCAAAGAAGTAGGACAAATGTTACATTTTAAGTGGAAAATGTTAAGTAGAAACATAAATAGGCACTTTTCCCCTCTAGGCAATTTCCCAGGCACAGATGTGTTGTACAAAACCATGCTTCTGTCTCAGTAGCTGCTCAGATGGATCCGTTGGGAAAGGTATGGGGGGCTGAACTTCCTTCCCTGAAAAGTGGGAGCAGTTGCCAGGGGATTTTCTTCTTCATTTCAAGACACTTAGATTTGCATGGCATTTCCTTCACTGAGAGAAGAAACATTAGCGTTGGTGACTAGTGCAATTCAGACTCATTGGAGGGAATTGATAACACTTAAAGCCAGGCTTCTGGGCTGGTTTTGAATATGTTTAGTCCCCCAAATGTAAAAGTCAGAAATTGATTGGTCTACTTGAAACATCTGGAGTGAGTGGCTATGCTATTATAGCACAGATTACATGAGGGTTAGTAACTTACTACTTAACTTTGGTTTAAACGTCTATTTTATAATGTTTTTATGGTCAGTAGTTCTCCTAGGATGTAGTGAACCACTGTCAAGTGACAGCCGGAACCTGCTGGGTTTCCATCAAAAGTGCACATGCAGGACCTACTAGCAGTGAATTGCACCTTCTTCTCAGGTCTACCACCATGTCCTTACCATGTAGATAAACGAAGTTTCTTCTGAAGACTGATTTTTTTCTGGAAGAGGTTAGGTGGCCATGTGAAGACTGTGGTATGTGAGGACTTCATTACTTTCTCATAACCAAAGATGAGTCAGGACAGGATTCACAAAAGCAAAATTAGGCACTGTCGCTGATGTTTTGTTTTTGTTTTTAGATGAAGGTGAAGTTTTGTTTAAATTTTGTTGCCAGTGTTTTTTAATAACAATGTTTAGGCAAGTTGTATTAGAACTATGCCTTGTTTTATTTCAAATAAACATATTTGACAGTTATTTGAACAAAAAAAAAACTGTGAAAACACTAACAAAACTATATGATTGGATTGTTATAACACTATTTATTTTCCTTGAAAATGGGTGCTGCATTAAATATCTATTACTGTTTATCTGTGGCAAACACCCATCTTGTTAACCTTGCTATGTTCATTTCACTTTCAAATTCAAAAAAAAACAAAAAAGAATTTATGCATTTATACTACTTGAGTTCAGCAAAATGCACCTGCAATTACAACATTATGAATAACTCAGAAAATGCCATTATTACTAAGACATTGTAATGTTTTCACATTTTTTTTTACCTAGGTATTTTCTACATTCAGTTTGAAAATGAAAAATTCATTGTTTGCACTCTCGAAATTCAATCTCATGAAGTGCCTTTTTAAAGTAGTCAAATCATAGTAAAAAGTAAAGACCATAGTGAGCATGGATTCACCAAGGGAAAGTCATATTTCACAAACCTAATAGCCTTCTATGATGGGATGACTGGCTAGCTGGATGATGGGAAAGCCATGGATGTTCCCTACCATGACTTCAGCAAGGCTTTCAACACTGCCTCCCATTACATCCTCTTAGGAAAGCTCTACACTAGCCCTTGTTGAACTTCATTAGATTTCGCACTGCCCAGTTGTCCAGTCTGTCCAGGTCCCTCTGGATGGCAGCACAGCCCTCAGGGCTATCAGCTATTCCTCCCAGTTTGGTATCATCAGCAAACTTGCTGAGGGAGCACTCCATGCCTTCATCCAGGTCGTTAATGAATAAGTTGAACATGACTGGACCAAGGACTGAGCCCTGGGGGACACTGCTAACTACAGGCCTCCAACTGGACTCCACGCCACTGCTTACTATTCCCTGAGCCCTGCCATCAAGTCAATTCCTAATGTACCTCACTGTCCACTCATCTGTCCCACACTTCTGAACCTTCCTCAGGAGAATGTTGTGAGGGACAGTGTCAAAAGCTCTGTTCAAGTCCAGATGATAGACAACATACACCGTTCTGCCCTCATCTATCCAGCCAGTCATTCCATCATAGAAGGCAATCAGGTGAGTCAAGCATGATTTTCCCTTGATGAATCCATGCTGGCTACTCCTGAGCACCTTCTTGTCCTCCACATGTCAGCAGTGTGCCCTCGTGGCCAAGAAGGCCAATGGGATCCTGGCTGCATCAGGTGAAATTGCCAGCAGATAGAGGGAGGGGATCCTGCCCCTCTCCTGAGCTCTAGTGAGGCCGCACCTGGAATATTGTGTGCGGTTCTGGGCTCCCCAGTGGGACGTGGAGCTTCTAGAGAGGTTCCAGCGGAGAGCAACAAAGATGATTAAAGGACTGGAACATCTCTCGTATGAGGAGAGACTAAGCAACCTGGGCTTGTTTAGCCTGGAAAAGAAAAGGATGAAAGAAGATCTGATTAATACGTATAAATGCCTGGAGGGTGAATGTAAGGAGGAAAGGGCCAAACTCTTCTAAGTGGTAGCCAGTGATAGGACAAGGGGTAATGGGTATAAGTTGAAACATTTCCACAGGAGGAAGAACAACTTTCCTGTGATGGTGACAGAGCCCCGGAAGAGGCTGCTTAGGGAGGTTGTGGAGTCTCCTCTAGAGATCTTCAAAACTCGCCTGGGTGCTGCTCTGTGCCACATGCTCTGGGTGTCCCTGCTGCAGCAGATGGGGTTGGACTAGATGATCTGTAGAGGTCCCTTACAACCTTAACCATTCCATGATTCTATGATTCTGCGTAAAATATTTTTTTTATTTGCTACTTCATTAGATTATATTACATAGATTGATCAATCTATATAATCTATTGTATTATACTTAATGGAAGGCACAGCATGGCAGCCTTACTACATTCATTTTGCGTTCAAAATAGCTAAGAAAATGAATTAATGGTTAGAAATCTTGTGTTTAATAGCTTTGTCACAACAGCCTTTCCACTACAACTTCAGTCAAAATCTATTTGGCTTTTTATAGTCAGTAATGTTAGATTTAAATATGTGATTTTCATAATGGTAATTTTTCCTTTCATATATATTTCTTTGGTTCCTTTTTTTCAGTATTATACCATTTTTTTAGGTAGGTCTACACAAGATACTTCTGAAGTCCAGGCTGATATATAAATGTAGTGTTAATACTGAATACTGACTACACTACTGAGTACTGAGGGCTTCTGCAGTTTTGACCTAGATATCGGCAAAATTTCAAGAATACCTGTAGATGAATATGGAAAATTGACAGGGAATTTAAAACTTTGGTGCTTATGTGTATCAATAATGATTTTGTTAATGTACTTCTCAGTCAATAGCTTTTGGAGAACAGATTTAAAAGTTTAATTTAAAAATTTGATATAAAAGTACTTTTCATATGGCTCCAGAAATCTAATTTTAAGAATTTATTTTTGCCATTTGAAGAAGAAAAGATTAGGTTGAAATTCATAATCTAGTTTTTTTTTTCTCTCTTCATTTTCTGTGTATTTTCTGCAAAGATCTTGGCAGTAGCGATAATTACCAACATTGTCTTCCTTTGAATTTTTCTTGTTTGTATGTTTTGTTGTTTGTATGTTGCAAGATAGGTCCTTAGGTCCTTAAAGAGGAAAGGCAATTACTGAGGAAACTCATTTTTATCTCCTTTGCAATTTGAGAAAAAGCATGAATGTATCAATTTCAATCACAAATGTGAAAGATAAGGTTTTAATGTATCATAGTACCATATTCATATATTCACATAAATTCATATAAATGCACTGGAACCATGTGATGGTATATTAAAAAAAGAATAAAAAATGGATATCAGTCAGCAATGTTACTACAAGGAAATACATTATGAAATCTTTTCATTACATGCTTTGTATTATTAGAGGAATTATTGTCCCATTGGATTGGTGACTATCCCTGACTTCGTGTTTCTTCCTTTGCTGGCAAGTGTGGGTTTTTTTTTCCAGGCTGTTAAAAGCCTGGCCTAGCAAAACATCTATTGAATAAACTACTGTTCTGTTCTCTACACATTTACTGATTAGGAAAAAGCAAAGAACTGATTGAAAATAACTAGAGAATCACTTTTGAGTAATTCTCAGTGTTAATGGGGAAAAGAAAACTGCACATTACAGAGCTTGGTCGGTTTATGAGAAAGAATATATGAAGTGTCATCTTCTTTGGCACTAGGAGCTGTGGCTCTGTGAGGCCAGCTATGTGAGTTACTTCTTTATCATCACAGAAAGGAGAAGAGACAAGGTCACCATTTAGAAAAATTAACCCCACTGGAAAACTGCATGAGGCTGAAAGTTGAAAAAATCAAAAAATTTACTAAAAGGACCAATTTTTTGTGCCTGCATGGATTAAGAACACATATATAACAAGACAAATGTGTAATGGTTCTTATGTATTATGCTTGAAAAACTTATACAATTTTCAACTATCCAAAAGAATTTTCAAAGAGAAAAATTATGGATAAAAAAGGGAATATTCAATACTGCAGATATTGCAGTGAACATTTTAGACTGTTCAAACATACTCAAAAGGAAGCAAAGCATAGAAAAGAATCTTTTGCCTCCTTGCTATACTTGTTCTTTGCTCTTTGAAGAATCGAGCACCAAATATCAAAGAAAGTAGACAAAGGAGAAAAAAAAATATTGCATCTAAAGAAGAAAAGAAAGAACTGTGATTATAGACGTTACTAAAAATATACATCTTGCTGTTCTATACCATTGATGAGATTGCTACTGTTATTTTCTTTCTTATTGTTTTATCAATGATGTACAACAGAGACAGCATTTTATTCAGGTGCATAGTGGCACCTATCCTCAAAAATGCTAAACAAGACTGTTGTATAGAAATCTGTAATAGGGTAGGTTATCCAGTGTCAAAACTTTTTCCCATATAAGCTGCTGTTATTATATTAATATTTAATCTTTTTTGGGGGGGAGGACATTCAACTCCTTACTGTGATTTATAGGAAACTGAGAAGCTCATTCCTTAAAACATTTGTAGCTTTTTAAGGGCAGAGCAGAAGTTATATTTCCTACCTAGGGTCTTAAAAAAAAAGATTATTTTTCCCAAAAAATTCTAATGTGCTTGTTTATTGTTTGTTTGTTTGCTTTGTTTTATTTAGCCAAATGGAGGAAGAAGAAATAATCCTAATAATATGAATGCTAATTTTGTGATTTCAGCTGTGGCATTGACTAGTTGATGCAAAATAGTCGATTTTAACACAGCTTCTCAAAAGTTCACCCATCCTTAAGATTCTGGAGTTCAATTTAAAACATATGTCTGATCTTTAACAAATGTGTTAGAACAGATGTTATTGCAGTTGGTGACTGAGGAACTTCAAGTGTAGAGAAATAAAAGTAAGAGAAGTTACTAGGCAGCCCACCTTGGGCATAGGTTAAAAATCAAGAGACATCTTTTATATCCTAAAGAATTTTAGACATTATTTGCTTGTATCAATTTATTGTTATTAATTGCTTCTTAAACAATATATTTCAGGAAAAGGCAGGATTTTGAATTTGTCTAGATACCTAAATATTAAACAATCTTCTCACAGTTGGGATTTTGTTAGAGGTTCTAAATTCTTCTGTCCAGATAAATCTACTCT
Source organism: Nothura maculosa (assembly GCA_032353885.1). NCBI lineage: Eukaryota > Metazoa > Chordata > Aves > Tinamiformes > Tinamidae > Nothura > Nothura maculosa. The sequence goes on along the minus strand of JAUBOD010000038.1, from coordinate 6,570,909 downwards.
TCCCTGCAGGGAAACATATTGCATTTGGGATATAGTTAGAAATATTAACTGGTATTTTTAGACTTTTACAAATGATTTTTGATACAAGTGAGAAAGCCACGTTGAAGCAAGCAGTGTCTGCTCAGGATGAACTTCTCACCCTTTGCTTCAGAATCAGGTGTTGCCAAAATTCAACACAACTACAATTGAATAAGCCCGTGACAACCCGTACCTGATCAAACCACCTGGAGAAACAAAGCTTTAGAAATGAAAGAGGTGAGAGAGAAAGAGGTTGAGAGGAGTGATCCTCCCGCTATACACAGCGCTGGTAAGGCCACATCTGGAGTACTGTGTCCAGTTCTGGGCTCCCCAGTATAAGAGGGATGTGGAACTGCTGGAGAGAGTCCAGCACAGGGCTACGAGGATGATCATGGGCCTGGAATATCTGCCCTATGAGGAAAGGCTGAGAGAGCTGGGCCTGTTCAGCCTGGAGAAGGCCGATGGGGGGACCTGTTCAGTGTCTATAAATACGTCAAGGGAGGCAGTGAGGAGGAGAGGTCCGACCTCTTTTCAGTGGTGGACAGCAATAGAACTAGAGGAAATGGCCATAAGCTGAGGCACCAAAAGTTCCACAGGAACTTAAGGAAACATTTCTTGACTGTGAGGGTGACAGAGCCCTGGAACAGGCTGTCCAGAGAGTTGTGGAGTCTCCTTCTTTGGAGATCTTTAAAACCCGCTTGGATGCAGCAGCCCTGTGCCACGTGCTCTGGGTGACCGTGCATGTGCAGGGGGGTTGGACTAGATGACTTCTGAGCACCCTTCCAACCTTAAACATTCTATGATTCTATGAAAGCAGTATACACTAGAATTAAAAATACCTATCAGGAAAAACAGATGCCTAGTGTCCAGGCAGGTATGAACTATTATTTGCAGACAAAATTATTTGTAGCCTTTTATTTGTAGACACATGCTTTTATCCACTCATTAAAGAGAAGTTCAGTTTGTCAAGATGCTCCAAAGAACTCAAATTAAAAGTAAATTCACAAGGAAGATGAAGTAGGGGATTATGTATAACCTATAGCTCCTATCATATTCCAAGCTGATGAGTTTGGACCATGAAGACCTGCAAATCATTTTGTCTGGCAAAGAGAAATTATTCCGCAGTCATGAAGATGCATAATGATTAAAGATCATCTTCAAAATTTGAATTTGTAGGCAAAATGCCTACAAATTTTGGTAATGTTAATATTAATTATATTAATTAAAGCATTTGTTTAATCTTTGTGTCCTTTTTAGAAAGACATAGTGAGATAATGGATTCTGTGGAAGCTGCAAAGACCACATGATCTGCCTTACAGGAAGCTGAGAGACCAAGGATCATAAGCATTCACTAGAAGAGATTATCAGAGAAGATCTGTTTCTCTCTTTTCCCTCTTTCCTGACTATAATCAGGAAGAGATTAGGAAAAGTATTAACTGAAGTTAAAAAGATATCTTACAACTATAATTTCTCAAAATTCACTAACTCTTAACTACCCATTTATTTCCTCTGACTCTTGTCCACTAGAGTATGCACAGTGAGTATAGTGATGGATCAATACTAGATACTAGCACAGTAAAGCACAGTAATCAATGAACTGCACAGTAAATCAATGAACTGCATGTGTCCATAGCCAAAAAGACTAGCTGTAGAGCTCCTTAAGCAAGGGAGTAAACCAGCATCATCTCTAGATTTCCCCTTTTGCATAGAGACAAATCCGATGTTCCTTCAGTCTTCTCAAATATAATAAAAGAACATGTATGTTCAGTTTTGCTTTTTATAAGGTCTTCCTTAAGTGTTTTCCTCTTATTAACAATCTGGACTGTTATGTTTACAATTAAGACATTCAAGATCAAATTGAGAATAGAGTTGTTGGGAAAAAAGTGCTTTCAGTCACTGCTGTAATATGGATGTATATGTTTTGCTTATGCAGCGACATACTTAAAAAATCAGTAGGGAATATTAAAGTCATTCCAAGCAGTGTATTTGTCCTCAGATTTTCTGCTTTATGACCATGATGCCTCCCAAAAGATTGATTTAAGAAAAAGGAAATTAATGTATCAATGACTTCATGCTATATACACAGCCCTTCAAAAGAGTAGTTTAAATAAATGAGACATCAGAAATATGTATAATGGATTACTCCTTGCTACATGGATTGCTGGTGTTGCTGCAGTCAGATAACAGCCATATGAGAGTAGTGTTCTCTCCCAAAAACTCATTTTGAAGAGTTATTTGTGACTTAGTTTCTTCTTCTAAGGTCCCAGTATGAGGGCAGAGAAATAAATGCACGAGAGAGGGAATAACCCCCCCCCAAAAAAGTGCCCCCTTAAAATTGCTTAAAGTTCATGAGTTACCAGCACAGCATAGTGCTAGTTACATGGAATTGATAAGGTCATTCGAAATTATGCTGTCATTTCTGCTCTTACTGTTATCTAAAATTTCAGAAGTATACAAGAAGATTAACTGCTGAATGAAGCCTAGTCCAAAAGAGACTGAGAAAGGATTAGGAACTCTCTGACTGACCAACTAGAGAAAGGCAGACAAACAAAACTCCTTGCAGCCAAAGAGAAAAAACAGAATTATCATGGTGGTGTCCACACGAAAATCTCCTTTTAGCTCATCGTCTATTCACTTATGTGGTTCCATGCCCAACAGGGTAATAGTGACTTCTACCTTGTCAAATTCTCCCCTTCCTCCTGATTCTGGCAGCGCTGGTGATTCAGCCACCCAGGTGCAGGTTACTTCTCCTTTGTGGCCTTTATATTTTGGAGAAAGTCTATGGATCCAGTTTCAAATTACAAGTTGAATGTCCTCAAGATGATCATTCATAAGGAGGGCACTTTGTGGCCAGAAGGTCTTATATTCCATAGGGGAAAAAAAAAAAAAAAAAAAGGACGTAGAAGTTAGTCAAATGAACGGAATGAATGCAGATGGTTTGGAGGAGAGGATGTGACAGGAAAACTTTGTTTTGGCTGAAATGATAAGACGGATGGAGACATGGAAATCTGCAGGTAGCAGCACTGGATCTTTGTGAGGTTGCAAAAGTGAGAATAAGTGTTTTGGCTGTGTGAAATGAACACACATAATACAGACCATTTTTTAGGGCTATGTTTCCTGCCCTCACTCAAAGTTGAGTGAGATGAATTAATAAATTACAATTGTTTTGCTCTGAAATTATATGAATCTTTTAAACACATATACTGGATTTGGAAAATTAGTTTTTTCCCATGCAGATCATTATTTTGTTTTTCATTTAAAAGGTCAGGAGTCTTTATTTTATAAGTCAGAACATATGGTAGACCCTTTTAAATATTTGTAGGTAAATTAATTATTTCTCATACATTAATGGCTATAAGCTAAAGAGAAATTCCTCTACACTATAAGAGATTAAACATATATTTATGAAAATGGATAAGCTTTCATTAAAAGATTGTAAATATCTGAATGGATACAGTGAGCACAGTCAGTAGTGATAGCTCCAGCAGTTTTGCAGCTACCTCTATGGACACATGATTTATTGTGTTGCTGTGTACAAATATTCTAAGATTTTTATTTTCAGTAAATGTGATTTACCACTCTCTCTCACGTTCAGTTTTCATAAATATTTTCCTATATAAATTGTCATAAATGCCCAGCAAAACTCTTAATGCTAGGTAAAAATATATATATATTAGTTTTTGAGGAGCAGTTCTGGAAACCTTTTGCTAAGAACTGGTTTTGTTCCTCCAAATGAGAAGCACATGTTATGTAATCCATGTGTTTGCTTTGCAAGGAGGTTCTTTTGAGCATTTGGATCATCTACAGACCAAGAATTGCTGTTTTGCTGTCTGAAATGATTTGATGACTAATCCTATACTACAATTGCATTTGAAAAGTGAAGTTAAGGAAAAATTAGATTTCTTTTAATAACAGATATTTATCTGGGTCTGTTTAGAAGCCTGTAGACAATAATAATCCTAAAATGAACCAGTAACTCGCTGATACTGTTCATTGAGGAAAGTAAGGGATAAAGAAGAGGTGGAAGAGCATGTGATACTTATTTCCCTCTCCTGTTTAGCATCCAAAAAGCCAAAAGGGAAATAAGGATATCTGACATCTCCTCCATATCCTAACACTGGGAGAGAGGCTGTTACTGAACAACCTCCTACACTCTTGTTAATGACAGTCATGTCAGAAGAAAACTGACCCTTATAGCTAAATACAGTAGTATATGGTTTTCACATATATCAAGGAGCCACTGATATTAAGGATGGGTGATGCAGACATCATTCAGGACATGGCAGAAAGACATTGAAAGGCACTAAAGATATTATCAATACATATGTATTGATTGTTTCTCTTCAATACTCATTTCAAGTAGTCAGGTATCAGAAGTGTTGGAAAGTCTGCTCTGTCTCTTCATCGATTTACTATTAAAACTTCATACTATAATATCCTCACTGTGCTTGTTCCCAAATAACAAACATTTTCACACATTATAGAGGTGAGGTACTGGAGAAGAGATTCAAAAACATCAATAAGTCTTATTCCCATAAGCTCCTGATGGAAGACAATCTTTTCAGCACTAAATCTTCTCCTTTTCTAGTGCATTGGTTTTGTTCCAGCCAGAACTTCTGTAAACTCTTATTGATCTTTTTCTTTTTTTTCAGAAATACTTTTTTGTTTCCATACTCTTAATGGCATAGGAGTAGAAACTGTCGTTGACTTTACTGATTTTTGGTGAAGACTGCTAACATTTTGAATATCTTATCAAGAGCTGGACATTCTGTTTATAAGTTTAAATCCATAAGATGTCACTCCATTAAAAAGAAAGCAGTTTTATAAACATGTTGCTCAAGAGCTTTCATCCAAAAATAATTAATTAAAAGGATAAATATCAACACCCAGCACAGATAGTACTTTATTTACCTATAATGTACAGTAGATGCAGTTTAAATGTGTACATGTATTTGCATGAGAATGTAAGAGACATAAACATGGTAACATAGCTAAGTGTCACGCAGGAAACATTAAATTTTTTGAAGCTCCAGAGGTTTGTGTAGGCCTTACAAAAGTTGGGTTCATTTTATAATTGATAATAATTTCTTGTAATCCTCCCAGGCCAATTTCACACAGAGCAACATCTGTCAGCTAAATCATGCACAGTATCAAGAAAGGTGGGATTACCTCAGTGATTATACTTACTGCCCAGAATATCCCATGTGTTACTGTCATTTGACCCACTTAAGCAGTAGTTCTAAAGCAGATGCAGGAGGTCAGCACAGGATCCTCAGTGCAGGAATTCTTCTAAAGGCACAAACATTAAATCCTGCAGTGCATTCAAGATGCAGCAGCCACATGCTGACAGCCTTCAGAGAAATCAGAAGTCAGGCCAGCCCCAGAGGATGGGCTGGGAGGAGCAGATGCTTTGCAGATCCTTGCCAAGTCTTTTGGGGTAGACCAGAACATCAGGTGGTTCTCGGTCGACACAAGACTTTGCGCAGTCCACATGAGTTCACTTGCTGTAGCTGTGGTTCTTAGTCATTTAGAAAGAAATATTCCTAATGGATTTTGAAGTTTTCATTTCTTAGAGAGCGGTTTAGTCTCACAAGTGATGAGCTGAAGCTGGGCTCCCTATGAAGCTGCTAATGATGCCTGGTAGAAACGTTATGCTTGCTTCAAGCTAGTGACTTCACTGACATGTCTCTTAAAATAAATTCATTTTAAATGTACATTTAGAAAGTAAAGTAAAACTTTATATTTTATGCATTAAGGACAGTCTCAATAATCTTCACTTTTACAGTAATCACACTTCCCAGTGAGAGTTGGGTGTATATTTCTTTCAGAACAGAAATGAAGGAATATATTTTCTGATGTATGATCTTACTGAATCTGGATATGATTATAAATATGTACTTCCAAGGGAATGCCATGCAGTAGTCACAGAGGCACATTTATCACATTGTTCTAAACAATTTGAAATGATTAAATCTATATATTTTTGCAAATACAATTATATTTCCAAATTTACAAATAGCTTGCAGCCTCCTGATATATGTTATTATTAAAGTTATTGCAATATGTAAGTAGAGAGTAAGGAGAATAAGGCAATGTTAGAAATAATAAATAGAAGATAGAAAATGTTATATGAAGTTTGAAGATTTTTTTAAATGAATTTACCCACTCCTTATCTTTATTTTTCTTCTCTTGTAAAGAGCAGGCTTGCGATACTATTGTATTGCTTCCTAAATCAAAAGTTGTATTTGTACAACTAAGCATCCCAGGAGAAGGTAGATATAAAAAATAGTAAGATTCAATTAGTTGTGCACTCCTACTACTAAATGTTATGTAGATACCTAAAGAAAGCAAGGCTTTGCCAGTGAGGCCCAGCACCTCCAGGGCAAAAAGGCAGGCAAGTGGAGGCCACGTTTGCCCCAGGGAGACCAAAAGAACAGCTCATTCAAGGGGAAACGTGCTGAGAGCGAGGCCCTCGGAAGGGTGTCATCCACCGCTGAGGAAACATTTGCTGCCTCTCATGTATAACTTGGGATATTTGGAAGGCTGGGCTCCCTTTTTGTGCCTAAATTGAGTGGACCTTCCTCAAGCATCGGTCTGAAAGCTGCAGCTTTTCCCAATGTACCTGCTTGTTAACGATGTGCTGGGCCTGCTGGCTCTATGGATCTCACACTAGGGTTCACAACAGCCATCCCTATCGGGCCTCCACTGTTGCCAATAGTGAATTGTAAAGCAGCAGCTTTCACAGTTTCCAGGAAATTCTCAATATGACTGATTAAGTTCCCTTTTGACATTTTAATTATCATGAAGGTTCACTGCTGCTTTGTTTCACTGAAACCGCCGTGAATTGGATAGCAAGTACATGTCATACGTTTGAAGGATGACTCTTCCCTGTATTCAAGTGGTAATTAAATTAGACAAGCTTTACTAAGTGTTGGTGATGCTACAGTTGGCCAGGAGGTTTGTTTCTTAAAACAGTTTTTTGACAATATAACACACTTGTTTTAAAATATCTTTCTGCACTTATTTTAAAATCAATATTTTATATTTTCTTAAAACTTAACTGCTAATGGATAGATTATTTCAATAACTAATTATTATGATAACCAATTGAACATATTACTTGCAGCATTCCTGGGAAATACGTTTTGGAGCTGATATTTTCCTAATACAATTCAAATAGATTTCAGAACAACTTGAAATGGATTTGGTTAATATGTTTTCCATCAGGATCAGGATCTAATTGTCAGAAAACTAGATTAACAGTACACATGGGATTGTTGGTTGCTTGTACGTGTGATAGGATGCTTGAAGAACTGTAGCATTCTATAGTACCTTTTTATGCTGAACAGCACCCACACTGTAACTAGTGGCAGTCAAACTGCTAAGAGTAGTGAACCAAGGAAGTCTGACCCTCAGGAACTGCTAACTGCCTCCTGACAGTTGCATAAGAAAGGGTTGTCAGGGTGGGTGTTCAAACAATATTTTTTTTTTTTTAATACACACTCAGGTCTTACTTTGTAGAAGGCTACATTTTGATTTACTTACTTTACTTCCTTTGATATCCATATGGACCAACAAAGAAATGTAAGCTTCATATTCCAAGAGAAACCTCAACATTCTTTCTGAAAGTAGACATTTGCTGTTAACATTAGGATCTATGATAATTCATTTTTTTGTTATGGTACTTTGTTTTTATATATAGTATGTGTAATGTGTATCTCTTTTCAAAATAGATATACAACATATGTCATTTCTATTTGCTTCTTGTTCAAAGTAGTCTTAGCGCAGAATTGGACCTAAAATAGTGACTGTGTTGGCATTAATCTGGAATCATTTGTTGTACCCACTCATCTCTATCTTGAATGCTGATCATGTTTAAAATCAATGAAGCATGTGAAATTGTAAATGACAAAGTGGAAGCATTTGTAATTCTTCTTCTGCTCAAAGATTAATAGTTTTAATCTCAAAAAAAAGTAATTTTGTAGGCCAAAGTTATGAGGTCCAACTGTATGAATGATCACAACTGGAAGTTTGTACCTGTTTATAGAAATTTCACACGAGAACTTTCAAAACTATGGCAAGGGTAATGATATGTGCCAATTTATATTTTAGATGTTTTGCAAACATCAGTTTATATTCACATAAATATATATATTCACATATTGCTTAAATAGTATTGATAGAACAAGATGGAAAGGGAATGAAGCACCACAGCTGAACTGCGCAAGGTCACTCACATGAAATTAGTAGCTGAGGTGGAACTAGAACCCAGACACTTCTGTGATTGTCCTGCAGACTATCCACTCTCAAAATATTTATGCAGGTAAATATATCTTCCACACATTACAATGCCTTTCCTAAAGGGCACTAAACTTCGAGCTTGATTAATGGTGACACATTACTTTCTGTGACAGGAGCATAAGCTCTGAATGAACAATTATTTAAATGTTCTCAGTTGAGAATCATGCCCTCATCATCCAGGCCTTATATATAAACATGGTCTCCTGACTATCTACGCTTTTGCCCATCTGTTTGGATGGCATAATGCCTGTTCTCAAGTAGGTCAAAACCTTGCCATCAGGCACACATGCCAGGCAACAATGACTTTAGATGGAAGACGGCATAACCCTGAAAGTATTTTCACTTTGGAAGGAAGTCCTTCCTTGAACTGAATTGAGTCCGTAGTTGCTCAGCTTCATATTCTTATCTTTAGATACAGCAAAGTAGTAGAGAGAAAAAGGTGGGGAAGGCCTAATATGAAGCTAATTTCTAATATGAGGTAAAACAGACAAGAAAAGGTCTTTTGTTTTATCTCTTTTGAACTCTGAGATGAATGGTGTTGTGTTGATGTTTTAAAATGTGGAATCTGCAAGGCCAGGGAAAGAATCTGGTGTGGTGTCTTAAGCTCTTCGCTCTACTACTCCAAATATATAACCCCAAAGAGAAGACCTCTGAGCTTGAAAGAACATAATTCATCCGCTCATCTCTTTCTGTCCTGCAGAAGACCACTTCCTATAGGAGGTAGCACATAGAGAAGAAAGGGCAGTAAGTTCTCATTGAAAAAATGGGTGAGGATTTGTACATTATTTTCATTAGTTTGGTCTCAGTACCAGCCTTCTTTATAGCTGGTAGGTAAGAAGACAATATAAAACGTTGTAATAATCTGACTACTGTAAGGCCTAGACTGCTAGACTGCTAATGATATGAATAGCTTCACTACAACTAGCAACATATATCTTTTTAGAAAAACGTAAGACATAACAGACACTCTGTAGAAGACAGTAAGATCTGTATAATGTCTTGTAGGTGTTTGGTCTCAGTAGGTTAGACAAGAGATCTTCTGCACCAATGTTCTTTTTCAAAATATTTGAGATGTCATGTTTTCCTTTGTGTGTTTGTGTGTGTTTGCTTCCAACCACTCTATGTTATCATAGCGTGTTAAGCAAAGAAATAGTGAAAATTATGGATCACTTTCAATTGTTTCAGTACCTTGAAATTCTTTTTTTTTCAGGCTATCTTTTTTTTTTCTACAGTTCATCATCTATAGGGCATCTCTGATTGGCATATACTGGTAGAAATTGATATTCACATTAAACGCTTATTGTGAAATCTTTAAAAGAAAAGAGATTAATAGTTACTAGAGTTCAGATACTGTGTGAACCTCATGCAGGTTATACTGCGCCATTTCCAATGATTATAAAGTAATAAATCAAGTCTTTTTGTGTACAGAGCTTAGCAATGCCTTTTTACTGATTATAGAGAGTATATATATAATCTTCCAATCCATTTTTGCTTGCCCTTATCTTGCAAGGCTTGGACAGAGATTCATTTATTCAGTGTGATGGTTATTGACAATTATTTTTCACTAGTGCATCAGTCTTATTTATTACAGAAACAAGTTAAATTGCCCAGGTTCTTTATAGAAACAGTAGAGATATTTCTGCGAGTCTTCAGATGGCAGTTCAGAGTGCCTGTCTCAAGATTAATTTAACAAGCAGCCTTGGTAGCTCTGTAAGGTAATTCAGTGTATTTGCATACTGAGCAGGAACTGCTTAAGAGACATAGTTGGAAATATTAAGAGCAGATATTTCTCTGCAAGCATGTCATTCATTCAGGACTCAGAAGGGTGAGTTATTTCTGAGATGAAAGACTTAACAAGTCTAAGGTCAGAGTAAGGTATTTGGGATCTTGGTTCCTCTCAAGTGGAACCCACAGCTCTGTCTTCTTCAAAGACATGGACAGCTGCTTTTGAATAGCTGCCAGTGGGACCTGTCCTCATCCTGCCCATGGAAGCTATGTTACTCTACAGACAAGAATGCAAGATGCTCTGAGTAGAACCAGGATGAGCAGCACAAATCTGGTTAGAGCTAGGTCAGCGCAACAAACAGGTGACAGAACCAGCGCCTGATCCTTGCGCTGCTTCTTCTATTTAATGCAACACTAGGATCAGGTATGCAAACAATACTGGAGTCATTAAGAAGACAGAACTTTGACTTAAGCTTTTTTCAACTATGTGACCTAAAATCAGATTTGAGTCAAAGGTCCTCTTGAGGACCTTGCTTCTGGACCCTTGTAGTGTTTTCCAGACCATCCATACAGTTGCCCCGAGTCAGCAGTAGGGATTGCAGGAGCTCATCCAGAACACCTGGGTTCACATGGAAGCTAAGGCTTTTCTTTGAATTAGCAACTCAAGTTCCCAAACTCCCAGATGATGAAAGTGTTCTTATGTTAGAATATGACTCCAATTCAGGAGAGTCACATTATGATCATTTGTGATGCTCCATATACCCCAGATAACATCTAAATGCGTCCGTGTTGGACTAGACAGCTGTGTTGCTGGTCATGTGTTATAACTCTAGGAGCAGAGTTTTGCTAACTGCAAAAGCAGTTTGTGGAACTGCAGATGGAGCTTGCTCTTCCAACACAGCTCTGTCATAAAAACACAGACTGAGAAGTGCAGGGCAGAGATCCCTGGAAGGCAGCACCATATATCTCCATGGGAAAGCAAGCTGTCAGAAGATCAACTAAGAGCAGCATAAGTGATTTCTATCATGCTTTTTCAGATTCAGTTATAGACCGTAAAGTCACAGCACTGCTCATTGGCCTGACAAGGGCCTGTTTACATATATCAAATCTTGCCGCCTTACATTTTGCAAAAAAAAAAAAAACCTAATATATGTTAGAGAGAGAGAAAGAGAAAACAATAATATGCTTTCTGATTATCAGATTTAGCAGATAAATCATTTGGGATAAGACAGGAAGAAAAGATATCATAAGCTTTGAAATAACAAATTGAGGAAGTTGTTGGATACTGTGTGTAGAAGGAGATCACTAAGATCAACACTTTAGCTCTCCTCGTAAACATTCCTCCTAAGAACTGCAGCACGTTGTGATTGAAATGAAGTGACTAAAATCTCCTGGTTTTATACTTGGATTTACTCAGTATGACTATATTGAATTCTGTACTCAGTTATTTTGTTGGTTAGTTTCTAAACAGAGAAGTGCCCTTGCATTCTAATTTTAGCATCGTCTATATAAACCACAGTGCCAAGAAGATGAAAGCATGAAACCAATTTATATTTTGTATCTGAAATCTTTAGATTTCTCTTCTTTTTGCCCAGCTCAAATATAAAAAGTGCTTTGTTAGAGTTCGTATACATTTCCAAATTTACCCAAGCTTGAGTTCACAAACACACATTATTTCCCAGGCTTTTGGCACAAAGCTATTTCTGCAGAAAAAAAAATCAAGAAAAACAAAGCACAGTGCTGCAGAAGAGATGATGAACAGGAAGAAATGGTAGAGAAGACAGAAGCAGGGCAGAGCTCTGAGGCACTTCACATGCGAGCATTTTGACTGTGATACAGAAGGGAATCAGAGATGTCTTTTCCTGACTTCTCGGCTAAATTTAAGGAGCTGTGCTTTTCAAGGCCCTACCTAGCTCTGATGACTTTTGGAGATCTTATGATCTGCTTCTTTTTGGTCATGAAAAGAAAGCAATAAGATCCTCATGAAAAAAATCCTGTTTTGAGAAATAGATAAAATATTGCTTTCCCAGTATCTCAGTTTAATTTTTGTGATTTTTATTTATTAAGTGAAGGATCTACCGTAGGAAAGACAGCATTTTTTTTAACAAAGCTCTTAAAATTTACAGTGAACTAAAATAAATTTAAGAAAGCATAATTTTTAAAGGCATTACTTATGACTGCCTTAGGTACCCAGATATCCAGGCAGATATCCAAATATTCAGTAAAGGAAATGGACAATCACTGCCAAAAACTCATCACAAGCACACTCAAATCTTTGCATAATATTTCCCTTTTTAATAGGTAATTTTCAACAGCTGGAAATAGTTCTGAAATTAGTTTCACTTTTTTTTTTTAACAGCATTTATACAAATTTCCTCAGCTATGTTTGTTTTTTGCAGACCTTCAGTAAACAAGTTTATTTACAGGGAGGTTCAGTGATGCAGGGAGTTTTGTATCAGTTTCATCATGAATATTGTAATTATAATTGTGAATGTTAGCATAAGAAAATTGCTTCTAAGTTATCTTCATCTTTCCAAGAAGACATAAATGTGTCCATTTAAAGCAATCAGAATCTCAAATGAGAAAACTTCATTTGTGTTCAGAACAAGGAGCCCCCCAAGAACTGTTCATTAAATTTAGTTAGTACCTTCACAATCTTTACTTGGTACTGAAAATAAGTTCTATTTACAAACTCTTCAAAACAGTGGTAGAAGTAAAATGAGGGTATAAATAATCATCGTGTATTAGTCACCCTTCTGCAGCAATTTTATTAATTGTCTTAAAAATGTTTAGATCCTGTGCTTGGATTAACTGTCTGCTCGTCAAATAAAGGTCCTTAATTAGGCAAAGATTTGGAGACAACCATTATGAACCTTTGGCTAAACAATAGGTAGGACGTTTTTTAACTATCATCTGTAGCTTGGTTCCAAGTCACCACACAGATATGAGACATAACTTTCATTGCTTGGTAACTGTGAAGTTTTCCATGTCCTCCCTGGTTTTTATCCCAAATTTCACATTTCCTATTTCCTATGTGAAATTTGCTATTTCACAAGGTAAAATAGACACTAGTAGCATGGGACATGGAAGGGTCCACCCACCAGCACTGCTGGTGCCGGTCTGTCCAGGCCCTTGTGCTAAAGGCACTTCCAGAGTGAGAAGGAGGGAGTGAGACAAGACGCCGTCATGTCTTGTGTGGGGAAAATGGCTCTTGGAGGGGGCTTAACTTGAAGTGGTAGAACAAACAACCCCTCCAGGAACCTCTTATGAACTTTTTCATAGCAGTTGCTATGTTGTTCAAAGTAGTTTCTTTCTCTGCTGCTTTGCTTCATGTGTGTGCCACAGCAAAGTGCCACTGACAAACCTCAGAAAACATGAGGAACTGGGATTTTTATTTTTTTCCTCTTGTTGAGTGTACGTGTGGAAAAGCAAGAAAAAAAGGCGGAGGAGAGAGGAAGAATATCATATTGATATTTATTCTGTTCCACCTCTGCCCTGTCTAAATGATGATACATATTGTGCTCATACATGCCTAAAGCACAGCAAATTCAGGAGACAGACAGCAGCAATGTACTGAAACTAAATAAATGAGACAAGAGCTTTTCTCAAAATCTTGTCAGTGATTTCCTTTAAAAGATTGCCATAAATCCCTATTTGCTTCTTAAAAACAAGTTCTGCTGCATATCTGCAACAAAGTTGGAGAGAGGCTGTCCTAACCCATTGCCAGAGGGCTTTTCCTGGCTGAGTCAAAACAAGTCCACAGAAGAAAATTAGAATTATAATCATATTGGGAGTATCTGTGATCCCTGCAAGAAAGAAATTACATTTAAAATATAGTATTTATGTTAGACAAAGCTATTTTCACTACTGATATCTTTACTGACATACATATGTATTTCTAGAGAAGTTTCTTAATTTAATTTTGTATATTTGTTTAGATCATAGAGTAGCAGTATGTTCCTCTGTGCTTGTATAAAGCTTTCTTATTTCTTGTATATTTAATTTAAAATGAAATAAAAATCACATTTCTACTTCAAGTCTTTGCTTATCAACAAACATTTCTCAAACATCAGTAATAGACATTCTAGACAGTATAATATTCTTAGGGGAAAATCATCTTTTTCTCAGCATATTAAAATTTTTAAATATATAAACTGTCATAGGCAGGAAGTGACAACTAATTACTATTTCTATGATTAATCTCTGCAATTCAGTAGGGCAAAATGTCTCAGCTCCTTTGTACTTGCTACTCTGTACACATGTAACGAGAACCTTTTTCTTTTCTGTGAAGACCTGTCGCTAAACCTCCTGCAGTTTAACACCCCTCCAGTCTCAAATGGTACTTAAAATTTTCATTTTCATGAAAGTTTAATAATTTGTCCAGAGTTTGATTTCCCTTCTATTTCTTGCACTTACTATGAAACAAATGTAATTGAAATGATAATCTCGGTAAATATTTTGATACTCTTTCTAGACAGAGCTGAGCACAATGCAGATATGAATGGCAGAATTAGCTTTATTCTGTGGTGAAGATGGCCCATTGATAGGAGACGTCAGCTTGATTTTAGCTCGTCTCCTAATTTTCATATCTTACTCTCTCTTACATCTATAGGATTGTCCTGTTTGTTTGTCTATTAGTGAATTTGGGAGGCAAGGTGAGGGAGCTAGAGAGCGCTTGCTGGATCTGTTACTGCCAGAGGGCTGATGGGGATGACATGAAGTCCATTTTTCTTTTCTCACAATATTTCTACACTCAGTAGATGCAGTGTTGCAAACTCTCTTACCAGAGCTCCCTTGGTACCGGAATTGAGATGGCCACAAGAAACCAACTACCAGCAGTATTAATTGTTGTGACATTTGCATCTGTTCTGCAGATTTCCCAACTTCCTGGCCTACATCAATGCCATAATTTGAAATAATTATTGGGTCATTCAATTCACTGAACCAGCCACCTGGAAGTAAGTGCAGGATTAAAGTTAGCTGAAGTTTGAGATGCTGCAACTCATAGTCGTCTTGAACATCATCGATCAGGAAAGGATGTTGTAGCAAGCTAACCTGACACCTGACTTCTTCCAAAAGGAAAGGCTGAGTCACCTAAATACAACTCCTTCACCAGCAGGAGAGACAGCAAAAAGCTCAGCAGTGCCTTGGGATTAGTGGTAATTGATGTAGCTTGAGTGGCAATTACCGACTTCCAGGAACTGTAAAGATGCTTTAGGATGAAACCCACTTTCATGATGGCAGGGATCTTTTCATATGTGGGCATCTCCTTTTGGATATTCTTTTTTTTTTTGGAGGGAGAGAGAACAGGAATAGAAAACATGTAGGATGTTTGCAGGGACCAGTCCCCTGCAAAGTGCATTTAATCCATGCTGCTTTTTAGACTGGGTCAACTGAAGGATCAGACTGGGTGTCTTGTGTGAGCTGGTGCAAGTTACTGCTGTCACAATAAAACAGACATAGAAAGTGACTTTTCTAGCCTTTATTGTTCTTGATTACTTAACCAATCAATGAATCTCTGTAAGTTCATCATTCATCTTTTTTTTTTTTTCCGAAGTATGGGGTGACCCCAGAGAACTGTACAAGTATACTGTACAAGTATACAAGTCTGGTCATTGTCTACAGAGCCTGAGCAGAGGGTGAAAAGACAACCTGTCCCTGCAGGTCTCCACACATTTCTACTACTGTTGTTGCTGGAGAGGCTGTTGGGGAAGTGAAGCCTCTCCTCAGTAGCATCGGAAGCAGAAAGCATCACTCCCTGGGCATTATTTTACCTCCCAATCTCTGTGCTTGCACCTTCCCTTAAGCCAGGAGATGATCCTGTGGTGAACCCTTCCTGTCAGCCCAGAGGAAGAAGCTGGGTGCCTGGTTTAAGAAGGGGAAGATGTGAACATAAGGAGGAAAAGGGATATTTAGGTGAAAAACAGCCTCTGAAACCTTACTTGTCTCCCAGCCTCTCTCACGTCTGTGCATTGCTAGTCTAGACTACTTCATTTCCGACCACCATAATAATGTTTACTTGTATAGCTGAGAGGTCTTCATTTTTCATGTAGCTAGGGGCAGTTCAGGTAATAAGAGGAAGATTCTTTTTTTTTGGCAGGTGAAACAAATGTCAACATCTGCAAATGTTGTTAATTTCCTGAAAATGGGATAAAAACAATAAATATCCCTTATTCAACATGGGATACAGCCTGCAGAGACCTTGCACAATTCCCACTGAGGCCAGTCTTTTTCATAAAAAGCAGAACTTCGGCTGTCTGTTATTAATGTTTTACTTCGCTGCGTGTGCTTGTGTTATTTATATATCCCTGGGTGTAGCTCAGGACTTTATTGGATTTATGTTAACCTCATTCCCACCAGATCCAGATGTTTAATCATCTTAGATTTCCCAAGTGAGGAAACAAAATGAAGAGAGATGAAAATCCATTTTTGACAATACTGGTTACTCTTTAGAGTATCTAATTCGGGAAATAATCCTGTTGCTGTCAGCTGAAACTCTTCTTGGAGTAAATCACTACTGTTACCTGCTTGTAGGGCATGATCTACATCCTTCTGGAATCCACCAGCTTGAGTCAGCTCCTCAGGGATGTGCTGAAGATCAGTAGAAGGAATTCAGTGGCAAGCTCCTAGCACCCCTATTTGATACTTTACTACTGAATGTTGTCAATACCAGAATTCGCTGTATGCGACACCTTTTAGCCGGACATGCCTGAAGGGTGTGGGGTGACATGTACAGCCAGCCTAGGGCTGGGTGTGGGTGCCCTGTCCCTGCTTCTCCACTCCATGGGCGCACTGTTGGCCAGGCTATCCCAAAACACAGCCCAGCTCATAGCACACACACACACATCCCTGCTGCCCAGTCCTGGCATCCTGGCACACATCCACTGCTTCCACCCTCTGTGCTGGGAGTGGCATCGCCACTGGAAAAGGCAACTGGAGTATTTTATGGAGCTTGAGGCTGATTACCAGCAGCCGTGGTCCATAGTGCTTTAAATCACAGTTACACAGGTAGTGTGGTGTCCTTGATATGTTTTTCTTTGCTGACAAGTTTACTAGTCAACAGATTGGATTCTTCAGACTTAATATTATTACCATTGAAATGGCTCCTGTAGATAAAAATAGGGTTGAACCTCTTCTGGCTTTTTCAATTAGTAGTTTACTTGAACAAGTGTGGATTTTTTTCCCTTCTTTCTTTTAAGAAAGAGCACCATCTTGTGGATATACATGTTCTGGTTATGCTGAACAGCTAAAAGGCTGTTGAAATCTGGACAGATAAGGCTCAACACTGGTGCAAAGAAAAGACTGCTGAAATCTGGGCAGGAAAGCGCAACACCAGTGCTCAGAATGAATGAAACAATAGCAACTAAAATAAGAATATGAGATAAAAATTATTTTGTATTATAATTAGCATTCATTAAGACTGTGTTTTGGAACTATAAAAATAATTGCAGGTCATTTGAATAGCTAGGCTCTCAGATTAGACAAGGAGGTATACGCATGTGTTAGATTGACAAGGTGACAGAGCTAGGTTTGAGGCTAATTCTTGAGTGAACAGGAACTCTTCGCTTGAGTTTTATGATTACTACACAGAAACTAGTTTAGGCTATAAGTTTAAGCTATACCACTACATATACTAGTCATAGAAATGTGTCCTATAACCAGGCCTTGCAAAGGAAGGCATAACTGCAAGACTGTTCTTTGCAGTACAGTCAGCTATTAAAGAGTGAATTTAAGCCTTCAGTGCATTCCTTACAAAGCACGTTCCTTGCTGTAATCAATACTTTGCAGTAGTTGAGGTGTAGTCTTTTTACAATTGCTGTTAGATATGATAGATCTCTGTATCTCTCTGTACTCTCTGGTTCATTGCACACTTCTTTTTCTGTAGTCATTAAATATAAACATGCCAGGTAGATAGAAAGATTGCTTTATAAAATGAAAATGAGATGACAAGCTGATGATGATAACAGTCTTTATCAGCTAATCAGATCACTCAGATTATCACATGTTTACATAAAATAAGTAAGCAGTTTAAAAGAATGTTTTTTAAAGCACTTTTTATTTTCATGATATATAGCACTCTGTTCCTCCAGTGCAGTTACTATAGCTCTTAACATAGAGCTGTTTAGATAGAACAGTTGTTGAAATCAGATCTGGTATCTCACGCCTATAAGCAAGTCTAAAAAGTAACTCTAGAAAATGTACCATCATTCACTAGACAATTGCACTCACTGACATCAGTCATTGGGTATATCAGCAATAACAGCTTTATATAGGAGCATAAAAGTATCATATTTCAAAAATAAACAGGATTTCTGTTGCTGTCACTTAACAGCAGAAAGGATTCTCCTTTGGGAAATATTTATTTGCACAAGTATTCAAAATGTTATATATGTATGCATACACATATATGTGTGTATATGTGTGCATATATCTATCTATCTATTGATCTATGTATTTATCTATAGAATAAATCCCAAATTTGATTCAATCAATGAAATATTTATGTCTCTGTTTCCAGTAACTATCTTGAAGTTAATGTTTTGCTTGTGGAAATGGGGTTTAAAGAGGATATAACTTGGAGTGGCTGTAATTTTCAACACTTGTAAATCTCTTTGGCATTATCTGAGTGGACTTTAAAAACACAAAAAACATTTTTGCATTCTCATTAAATCTTCTAGCCCTTCTGTACAGCTATTGATTATTACCACTTTTCATTTTCATTAGTGTGTGTTTAAAACATCCTTGACATCAAACTAGAACACATACTTTGATATCATAGAATCATAGAATGCATAGGGTTAGAAGGGACCTCAGAGGTCATCTAGTCCAACCCCCCTGCACACGCAGGGTCACCTAGAGCACATGGCTCA
>JAUBOD010000038.1:6536663-6551895 GCA_032353885.1 Nothura maculosa | reverse complement strand
AGGGCACACTGCTGTCTCATGGTCAACTTGTCCACCATGACACCCAGGTCCCTCTCTGCGGGGCTGCTCTCCAGCAGATCAACACCCAGCCTGTACCGATGTCCAGGGTTATTCCTCCCCAAGTGCAGGACCCTGCACTTGTCTTTGTTGAATTTCGTGAGATTTCTCACTGCCCAGTCGTCCAGTCTGTCCAGGTCCCTCTGGATGGCAGCAAAGAGATATGCAAATCTCCCTTTAAGCATAAAATTTCCTGAGAATTACCTGTTAAGTTTTTAAAGGATTCATTATTTCTGACAGAGTCCTGAAGCTGTAGGATAGTTTTTAGAAAGCAATGTGTTCTTACTACTGAATAAAGGTGAGGCTAATGTAGCCAGTCATGGTAGTACCTTTTATCTGCATTTTGGTACAGGGTATAGGCATGTATATTAGTTTAAAAGGCAAATTAAAACATAATGTCCATCTCAAGTGAACATAGAGCAGCATGAGCACAAGCTGCCTGTTACCGTCGAGAGGTTCGTTAGGCTTTTGACCAGGGATGCCAGGAAAACAACAATGCTGCTTAGTAGAGGACACTGGAGATGTAAAGTTCAGTGTGCTCCTTGACCATGCTTAGGAATAGCTACTTACAGGGAAAATGCAAGACATTTTACAGATCTCCTTATTATCCTTTTGCAATAGTTATTTTTTGTAATTGCCATTGAGTTTCTGGGGTTTTTTTAATTTCTAAGTTAGAGATAGATTATATTATTATATATACATATATAATAAAGATAGATTCTGCTTCCTGCACTTTAGATTTTTTTCAGTTTTTTTAATATAATAATTTGAATTTTCTTTAGATGACTGTCAGTGATCACTGTCTAGCTTGAAAGCCAGTAAAGTTTTTGTCTGTTTTGTCTTATAAGTGAAAATTCACAGCTGTAAGTTCTACATATTCTGTTATAAATTCTCTAGCACTGACATTTCCAATGAATCTAACATCTGATATCTTTCCTTTTTCTTGCTGCTGCTGGCAAGTTTTGGTGAGACTATGGTATCTTTTATGTTGCTTGAAAAACTTGCCAGCACACCTAAGTCCAGCTATATAAACTATTCGCCACAAGCTACAGAAACAAATGTCTAATGCAATCCCATATGTTAACACTTGTCTACTTCGTGAGAGATCCCTTTTATAGATCTGCCTCTTCTCATGATTTTATGGACAGAAATGACGATATGTTTTCATCTCATCATCTCAGTCTTATTGCAGTAGACAATACAATGTAGTAATGCGGACTAATGCTCCAAATTATGTGTGTGATTTCACCCATTTTGGATAAATGTAGCGTACATATTATCACAGATTCACAGAATCATTGAGGTTGGAAGGGACCTCTAGAGATTGTCTAGTTCAACTCTACTACTCCGGTGGGGACACTTACAGCCTGTATCAAAAGGCCTAGAGCACAAGATAGATACATATATCTATATATAATATCTACAGATGGGTCTACATGCCTCTTTCCATAGCTCAAGAAGGTCATTGACTTTACTCATCCCTATTCATATGTAAGATTTGTGAAAAGTTTCTTAGTGTTGGAAACAGTAGTATATGTGATGGGTGCCTCTCTGAGATCACACATCTACATATGTCTATTTTGAATGGAACTGTTACAGATTGGGCATGGAAGAAAGGTGGAGTAATTTTATCTCTATTTTGCTTGAGGGCTTTTTTTTTCTCATACATCGTTATTTCTTATTTTGGAGACTGCTTGAAGGCTGTTTTTGTTGTGCTATTTTTATTTCATATATTCTGCAGTGTCTGCATACTGCTGAGATTTCAGAGTGTACACAAACCCTATTGAAACAACATTACAAAAAAGTTCCCTTGCTCTGCCTTCTTCTCCAAATACAAAAAAAAAAATCTATTTTCTGTAATAATCCTGGCTTTGTAAAATTACTCTAATTGCAAGAGAAAGAAGAGTGTGCCTTCATATGAGAATCAGTTGTTAACTGTCACTTTATTGTCAAAATCATTTCAAAGGACTGACTTTGCATTCTATATTTAATCAGGATTCATAGCCATCCAGAGAGCTGATTAAAACCATTACATGCAAGTTAATCTGTGTTTAACCATTCTATTTGAAATACTTCATTTTTATATATGAACTCATAAGGAAACGCTTCCTTGCTAAGAGCTGAATATATTTTCTGGCATGTTTTGGCACAGTGTACATTAAGGTGTTGCTTTTTTTCTAATTATTTGGTGGACAAAAATATGAAGTCATCAGCTGCTTGAAATTAAATTGCAGTGTGTGTGCAGCCTGCAAACCATAGTTTCCCTGCTACACTTTACATTAACTTGGATAGGTCATCGCAACTGTGGCACGAGCTCTCCAGTTGTATCCACAAGTCCTTTTCTTTGATTCAGCTTTTCTATACAGTCCACATTTTCTGTGTAACATTTTAGAGATATAAGATAACATAAATTGGAATACACACAAATTTTGTGTACAAGTTGATGCCTTTTTGCTCTGAAACAGCCAGCACTCTACAAAAGCACTGTAATTGGTACAAATCTCACAGCTTCAGCAATCCTATTTCTTCATTTTTTGTACCATTCCTGAGGGGATTTTGGGGATGGTGCTGGGAGTTGTGCTCTTGAGTTTGTTGTTTGTTTGCTGTAGGGTTGTGGCAGCCGCTCCACCTGCGTCACACTTGCAACATCCCTGTGATCCCAGGAGTCACGTAACAGGTGACTCCTACCGGCATTTGCTTCCTTGTCACATCCTTTGTATTTTGCTGCCCACTTGCAGAGAAGGAGAAAAAGCATCAACCCATCATTTTGCCATGTTTCCATCTGAATAAGTACGCCTAAGCCGTAACAAAGAATGTAGCTACGTATCCTGAATTAACACTGCAGAACAACAAATGGTGGAGGCTCCATACTTTGTCATTCTGTGATTCGAAACTTCCACTTGAAAAACAAGAACAAAAAAAAAAAAGCTCAGATTTGAGTAAAAAGTTAATATTTTTCAAACATACTCCTATTACGGAACAATTCTGAGAAAAATTCTGTCTCATGGCATTTTATAGCATTGTTGCTATGCATGTCATATCCTCTAGTGAAGGAATGTAATTATGCTTTTTATACAATCCAACATGAAAGAGAAGCATATATGTGTATAGCTTTGCAGACATTTTTTAAAAGGAAGAATTCTTGTCGCAGTCATGTCAGCCTCCAAACTCATTCCACTAAGTCTAGAATTCTGTATTTGATGTTGAAATGAATTCACAAGTCTAACAAGCAACTGAGAAAAAATTTTTGAGCACTATTTAGTACCCCT
The DNA here is from genome assembly GCA_032353885.1 of Nothura maculosa. NCBI lineage: Eukaryota > Metazoa > Chordata > Aves > Tinamiformes > Tinamidae > Nothura > Nothura maculosa. The sequence continues at coordinate 6,548,569 of JAUBOD010000038.1, read as the reverse complement.
AACAATCAGTGATTTGGAAAGATTATCTTATGCTTTTAACCGAAATATAAACTAGACACGCTGATGTTAGCTTTTGTGTGTATTTGCAGGGCTGGATTTCTAGATATTTATCAGAACTTAATGCTTTTAGTGCAATTTTTAAAATATATGAATTCAAGCATTTTGTATAAAATGGAGAATTCTTCTAAAATCTGAAAATCACTAGGGTAACAGAGCCCTGGAACAGGCTGCTCAGAGAGTTGCCCCATGCTCTGGGTGTCCCTACTTGAGAAGGATGTTGGACCTGATGATTCTTAGAGGTCCCTTCCAACCTCTGCCATTCTGTGATTCTGTCTAAATGTAGGTCAGGCTTTGTAACAAAAAAAAAAAAGAGAGAGAGATTTTAATAATCTCTGTGCCTTGCAAAAAATTTTGGGGTTGAGTATCATTTGTATTTAGCACTTTTCCATTGAAGTGATCGTTAAACAGTAGCAGAGCAGTGAGTGAGTTAAAATCTTTATAGTTTTTATATAAAACTGCTGTGCTGATTCCAAGGAGTCCAGGACACATTTTTGTAGTTGTTTTCCTGCTTTTCTCTTTTTCTCTAATGATGATTATGGCTTGTGTATTCTGTGTTACACAACAACTGTCCATCACTACTTTAGGTTCATAAGCTTTAGTTTCATAAACTTCCTTGCCAAGATGCAAGTACTTGCAAGGGGAATAACAAGAGAGGAAGCAGCAGCCTGGTCAGCTGTCTATTTTGCCAACTTTTACCCTTGCTGTAAGAAAAGACTCAGATATCTGCAGAATTATTGCCTGTCTTCATCTGATACGTATTCCTTTGGTGATCTCAAAGTGCTTTCTTAGGGCTCGTCAGCTACCATGGAAGATTATGGTGCCAAAAATCCATTCTGAAGCTTCAGAAATGCTGCAGGCGGCCCAGTTTGTGCTCGGGGTGGGCGAGCAGCACGGCCTGGCTGGCAGAAGCCAAGTCTCTCTGCTGCTGTTATCTTGATGTCACTAGATGGCACTCAGTGGAAAAGGTTAGTGTGGAAGGCCGCGCTCTCACCTATTATCTTCGTAGTATTCAGGAGTGTCTCAGAAACTGGGAACAGGGGCATGCATCAGAAGGGGAAGTGCCTGTATAGCTCATAATTCATTGATGGCAGCTTTTGGTTTAAATCCTGCATAAGATGTTTTATTTTGCAATGAAGACATCTGTTTTTCTCATGACATTCAGTGAATAAAATGAATTGTGCACACAAATCTACTTCTATGTTCTTTAAAATGAAAATAGGCCTATAGAGCATCAGTGTCAATTCAGCTATTATTGCTTTAAAGATTTAGGACCTAAGCCTGTGTTACATTTGTGACATACATCATTGTATATCTTAGAAATCACCAAATTCACGTGCGTTGTAGTACTGAATGTTTGTAAATGTCCATTAGCTGCATCCTGCTTCACTGAGATTAGAAAGTGGGCCCTTTCATTTTAAATAGGATATGCATATACTTAAAGAAAAGCCTACTTAGTGACTGAAGGGCTACTTTCTAATCTCACATTCATAGTATTCACTGCCTGTTTACTGTACATGGAAAACCATGGTACTAAACAGCGATTAGGGTGACATTAAACCTGTGCATTCAGCAGTAAATTACCTACATGACAAGTCAGCTCTTGAAGCATGCAGTGTCTCTTCCTTTTTTTTGAAGTATATTGTACATCTTGCAAAGGCTTCTGTCTAAGAGCCAGGATGCACACTGATGTGACCTTTGGTAACATGATTCACAGATCATTTTTGCATGAATAGTTGGGTAGCCACATTTGTTGTTTTTGCATCCGCAGTGGCAAGTCCTGTGAGGACAATTACCTTTGTTTTAGAAGCATCCACAATGCAGTGGGAAGGCTGTGTCTTTCACATAAAGTAAATTTCTTTCAAGGATCTTGCTGTTTACTTTGTTTTGATTTGGTTTTATTTTTCTTACTGACGAATTTTAAAGCCTGCACTGCACACCAAATTGCAGGGAGTACCAAGTGCAAGAGTCATTAGTCTTACTTGGAAGGTAGTTGCAATCTTTTCTGTGATGGTAATTGTGTCGCCTTTCCACTCTTATACCACCTCTTGCTCAGTAGGTAGTCCAATTTCACGGTAAATGTCCTGTTCCTGCAATCTTAAACCTTCTTTTCCTAGAATAACTTTGCAAATAAAGCAATAGCAATTCAATTATATCATGCGTCAACTTAGATTGTTCTGTGAGTCACTCTTTGCAATAGTTTTGTAACCTGCCTACATACCAAAGCACTGGTTTTAATGAGTCCAGTAGTGTATTGCGAGTAATTAGGATAAGCTTTGGGTGCTAACACAACATGTGTGTTGCAAGGTTTAGGTCAGTAAATTTTCTGTATCAGTCAGAGGAAGTACCTGCTTTTCCCTGTCGTTTTCAGATCTGATGCTTCATAATGTAGAGCAGAAGGGGCTGCACAGAGCTGCAGCACCATGGACCTTTCTGTGGAGAGTAGCTTCACTGAGTAGCCATCGACACAGCTCTTGTGTTTTGCCATGTTCAGAACAAAACATTAAATTTAGTTCCACCTAGCTAGCTTTTAATTAAGAAAAAAATTGTTAATTCTTTCAATAGAAGCCAGCTCACCACAATCCTGAAGAAGGCATGAAATAATCATGTTGACAATGCCCAGGAGACACCATAAGATGCTCATTGTGTGTAATCCACCAAATAGATGAAACGAAAACACTAATGTTGTAACAAGCTATTCCAATGGAAGAGGTCCAGTGTAGTTCTGATAGCAGGATTTTTAAAGAAATCATGATTAATTGTGCTTTCCTTAAACAAAATAATGGGCCAGAATATTTAGTGCTCTGAATTCAAAGTTTGGGCCTAAACCTCCAAAGAATTATGAACTGCATTATTATAAATACATCTGTTTTCCAGCTTTAAAAGCTGATTTAGGAAACACAGAAAAACATAAATCATGAATGTTCTGTCAAAAGTTCTATACTATTGTAATTGTCCCAGAAGTTTGTGCTCTATACCTCTAATATAGATTTTTACAGCAATACTGTTCACTGACTGGAATTCCTTTTAATAAATAATCAGTAAGAAAATAAGAACTTGTAAATGAACACTCTTCATGTAACACAGCTTAGCTGCCAGGGAAATATCTTTGGGCTTTGTCTTATCTTAGATGCTGAGAATCCCTTTGCTCCTTTAAAAGGTGGTAGCAAATAATGAAGCTCAGCATATTGGAAATGGCCTGTGGTTAGGAACACCTCCAAACAGTCATGGTCTGAAACGAAATTGGGGAGTGGGGGGAAAACAAGTTTTAATTAAAAATTGCTTCTCCAGAGTCATCTGCTTGTAGGTGCATGTTGCTGAAGGGTAAAATCATTTAGAAAACAAGCAGAATGCAAATAATTATTGAAGCTTAAAAAAATGCAAGCAAAGGTGCCTGCAGTTTTATGTAGAACTCCCATCTGCAAGATGATTCAATACGATCTGTGCTCTGGTGATTAAGTCAAGAACACTTAGTGATGGATGGTGCTGTCTCCTGGGCTCTGCTCCACCACTGATTACCACTGTGAGGATAGTGTAATGTGGCTGAAGAAGCAGGAAAAGGGCAAGCTTATTTGCTGGCCAAAACATTTGGATGTCGCTCTGAAGACAAGTGACTGCTACAGCCAAGTTGAGTGATTTTGGTCAAGTTACAAAAATATAAATCTAGATAGATGATAATGACCCGCGCTTGACACATGGTTTTCATTCTTCATCCTTGAAACCCTCTGAATTTCACAGAAGTGTTAAAGGCCCGAGTCGGAATGACAAAATAGCCTTGGCTGAAAAATTCTATGTTAAGTATCTCAGGTTGGATGCAAAACTGACACATTTGGCCTCAATTTGGCCATGCCTCTGAATCAAAATTACTGGTATATATTGGAAAATACAAAACAATCTCATCTCACATTGTGCAAATGAACTGAGACTTTGAATCACTGAGGTGCTATACTCAGATAAAGACAGCTTTTGGGGTGGGCATTCAACAGGATTACATTAGATATAAAGTCAGGTTCAGCAATTCACAGAGCAACCTTATTCACATTGCACCATAGTAATACTTTTTAAATCCTGTGGAGAGAAAATAGAATATTTTATAGCACAAGGAACTCTGTCATTGTTCAGAATAGTTCTTTTTACTGAATTCTAGGGAATGTTATAAAACTATGAAAATATATTCAGTTCAGAAAATGTTCTTCTTGGATAAGATATACCACCACAAAATTAACCAACTATGCTAAGAATATAATGCAGGAAAAGGTAAAAATTATTGGAAAGAAAACATGTGTGTGTTTGTTCCCTCATGCCAAACTTTCCTGAAAGTCAAGATGGACTTTTACTTTCCCATGATCCAGTTATTACTGGATCCCACTAGATCCTACTAGATTTTTTTCTGCATTTTTCAACGATTTATTTTGATGTATTATTTAGTTCTCATGTTTCAACATATTTTTCATTTTTTAATTTTTCTTATGTTTTAATAGCTGTATATAATCCCCATATTGTAGTAAGACTCCTCATTACTATTTCTTAGCTGTGAATTTGTGCTCATTACAAGATCCTTCTTGGCTATACCAGATGCATTAGTGTATAAATTTTGTGTAATTTGCAAGTAATTTACATTATTAAAAAAAAGTTTTGTGAAAGATATTTTTCTTAGTGAATTATGGTGTTTTCTCCTCATCTAATACTGAAACTTTCAAAAAACTTCAAGATAGTTTTAAATTACTTCTTTTGACCAAAGCTGTTTCTGTATTAACCTCAGTTCTGGTGTTTGATTACAAGATGTGCAATAAACCTTGTGCAATGTTGTGCAATTGTCTGTATGCTTGTTCTGCTTGGATTTTGTTATGCGATCTTTGAAAACAGATCTTCTGTCTTACTGAGAAAAATATTCTAGTCTCTTAATTTTGTAACCTTTACCACTTTTTCTTCTATTTTTGAAGATTATTTGTATGTTTTAACTTCTACATATTTGCTTTAACACAAAGTGTTTTCTATGATTTTGCCAGCTCCAATATAATACGTCATTTTATTCCTTTTTGTTGGATATTCTCCTTTTGCATTTTTGTATTTTATGTTATGTTTGCCATGTTTAACTGTGCCTTAGTTGAAGAACTATCTGGGAATTTTGGCTTGTTTGCTGCTTGTCATCAACTATCTGAATCTTTGAGTCATCTGTTTCAAAACAAACGGGGAGTATTCCAAATACCGTTCATCTTTATGAATGGCGTAAGAGTATGTTTGATAACTTAGGCCTCCCCATTTTCTCAGTCTTCAGTGCAGACTATGTGCATTCTGAGCTCTAGAGATACAATTACGGTATTTTTAGACAATAAACTTGCACCAGATTTGTCGTAGATGGCTTGGCTTGCCTTGAACACTTGGCTGCCACCTACAGCCGGTGCTAAGTGGATGAACTGGAGTTACCAGCTATCTACGTGGTACCAGTGTGTATCTCTGATTACAATGCTGCATCCATCATTTATAAGTGCAGTACTACATCGTGTCTGGTGCACTCTATCGTGGTTGAAGGTCTAGAAACAGTTGGTAAATATTGATAATTCGTATCTTCTCTTTGAATTTTTTCCTAAGTAGCAGGTAAGTTCCAACAGCAGGACTGGCAATGCATAATGTCATGCTTTATGTACCATAATATTAAACCTTCTGAAGAGACTTAAAATGTTTATATGCCAGTAAATTAAACAGAGGCAGGAGATAATCCTTGAGAGTAAAACACAGTCATCCAAGTAGTAATCTGTTGGCTCAGACAATAGCACACTTTTCATACATACCTATTAGCATTTTTCCATTCAATTCTAGATATGTTGTGGAAAGAGGACTATTCCAGAGACTATTTCTCTTGAGCAGGTCATGAATATCCTATTTCAATTCTATAGTACTTATTATCCTACCTAGCTACTCTTTTACGCCAGTTGGCTGCAACAGTAGGGGATTTTCACAAGAACATTTAATTCAGTTTCCTTTTTCCCTCTACTAGTGTCACAGCCCCTGCCAACTCTGCTGTGTTTTCTGTTGTCTCTCTTGGCCTCTGTTTGCCCATCTCTTCCTTTTCTTATTGCTAGTCTTAGTGACTCAAGCGGCTACTCCTGAGATGGACAGGAGCAGTGAAACATAGCAGCAGTTTGGATGTTGTTGCTGAAGGGTAAGATCTTTGTCTAGGGAGTCCAGCACCTAACGTGGCTGAGAGAAGATCTGTGAAAGGAGATGCATGAAACATGGTAGAAGTTATAGATAGCATCAAAAACTTGGTTTTAGTCCTCATAAAAAGAGATAATTTTCAGCCCTGAGTCTTGATCTAATTTGTCATCTTTAATTGAACCAAAGAGTTCAGCATTTTACAACTTACTCTTTTTTTCTGTAATAAATATTTACCATATTATATTTTAGATGCATTTCTTGCAGAAACTGTACCATGGAATTTTGGAAGAATTTTTCAAGGCTTTTATAAATCAAAGGAGGAGTTCACTGGTTAATTTAACATGTGAAAAGTTCAAAGACACGTGAAGCAATAAAATATTTTGTTTATCCTGAAGAAAAATGAAGTTCATCTGTTCAGATATTATGAGACAGAGTGTATGTAATGGAAAATTATGGGGCGATAATTATAAATGAGTCATTTGCAATTTTTAAAAAAATAAAATCACAAGTTTTATTTAAACTGTTGACTCATCTATGATTTATTTGCCCAACTGTTCTATCTTTCTTGTCTGTCAGACTACTTCCATGGTCATCATAGTTTTTTTCCAATTAAACACAGAGAACAAATATAGAAAAATGTTCTCCTTTTTTAATGATTTTTTCCTCTTGGTCAGTGTCTTAAATCTTAGATTAGCAATTTATATTTGTCTGCATTGGTTCATATGCCACCTGTTTATTATGAGTTATAACATTGTTCATTCTTTGCAAACTTTAGCTACTTGCAATTTCAGTACCCATTTCCATCCGCCAACTACAAGGCTTGGTGTCTTCTAAATGGACAGGAGTAGGAGTTACATAAAATGTTTCCTTTTAATTTCCATCTGGATGTGCTGACAAGGAGCAAGAATTACTCTATCATGGTAAGCTGCTATCAAGAGATTTAGAAATATATAATACAAATGATTAGCAGTAAGAATTAGTTCTTAAGTGAAGAGAGGGTGCAAGGTTTACTGCAGTTGAGTTACAGGAAAAATAAACCCTGGCATATTTATGCATACTATAAATGCTTTAGAGAAGCTATACTACGTGTAACTATTTATTCTCTTTAAAGGTCAGAGGGTGAGGCTGAAAAATGAAATTTGAAACTGATAAAGTAAATCAAATAACATTCTATGTATAATTTTTCTGTATAAAGCTTCCCATAAGCTTTCCTTATTAAAAGTACTATGTTAGATTTGGAAAAGGGCTACATTTTTACGTGAATATTGTGAGTTAGATCAGTTGTTGGCTTGTGTTTTTTTTAAGTGAAAACTCTTCCTACTCCATTTCAGTTAAGAAAACTTTCTGCTCATGACAAACACTGTGATTTTACTATGTCATTGGGCATTGATGCATATATTTCATGATACTGTGCTCTGTAATTCCTTTAGGGTTTCCCATGCCATCATATGAGCACAATAATAAACATTGCCTCTCTTGCCTGTAATCAGAATTTAAAGCTTAAAGAATATAAATTCAAAAGCAAAACTCTAAGCTCAATACTGTAAAATCTATCATGTATGGAAAAAATCTAAGAAGAGAGATTTCAGAAAATCTCAAAAAAAAACCTGTTGCTGCAAAGAACATGGAATTGGCACAGATAGTGTACTCAGAATTAGGAACTGCCTCTTGAGATAGATCTATTATTTAAAATTTGTGGAAACGACTGGCCACAATGACTATGTTTACAACATGAACAATTTTGAAGTTAATTTTGCTCAGTTCCATAATGTTCCATGTCTTCATTTTAGTTTGAGCTGTTAATCATGCGTGTGATTGTAACAGCAGACTGTGTCTGGATGTGACTGTGGATTTGTTTCTGTGGATGTTGCTTTTCACATCACCTTTTATGGGAAAAGTACAAAAAGTCACTTTCAGGTGTTTTTGGTTTTGTTTTCTGTACAGAAATAATGTAGTGCATATATTTGTTTCACATAGTTGCAGGAATAGCTATTTTTAATCATAAATTTCTCTTAGGTTTAGTTAATCATTTTTTTCACTTGATAATAATATTTTCATGTTATATTTTGATGACTTGTTTAGCATGCGATTCAAACTCCTAGGGTAGCATTCACTGCACCTAACTTGAGACATCCACAGTGTAGACACTTCTGTCTTTACTCCCTCCCACTTCTGTTGTGTGATTCATCTCCAACTAAAATAGACATCTAAAACAGGTCAGAAGCAGTGCCCCTTGAAAGTGCCTCTATTTATTGATTTTAAAGGGAGCTTGTGATAACTGGCAGAGCCCCTGCCATCTACATTGCTTATTGATGAAGCCCCAAGTTTCAACATCAGCCCCAAATTTTTCACATGCCCACTTGGCGTCTCTCTTAGAGATAGTATTGTACGAGTATCCAAGTACTTTCTGTCAAGTAGCTATTTTTCCTGATATTGTAGGCATTAGTCATAAGAAACAGTTCTTTCTTTACTTTATATTGGCAGACATTTTTCTCTAAAAAAAAAACCATTGATCCATATTCTTTCTCACTTTCTAGCTAGAGATATATTGATTAAGTCAGCATAATATTTAAAGTGTATATATTTAACACTGCTTGTAATTGTGTGGCTCTTCTTGGGTGCATGGCAAGATAAATCGTGAATAACACTGCCTAATCATGTGCATGATAAATGCTGAAGGGCAAAATTCTTCCCTTTTTGTATCATCCAGGTTGAGTGTGGAAAAAATTTAACTTTTTCCTGTGTCCTATAAGTACTTTTTAAACATGATTAATAAAAAACAGAGGTGACTGTTGCAAAATCTCAGGAAGGCTAAAAAATCCTTTGGGAAGTATTTTTGCAAGCTTATAAAATAATTCTGCCTAGAAGTCAGGGTTTTTTTTATTATTGTTGCCTTTCAGCTCTGCTTTCGTATTTTTCTGAAAATATAGGTAGGATATTTGAAAATAAGCATTAAAAAGTGGCAGAGCAATATTCTTTTATTGTCCAAGTCTGAATTACAAAGGAAATAAAAACTTGGAAATATTCAGCTTCATTTGAATTCTTACTTCCTACCATTAAGAAAGTATCTTCCAACTGTATTTATTTACCATAATTTCCTCTCCAGAAAAATGCCATAGTCGCTGCTACTTAATAGCCATGCATTTGCTGGATCAGTCTATATTTTTTATAATAGCTTTTAAAGAGAAATGAAAGCCTGCTGAGTCAAGAGCTGGATCAGCCATTTGCCCACAGGACAGTATTGCCTGTGCTTGTCTTATCATCCCATATCTTGTCTGTGTTGAAGGAAAAGTGATTTTAGAGAGTATTAGTACACAAAGACTCTCACTGCACTTTCAAAAGGGAAAATGGTATCAATAGGTTAATGACAAGCATGTAACAGATCTTTTAGAAAGTTCTCTCAGCTTTTTTCAATGTCCACTTATCTTTTTTAAGGCTCTGTAATAATATGGCAGTGTGAACTATGGCAAAGGGGGTCTTTCCAAGTTAATATATTTTTACTGATTTGTGATACTTAAACATATTGGAAGATTAGATTGCTTGCCTTTCACTATAAGTGTGAATGTTGCATTATCTGTAAAAGACTACATTTTGTAAATAGGCCCGGCACAACAGATCTGACATTTTCAAATCTGCTCAGTGAGCAGGGGTGTTGGTGCCGTTATGGGTTCAGCAGCAGGATCTGACTTTCCAAATGGCACAAGCAGCACAAAGCGGTTACGGTCGCTATCCGAGGTGGAGAAAATGAGGTGAGCAGTGCCTTCAATTAAACTCCCAAATTAATTGCTGCTCTCAGAAGTGAGACTGTAAATATTATTTTGCTTAACAGCCCCTTTTTCAATTCCAATAGTTGCAATCAAATTCCAAAGTGTTGCTCCACCTAGCTAAGCAGCTGGCTTCAGGCCAGAAAAGCTACTGAAGTAATTCTACTTTAGAGAATTTTCTTAGAACATTAGTAGTATTCTGCTTCTTGCTCAATATGGAGGAAAGCTTAATTATGCTGTTTTATAGTTGCTCTGAAAATTCATGGTTCTCCAGATTATGTTCACTTCCATGTATCTACCCCTCAATCTATGATCACTGATACTACAGAAAGTTTTATGAATTTTAATTGAGCAAAAAAACAAAAAGGCTTGCTTTCTTAGGCTTATTGAGAGTTACACTCCTTACTCAAATGAATCTCAGATTCTTTAAATGAGACTAATTGGTTGTGAATTTGAGTTTTCGGTTCAGTTTCCTAAGTTCTTACTCAAAGGACTGGTTTAGCAACTTGCATCACTCATTAAAACAGCAGATATTTTCCAGATGGAGCAGGAAGAGAAATAAATGAAAATTGCCTTTGCACAAGCTTTCCTAACAGCTTTTATCTGGTAGATAGAACTCTGCTACTCATTTTCATTAGTAGTTTTCTCTCTGGACAGCTTTCATACTCGCAGAATAGGATGCTTCTTAGTATATGTAGAGATAGTGAAATTGGTGGGGTTTTTGTCTTTATTTTCAGCAATATCTTATTTTGAATAAAGTAATAATTCTAGTTTGAAGAATGGAAGATTATATTTTATAGTAAGGAAAAGCAGAAGAGAAAGAATATCTATTAGCACATTGTGCTGAGACACAGAGTTTTAATGCTTTACCTCAAATGTGTGTCTTTTATTATTTTTCCGATTTAGGCTCTGATTCTATTTTTAAACTCATGATAGGCACCTAATATAAGATGTTCATTTAAAAACAAAAACCTCATTGGAGGATGATATATAGGTGAGGATTATTGTGTCTTTTTTTTTTAACTCTTTCTCTCATCTTTAAGATACTATGATCCTTTGCAGTAATACAAATGATTTAGATTCTCTATTTGTTGGTAAGAAATGACTCTTATTTTGCCAGGCACGCTGCTACCACTGTGTATAGCATTACAATATAAACAGCTTCAGTGATGTAAATAGTAGAAGTGATAACAAAGTGATATGATGCAGAGTGAGATAACAAGCTGACTGTTTTCGTTACTTCTTTGCTACCATCTGGGATGAAAATAGTTTTTGAGTTTTTTTGGTATTGGTTCACTAAGAGTTAATTAAAGATTTTACTGGAATTTTAGAAAAAAAATGCTCATAAATGTAATCAGAGAAAGGATTTTACATTACAAATTGTTGTCTTTCATCTTTATCCAGACGTTTTCAGGAAATATCTAGTTATGGTACAGAATAGAAATCCTGGCATCAAGCATGAATGGCAAGGACAGAGGATATGTGCTAAATATAGTATCTCTGCTCAGCCTAGTGTCTGCTCTTGGCAGCTGAAGCCCAAGAGTTGTGTAAAAAACAAAGCTACATATCTTTTAAAATCAGGAGGATACTACTTATTGAAACAGAGACACATCCCTGCTTGTTTTTCTTTGTATTGTTTCATTATACATTCTCCCAACTTTTCCATCCTTTGTTCCTTCCTCTCTTGATTACTGTCAACATCCACAACACTTTCCCCTGTATCTAATGTTATATTTCCATTCAGATTCCTCTTTAAATTCACTCAGTGAGGCACTGTTGTCAATCCATATTTTAAAAGCAGATAACAGCAGTGTTTTTATGAGGTCCATTTAAGTTTCCTCACAGGTTTCTGTATGCAATCTTGAATGTAGGACTAAAGGTCCAGTTCTGTTGGGAAAAAACAGATCCAGTAGTGAGAGCTTGACG
>JAUBOD010000038.1:6525020-6536563 GCA_032353885.1 Nothura maculosa | reverse complement strand
CTTACAACAGACCTGAACTGTCTGGGCAGGCTTGGAGCTGAAGGACCGGGGAAGGCACCAACCACTTGGCTTTTCCAAATAATGGCAGCACGTGGCAGGACGTCCCTGCAAGCAGAACAAAGCAGTGCTGCTTCACAAGGGAGTTACCTTCGGGTCTGCCTTTTCCCCAAAAGCGGCAGTCACTGCTCTGGAGTTCCAAAGGGCGGCTGCCATGTTGAATACAGACACCCGTTCTGCCCCGCTGCCTCCTTTATCCGTCACGGACACGATGAATTGTTTGTACCTGCAACAGAAGAGACTCTGTTCTGCAGTGAATTTGTCTTCATATGATACAGAAATCCTTATATTCGAGGTTAAAATAGGGCTCATCAGTGCGTGCTGACTTGATATAAGCACTTCCATGTGAGACACGACTCCTTGTGTAAGCGCTTGTATTTCTATATACAGACTGCAAAACAACACAGAACAATGATGGAAAAGGTTGATAATCAATTTTAAATTACTGTTGCAGGATGAAAAATGGGCTTTCCGTTTATCAGTGAGATAGTATGATCTATCAGTCTTCTGTTCTAAAAGGATTTTTTCTTTGTACAGAAAGGCTGAAAAGAAGCAAAAAATTCCTTGTACTGTACTTCATTTTCCTTAATTCTCCCTCCCAGTTCATCTTCTGGGAGCCATACCAGCTGGGAGAGGTTAGTTTTCTGCAACTTGATGTATATGCTTTTATTCTCTCTTTAAAGTATATTCAGTTGTCAGATAATATGTTTTTGTAGAATATTTCTTCCTTTCATGGAAATGTAATAATGCTTTTTCATGTAGTATTTCTTTACATGAGATAAAAGAAGTTGGAAATTAATTTGATCTTGGAGAGCAATTAGGTGAGATGTCTGGCTTTGTGAACATATTTGATGCAATTTAATGCACAATTTGAATATCCTTAGTCTGAACTGTGGTATGAATTAACATCTCTTCAGTCACTAATAGATGGAGACCAGAACTCTAAACATTAACAGTTTTCAGTTCAAAGAAATTCAGAGAACGTTTGCCAGATGAGTAATATTTCATATGACATTGCCTTTATATTAATGTCTATGTCAGCAAGCAGATCTTAAAGAAACATGAATCCAAGTATGATATTGTAGATTTTGGAAACTTTGGTAGGGTACCTGTGACTCTGTGCAGTAAGAGCTTAAATGTCGAAATGTCCCTAATGTGCTGAGAGGCTCCCACTTGCACTGCTGCAGGAGGAAGGCTTGTTCCTTTAACATGGTCTGCTCTGATAAGGATAGAAATGAGAACAATATGTGATATAAAGCCCAGGTTTCTTGATAATTACTCATCTAATTTAATAAAACCTGGTGATTTATATCTTAACTCAAAACATCTGTTTTCCTGTTGCTCTACATATTCTGAAGAGGAACTGTAACACTCAAGCCCAAGCATATTAAAAAGCCAACTGTGTTTGGCAGTTATGAAGTGCATCTTGTTTCAATAGTCAGAGTTACAAGCTTTTGTATTAGCCTTACTGAATTTCCTAAGCGTTTCACAAAATACACCGATAAATATATGTATATGTGTTGTGTATGTACAGTATAAATAGGAGCTGACATCAAAATAGTAGTTAAAAAACAGTGGTTTAATAAAACAGACATACCATCCTGAAGGCTTTGGGGATGGGTAGCAAAGTCAGTGCAGCACATATAATATAGATTAAGAGCATAGATACATTCAATACATTGCACTAATACATTCAAAAATAATTGGAACTAGAGCCATATGCAGAAGATAAATTGCCATATCACATTCTTAAGGGATATGAGCTTTCTTTTCTTATCTTTCATCATTATGAGGAACATGTAAAAATGCAAAAGATGCAGAAGCCTGGCATTCAGCTACTCATGGCAGAGCTGGTTTCAGCTTGTGACGCCACAGACATGGCTGCAGCTCCTGTACTTCTGAACACCCATTTGGCCATGCGTCATCAGCTCATGCTTTCTGTATTTGCTAAATTCTGACCCATTCCTGTAAGAAGGCTGATTTCATTTCATCAATCCTGGTTTTGGTTTGTTTTTTTTTTTTTTTTCTTAACCTTTTTACATAAACCTTTTCATGATTCCAGGGGGAGTCCTGCAAGAATCTATTGTTGTCTTGATTGATGGTGAGCTGAAAGAAAATGTATAGCCATTATTGGTAATATTTTAACACACATCAAAAGCAGAAAAAATAACGGAGAGACAGATGACAATAGTGTGGCTATGTCTCTTCTATACAGATTAGCTATATGTGTTTATTTGAACACTAAACATGATTTATTTTTAAAGTGCAAATTCCTTCGCATAAGAAGGAAAGTTCAGGAGACAGATAAAAGATGGGAGAGGATATTTTGGAATACATTCAATAGTAGAAAATAATAGGCAGGTATTGGACAATCACATCAATATGAACTAACTAGAAGAACATTTTTAATCTTTAAGGATTGAATACAGAAGTAAGGAGCGAAAGTACAAGAGTGTTATGATCGTGGAATGCTATCACCAGAGTACCTGATATTGAATATTCCTCAAAAATACTGTCAGGTTTGTTTTTAAGTCCTAGCTAGACTAGGGTGTAGCAAATTCCAGTGAACACCAAGCTGAGTTTCTGATACCATTCACAGAAATAAGTTGATGCTGGAGAAGCTCAAACTGAGGGGTAAGGATATCTAGCACTGTAAGCAATTGTCTATAGGATAAATGTGCAAGGAATTTTGCACATCAGCTCTTCAAATCAACCCCTCTAATCAAGGTATGGACTTGATGAGAGAACAAGCAGGCACATTTCTATGGTCTCTTAGCAGAAATGATCTTAAGTGTCCATGAAAAAATTCTGTTTACTAGTTGCAGTACGGGGAATTAACAGATGTTTGGTAGGTGGATTATAAAATGGAAAATAGCAGCCCAGAATAAAAAGTTCTCTATTTGGATTACAAAAGATCTCGTATCTTTGCTTTGACCAGCTGAGGGACCCCTTCACTAATACCAGCATCTAGATATTCTGCAAGAGAAATCGAAGAGGAGAGCATAATCTGTAATCTAAAATCTTGTTCTCAGGAAAATGTTAGAAGGAATAGGTTTTCTTAGCATCAGTAAGTGTTATATAAGCAATATTATGTATTTTGTAATTATGTAATTATGTATATATGTATAATTCTTTTGGAATAACTGCAAAAAAATACTAGAAATGACTTGGAGCTCAGAAGATTTTTTTCTGATTAGTTTCTGTTTGGTACATGTTTTCTTTTGTGCTGTACTCTTCTCCTGTATGATTCACACTGGCTATTAACACTTAAACAAAACACATCTCTAGGTCTGTCCCAACCCCTCTCACAGTCATTTTACTTTAGAAACTATCTTATCTTCAGTTGCTAAAAGCAGGAGGATAATGCAGCCGAATAAATAACAGAGGGACCATAGCAACTCTTTTTTCTTTTTTAGTTTCTTTCTCTATTTCTCTTTTAAACTTGATAAAATAAACACAAGCTGCTTCATAGAACATTCAAAGTTTGTCTTCCAGACTCTTTATATTTTCTAGCCTTTACTGAGACCTCATATTGCAATCTGCGTAAATGGATCTTGTATTTTTCTTGCTAAAAGTACATTATTTAATGCCTTAACGTAGTTCCAGAAATCTGTGTGTGAAAGAAAAAAAAAAAAAAAAAGGTTCCAGTTGCTTTTTGGCTATTTGATACAACTGCTTGCTAACATTATCCTTGCTAACATATCACAGGAGTCCTTTCTTTAGAGAAATTCCATGCAACAGCAACAAACGGTTGTTCTATCCAAAGCAAGTGAGCACGTCGGCACTCGAAATGCTAAAAACGTCCCTGTTGCCCAGTGCAGTTGGGGACTGGAGGCGAGACCTGCTGGGGTTAGTCGGAAGGGATCCTTGCTTGAGCTGCCTGGAGCCGAGCCGGGGAGGTCCCGGTTACCCGGGATGCTCCGCAGGCTCCCTTGGCGCGGCCGTGGCGCGGGGAGGCGATTAGCACCAGAGCAGATGGGCAGCTCCCGAGCGGTGCCAGCCTCTGCCCGGGCTCCGCGCGCCGCCGCTCGCCGCCCTGCGCTCCTGGGCGCCCTGCCGTCCTCCTCGTCGCGCCTGTTGGGGAGCTGAGCCGGAGCCAGGGAGCGCTTCCCGCGCGGAGGTGGAGCACGGAGCGCGGCTCTGCGCCCCATGGCCGGGGCAGGCTCCGTCTGGCACTGCTGCCCCCCTGCCCGCACCCCAGGATTTATCCGTGCCCTCAGCCCGGCGCTCACCGCTCGCTCTGGATTGTCCTGCACCCGTGACCAGAAATGATATTCTCGGATATGAGCACGGTCACTGCCTCCCCCAAAGTGCATCCTCCGAACGGCACCCGGTTTTATACTTTCCAGGTAAGCGGACTTCAGTACAGCTCGAGGAAGGGCTTTTGCTCAGTGATCAAAATACAGATAAACTTGGAGGAAGAGGAGCTAAAAGGTCAGGAGGCTCATGTCTCTCATTCATTTTAATTGCAGAAAATATTCAAGAAATCAAGGAGAAAATATGTAAGAAATCAGTATTATTATGGTGAATTTACTGCCTCTATCAACATGAGGAATGTTAAAAATGAGTATAAAGTTGCATTGGCAAAGACTGTATTGTTGATTCTCTTTCCCAATAATATTACCACGGAGTTTCTTTAGATCTACAGTTTGTAGCTGGACTCACATTAAACCTTCCCATTTAATTTGGATAAGCACTGCTTTGGCGTTATCAGAAATGCCAGGCTTATACAGAAAACATTTTGGAAACTATATATGCTGTACCTGTCTGGATTTATTTTTTATATTAATCCTGAATATAGTTTCACTCTAGCCAGGCTTAATTTGATTAATCAAGCTTGTGACCGTATATGCAATTGTGGCCATATGTGCAACTGATGATAAATACAAAAGACAAATTGATTGTTAGGATTTTTGATTACAATTTTAAGCCAAGTTTCACTTGACCCGAGTAAACAATCTTTTGTGCTTAACACACTTTTGTGCTTTAAGTAAAAATTTATTACAGAATCTAAATCTGTTGTGCAAATTCATTATAATTATAATGATTTTCCAAAAGCAATTAAGTGAATCCTCAGTGTCTTGGCTGTGGAAAAATATGCTATCCCACATTAATACTTAATATGTAAAAACAGCCACCCCTTCTCTCCTCACTGTTGCACTCAGGCCCTGCGTGACTGTTGAAACCTGCCACTCCTGGAAGTGGCAACAGCTCGTTGGGCTCAGCCTGTGATGCACAGGATTTAAATAATCTTCACATTCCTGATGGTATCTCCCATTTTTGTCTTCTTGGTTACTGTATGCTATTGCAGAGTGGTGTCTTCAATGTATAGCAAATTCTGTTCTTGCTTCCAGAACAAATAAGAGCAATGCAAAATTGACCATAAAAAACAAGGCAAACTTCTTCCACAAAATAGAGGTCCCCTCCCCTTCAGTGGGTCCAATGAATGCAATTCATCTTGGTCTCCTTTCCATGTACTGTTTGAGCTGTGCTGCCCAGCCCTTCTTACAGAGATGTCAAACTCCGGTTGGGGCTGTGCAGGCAGCGGGGCATCCTCCTCATGGGGAGGATCTGCTGCTCCCGGCAGGGACTGGGGGCCACGGGCGAGATGCAGCGCGAGTGTATCTGTTCATACACTGACATCTCAATACTCCAAATACAGCTGACCATTGCTGTGCTCTTAAGCACACTTTATGGTGTCCAGTATTCCTTCTGGCTGTGCTAAATATAAAAAGTCAGGCTGTTTGTTTTCAATACCAAACTGACCATTACATGATATGAAAGAAGGCACCAAGAGCGAAGTACCTCTTCTTTTACAGCATGTGTTGCTATTACAGGTAATCTCTGTGTTTATTGTAGACATTATCCCACGTGCGAAAAATTCTCTTCTAAACATATTTCTTCCACAAATTTTTGAGCTCAGAGGACATAATCAAAAGGGTAATATAACTTAATTTCTTGTTGCATTCCTGATGCTTGAGTGAGCAATATAGAGTTGAACGATCTTGGAAATTAATCTTAAATAATATTAAAAAAAACAACCAGGGAATGCCTATATTTTCCTGTGATGACCTTGTGTTTCTGTTTACTCTTTTTTTTTCATATTTATGTATTTACATCTGTGCAGTGAAAAAAAAAAACAACCAAACAAATAAAAAAAAGATGCGAAGCAACTTTTCAGTGTTTGCCTTGGCCATTTAGGAGCTTCTTTATTGTCTAGCTTTTGACTCCTTCCCTTCTGTAGTATCTTCTCCTCCTATCTTGACTTTCTTCAGTCTTTGTTTACAAATGTCATAATTGCAGAGAAAGACTTGATATGACTCTTGTTTTGATGTGTTTTAAATCTGTTTTCACCTATTTCCCCCACCTGCCTACTTATTCTGCTGTTCCTGTATGTCAAACTGTATTTGCTTTAAGACAAGACAAAATTGTGAGTTGAGAGCCTGAACTCTGGCTGATGGAGGAGGACAAACAAACTGCAGAATTAATTGTTCATTGATTCAAAACCACAACATATGAACTCTCTGGATAACAAAAGTGCGCAGAAAGATAAAGCATATGCACGAGCTGTATGTTTACTGATGGCATTTCACTGATTTTTCTAGGAAATAAGATTTAAAGTGAACCCTGTACAGACAAGGGAGTCAGAATGCTCATATAGGAATCATCTAGGAGAGAACCCTTGGGACAAGGAGAGTCCTAATTTGTGGATATCTTTGTTAAAGTTTTTGTGGAGAACATTTATTAAGCTGCTAATTGAATGCTGTCAATGGTGTGCTTTATTATCTGCTTTGATTTGGTTAATAAATGAACATAAATTAGAACATTAGAAATTTTGCATAAATTTGCAAGTTTAGAGCTTCTTTGAGTGATATGCTTTATTTATAGCAGATTAAATTAACAAGGATTTTCTCAACAACTAGTTGCAATGTTTAAAATGGTATTTTCACCTACAACATGGGATGAATAAATGGTTATTTTGCTTCCTCTTCCTTCCTAGATTGTTGTGGTTTATTATCAAACTTTTTTTTTTTTAAATCTCCTGGGCACCTAGTGCTCAGAGAGGGTATTCAATGTGAAAATTACAGTGGTATCCATGACTCTGCAGAGACACTGAAGTTGTTGATATCTTTACTCAGCTCAGGAAATCTGTTGTGAAATTCTGTAAGCACTAAGAGCCTGATTTAGGTTAATATATTTGCTGGACCACCTGTTATAATTAACAAGAGCTCAAGCCTTGATCCTTAGAATATACTTGAACAAAACACATACTATAGGAAGCTGTATGAGAAGAGGTTATATATGAAGAAGTTACATATACGATAGGAAAGGCAGGACTTCAGTGATTAAGGCTGACTTATGTAAGAACTGAGGCAATGCTCAAAGATAGTTCTCTGTACATCAGTATCTCAATTTGCTTATGCTTTTCACTCAGCCTTAGCAGACATCTGGGCAACTATGCAAGGAACACAGTGGTTTTCTTCCTTTTTGGTTTTAGGCTTCATAAAAAGTTAGTGTTCTTACTATTTTATGTGAATAAAGTAGTTGTCAACAGTCCCTCAGGGAGCATCTATCTTTTGTCAAAGTTGTAAAGACTGCAGTCCAAATATAGCAACATTTCCTTGCTCTTTGGTTGATCTTGTATTCTACTGTGTTCAGTGAGTATTTGCATAAAGTAATGGTGCATGTGGAATAGTCTGGTTTAGAAAAGAGATATTTTTAACTATGCACTTGGCTAGAAAATGGGAAACATTCATGCACTGAAAAAATAAATCTTATTCAAATTTTTACACCTACATACAAATTAAGGATGCTTGATTATTTTATGAAGGCACAGCTTAGATGAACTTTAACATTGCAAGTTTCTCTTAAAAGCAATTTAAGTTAATGCTGATGTTTGTCATGCAATAAATTTTATTAAATTGGTTGTCTACACTAATACATAGAAACACTAATGTGCACAGCTTCTAAATCCTCAAATTATTGTCTCATTGTACCTGATCCTTATTTCAACAGAGTTTAAAAGGCAACTAAAAGTGTTTTCCTTTGCATCGTCTTTGCATTTGCACGAAAATATTTATATGAACAGTATTTCTAACTCTAGTGATCCAGATCTTTAGCTTTTGGAGTAGCAGTATATCAGAATTGTTTCCCTGAAAGTTAAACACAATTTTTTAAAATATTTTGAAGCAATTCCATCCCATTTTATACTTATATTACATTTATGAAATGAGCTTTTACGACAACTGGGTTATACGCATTTTCACTAACAAGCAGTGAAAAGGCAGCCTGGTCCTTTCCAAATTCAGCAGAGGTTAAAACATTTATTTTATGTTACTTGATTATTCGAAGACGTATAAAAAATGAAATGATTTTTTTTTTACAGAAACCAACAAGAATTCCCAACATGTTTGTATGACATGAAAACACAAATACACTATCAACTAATGTAAAAATGCCCTGCTGATGAATAAAGTTTGTGTGAATTTGACCTGGGAATGTAGAATGTCCATATCTCTGTGATAGTACTTACTATTATTTTTTCTTAAAACTAAAATGTTTCCTATTAAAATAGCAAATGGGTGAATGCAAACCGAAATACTGCTTTGTCCTTTGGTCTGAATAAGAGGTGCTTTGAACTCAGTGATGGCCAGTGATAGGATGCAATGGGTGTAAGTTGAAACATAGGAAGTTCCATCCCCATGTGAGGAGGAACGTCTTTCCTGTGTGGGTGACAGAGCCCTGGCACAGGATGCCTGGAGAGGTTGTGGAGTCTCCTTCTCTGGAGATCTTCCAAACCTGCCTGGATGCCGCCCTGTGCTCCGTGCTCTGGGTGTCCCTGCAGGAGCAGGGGACTGGACTAAATGATGCCTAGAGGTCCCTTCCAACCCCAACCATTCTGCAATTCTGTGAAGAAAGCCTGGTTTATGTGGAATAGTAAATGTATTGATTAATTTTCTTATATTAATAGTTTAAGTGAAGTTTTATTTTATCTTTTCTTATCCTTTTAGTAGTTAGTCCTACAGTTCTTTAATGGATCCTCTTATATGGAAAAAGTTACATGAATTAGAACCCTTCTATAACAGAAAGCTTCATGTTAAAATTTCTGACTGCACTTGTGAACATGCGTTTAAGCTTAGAGGAAGCTGTTGGTCTATATGTGCTACACTGCTCAGCAGGCTCTGGCTTTTCTCTTTGAGCATTTTGTTGTCCCACGTGTTTTGGGGAGATGCAATTTCACATGAAAGACGGCAGCTTTTGAGTTTGTGTTAAAAATAACATTGCAGAAGTTGCAGGCTCCTGAGATATGTGTATATTTGGTGGAGAAGATGGTTTGTTACTGACCTCGCAATTGCTGTGGTCAGTCATACCACTACAAAAGTGTTTGTAAAATATATATGTGATGGCTCTATTTTATTCATATTGTAGGCAGACCGTACTTGTACCTGTACAGAAGGTACCATGGTTTATATAACCTGCAGAACAAGGTCAGAAGTATTTGCAAGTACTTTCATATGGGCACAGCCTGGTCCACAGCAGCAGAATTAGATCTTCCCTGCACCCTCTCCTGCTCTCAGCTGGCTGAGCGTGTGGTGCGGGTAGCTCCTTCTAACCATCCTCTACCAGGCCCCTGGGTTCTCCCTTACTTTTACCTAAATAAATATTTCTTTCACTTGGTTGATGCACTAGTACATTACTAGTGCATTCCTTTTACAAATATGATGTAGAAGTGAAAGCAGGAGGAAGCATAAACATAAAATAACAGCCTATAAGAGTCATCTGAATAATTGTTTCTGGGTGCAGAAAGCTTGTGGTACAAATCATGTGAGTTGCTGTGGACTTCAGAAAACTTGAGAACTCTGTTAGTGAATATAAACCATGACAGTGGCAACAGGGGTAACAGGGAGGTGTTTCCACTGACTTCTGACTTGCTAAGAGTCATGGAGAATAGCAATGCTGGACAAGTGCTTTATCGTGTAGCCAGTTAAAAAATCTGGAAAGAGTCACAGGCAAGAGACAATAATAAAGTGATTTGCCTTGCAAATAGGGTGGAAATATTTATAGCAGTAGAAGTGGGATTTATATAATTTTAGAATTTAGGAATTTAGTGCTTGAAGGCTTATTTGCTCAGAAGTGACAAGTGGCAGTTAAGACTGCTCTTACACAGCAACTCATAGCAAGTGTTATTTATTCTGATTTAGCACTTTGTGATAGGTACTTCATGGCTTGTTTTGTGAAGAACAAGCTCAAAGGCATGTTAATGCAGCGTTAATTTCAAGCTATCTAAAAACAGAATAACATGTTCTTTGTATTGGAACAAATAGAAATTTTGCAGGATAAATTTTTAAGCACTTTTATACCTTAAACATATTCTAGATAAAATTTGAGTAAGGTAATTCTGCTAGTGCTGTAATTTTTTTTGAATGTGTAATGGAGCAGATTCTGAGCTTTTTTAATAGGTCCACTTATTTTGGCAACTAGTAGGTTGCACCATTTTGCCTAGTTAGTGATAATGTCACTCTTTCACTCCAGGAATGGAATAGAAATATTCAGACTGATACAAAAATGAGAACGTAGTATAACCTTTTGGGGGAAAAAATTAAATAAAAAGAAAACAAAAAGGATGTATGTGGCTGCAATAGGCTGCATGTGCTATTTAATGTACTATGTGTCAAGTATCAAGAGAGTATTTTTGTCTCCTGAAGTGTTTTTGTATGGTTCTCTTGCATCAGAGAATTATGATTTGCAGTTATGAGAGCTTGTCAAGGACATGACAGGGCACTCGCTGCCCATAATCCTGTACATACCCATAACATGGAGAATATCTCTGAAAAACAATTAGATTTCTGCTTGGCTTCTGATTTTTAGCAGGAATCATGCCACCCTACCCATATACCCTCTTTCCACTTCAAAATCAATGGCACTGGTATCATTTTGATTTTTTAATTTTTTTTTTTCTCAGACAGTAAAATGATTGATACTCTATGGAGTGGCTGCTCTGCATACATCAAACTGGGAAGAGTGACTGAATATTTGCTGGCTGTTTTCATCTATAGATGTATTTGCATCCTCCTCTGTGTGGAAATGTATGTTGCTTGAGGAAGAAATGAGAAAGATTATGATTCTAAGATAAGGTTGATTACCATGAACTTGGTAATGGAAATAAGTAAAAATAATCTTTCCCCTCAAAAGTCAAATCAAAAAATGTATGCGCATAGTCACACACCCTTCCCACAGAACAACCAGGAAAATAAACTAGCATGGAAGGACCCTGACTATGGTGTTTTTCATTTGTAGAGACTTAGTAATTGTTTCATTCAAAAATCTGATACAATATTAGAACAGTTAAAAATACAGAACCTCAAGATTTCTTTTGCTACAACCAACACAAGCAGTGGACCAGCGAGGGGAATAGCAAGAGAAGCTCTTTCCTTCATTCTCTAATTCAGCACATGGTTAGGTTACTGACTCATAGCTAGAAACCA
>JAUBOD010000038.1:6486407-6501360 GCA_032353885.1 Nothura maculosa | reverse complement strand
ACCCTTGTTGTATAATGTCACTGCTGTGCATTTCTGTAAATTTGGATTTGAAATAATGAACTCCACTGTAATCTCTTCAAAGGAAACTTGTAAAAGGTAAGCACAAAGTCGGAGTTGATTTCCTCTGGCACAGTAAATTCTGTCCTAATCTATTAATATAGAGAGTATTTACACTGGTTACATAATAGTACAAAGTTCCTGAATTTGTATTTTTAATATATTCTGAGATAAGGTCATAGTTCTAAGAGATATGTACAGTTAAATTATAGGTCAAATTTGTTTTAGTAGAGACGTAAAGGGTAGGCTTTTCTCTGCCCATGTGTAAAGGGATTATATTTTTATTGCTTATTTTAGGGTCTATGTACTGCAAGTTTATGTGAGAGAGAGAGTGTGTTCACTCTTACCTGTAGAAGAGATTGACATTTTTATGAGCAATACGGTGTGCTCACTATACCTATGTAGTAGATTGACACATTTCTTTTAAACTGATATTGTTCAGTGGCAATGAGAGGTTGTACAGTTTCAGTGCAGGCTGCTCTCTAGCAACCTCCTTGTATTCCTTGGTTGTAGTATTTTTGACCTTGTCAGTTTTGGAGAAAACTGAGTGGGTGCAACTGTACCTGTGCACTGAAATTCAACTTAATTGCTTATATACTACACATTCATCACTTACCTTATTAAATCCTGCTCTACAGCACTTCAGTGCTCACATGCAAAACATTTTATTTTTAGACCTAATTATGGAGATCACATTTTTTCCTAATACAAAATTGTATTTGGGATATTTTTAATATTTCCTCATTGAACACAGCCTCCTTTTCCAATAATAGGTCCTAGACCACTGTCAAACTTCTTCAAATTATGTTTTATATATGATGTGTTGCTAAAATTACCTAGAATGAAATGTATGTTGCTATAGCTGAACTATCAAGACAGATAGGAATTTGTATCCTCTCTTTGATCTTGATACTATTATATAGTTAAGCATTAAGCTAATCATTTTAACATTCCTCCATTTCAGTTGTCAATATCATTAATATAGTATTGACCTGCCTAGTATTTACATATATTCTGAAATGAAAATAATAGGCGAAAAAAAAACAAGCATGTATGCATTAGGTTTATTAAAAGAGTGCAGACAAGCACATAAATAAGTAATAGTTGCATGAACCTTCTTTTCTTCCCGTTTGGTAATGCGGTGTGAGCAAACTAATGGTGTGTACTGCTTCTTCCTAGAAAGTTTACGGTAAAATGTAGCCTAATTATTTATGCTTAGGTTAGAGGGCTGTGTACAAGGAGTGTATTTATTTGCTTTGTAAGATTTGTGCAAGCTTTTAATGTAAACTCGGTGCTAACTGGGCCTCCTAGCTGTCTTCACTATCCTGAGGAAACATGGTTTGGCCCTCATATTCTTTCTTATATTGTTACTACTTTGTTCAGCTTTACCAGAATTAGAATTTATTTAAATTACATGAGTGATTCTGCAAATAAAAAAAAAAAGAGAAAGAGGAAGGACTCTTGAATATTAAGACTAGACTAGAACAGTATATCCATAAGAATATTAATAGAATGGTTATGACACATCCTCTCCTGCTAGTGGAGGCTTGTTTGTATATATAGATTGCATTGCCCATATGGATATATCTGGCTTGAGTCAGATAGGAGAGTGGGCACTCTATACCAGCTGTACGGAGATTGGCATTAAGCAGCCAGAATTTGGCTCTGCTGTTACTTGCACATCTTGCTTCTTCTTATCTTTCTTCTCAATGTACTTATAATTGCTGTCTGTGGCATATAGTTAATTTTCAGAAAGTCATTTTTACACATTTTTGTTAAACATTTGTCATAGATAAATGCAAGCTCTTGTTCAAATACATTCATACACAGAATGATTAGAGAAAAATATAATCATTTGTTAGTACCATTCATAATACACTTGAAGTGTTAAGTGTGATAATTTGGAAATAAACTTTTCTCTCCCAGGAGAGGCTTTTCTATTTTTTAAGATCTGGGAGTTACCTAATCTACCCACACAAAATAAAGAAATGAGGGTAGCTACTTTTACAGCATTACTTCTTCCAGTTCTCCAAATCTAGGCTCTTGCAACTGGAGTTGGGATCAAGAGAAGTACAACACAGCTTCTTCACGAAAGAATATAAAACCCACATTAATGCAGATGGAATAAGACAGTCCTAAAAAGAGATTCAGCTTCATAATGCCCTGTCACCACCATGACTGCTAGATGATGCTGTCGGGTACCAGCTAGAGAAAGACCCAGGGATTTAACAAAAACCTTGTTTCAACATACAGATTTCATTGGGTGCTTGAACATTTATAACACCAAATAAGAAAGGAGTATTGCTGCATGTCTCTGAGGGAGGAAACTAAGTTTAAACTACCACCCTCACAATTCTGAAGTGGAATTATTTTTCCAGGTATAACTCAAAATAATTTTGAAACATCTCTGTTTTTTACAAGAGCTGTGTATAAATGGCACCTTCTTACTCAGTTGTTCTGCCTCTTGTGCATATCGTGAGTCACATACTCACACATCAGGGACAACGCTTCTTTCTGCTTTTTTTTCCACTGTCCTGTAGCATTCTAATATAAGCAGGACTCAAGGGAAAGGAGGAGGAATATATTCCAGTTGGCATATAATCACCATTATCATTAGCTCTATTCTGATTCCAAAATGTTAATTGCTGGTATTGTCCAAGACAGAAATAACCACTTGTGGCACCCTTCTGGCACCTACTTTCAACTTGAATAAGAAAATGCAGTACATACAAGATACATTGCCTTTTCTGCATTTTTTTTTCATACTGGAGTTAATATGAAGTAATTTTTAATGATAATCTTTGTATCAACTTTTTGTGAATAATGTTTTTTTGTTTTTTCTATTCCATGTATATTTTTCAGAAGTTAGTTCTGCAGAAAAGGGCCCAATCTGGCATTTATTTGGAATATTTTAAGTATTTTAATTTTAAGAAAAAAATAAGTAACTTAAAGTATCTTTCCCTTTTAATCAGAAATATCATACTTAGGAAAACTGAATGCATTTAAAACTATTTAATTACACATATGTATACATATGGATATATTTTGCTCTGCAGACCTTAAATGACATGAGTGATTATCAGGCTTTACAGGCTTTTAAATTGAGGTTAAATTATTTATGGAGGGCTTTTATCCAATTGTTAGATTTTCAAAAGTCTCTAGAAAAATCAGTATTGCTCATGTTTCACCATTATAAGAAGTTTCACTGTCAAACACAAAAACCGTAAATATAAAACTGAATTTTATATTTGCTTTTCCAATTGCATACTGATTTTATAGAAAAGCTGAAACAGAACTGCATGTGCAGTGTGCTTCTTTTTTAATGCTTAAATTGCTGACTGCATTAATACCAGCATAAAAAAATGGATTACAAAAACTTAAATCTAAGGAAGATTTTCCTCGGGAAGTCCTCTAACTATATTCCTATTTACTTACTTATTTCTGTGTTGAAACAAAGTAGAGATATAAAATAGTCTTCGTTAGTGGCTTATCTTTTGAAAATATGATGGAATTGAAAAATTAAATCATTACAAAAGCAGGATGGCTTGGAAATAGATTGTTATTAAATATCAAATCTAAATCTATATCATTTTCCTCTAACATAAGAGGGTTAAGTAGGCTGCCAGTAGCCCTGTTCAATTAAAAATGGCTTATATCCTGTAGCTCTGTTATTAAAGTATGCCTGTTTCACTTAATTCCACAATAAAATTGTTCTGTTAAAAATTCGCCTAACAACATATGGACGAGGTTTTATGTTAGTCAAGCAGATGTGCACAGGATTCTAATATGTACTTAAGAAGATACTCTTTTAACAATATAAAGACTTAACCTATATTTACAGCTGGGATTTGCATGGAGGTTATTCAGTGGAGTATTAATGACCATCATTTTGCTGCACATGCAGTATTTGTTTTGCTGCTTGTGTTCAAGTAAGAAAAACCTCAGCCATTCAAAGTAAAGATTATTTCAGAGATATTTTCTTTGGATGGATGGATGGATGGATGGATGGATGGATGGATGGATAGATAGATAGATAGATAGATAGATAGATAGATAGATAGATAGATAGATAGATAGATATCCCTGCACCAAACATAGGCTATGGATAAGGCCTATGAATGCTTTCTTATCGGCTCATCAGACTGCTGGCCAAAGTTTACTTCCTAGTCATGCACTGCAAAAATCTAAATAGACAGTGATGCGTGTTTTAAAAATGATTGTCATTTGGATGGAGTGTGGGAGCTTGTAATGTGCAGAAAGCAATGCAGACAAGTGGTCAGAGGGCATGTGATATACCACCTAAATAGTGGTATGGCACATACTTGGTTTGTGTCTGGGTGCTGTACATAGACTCTGTAAGAAGATGGCCCCAGAGCGTATTATAAATACAAAATAGGTTAGACAGTTTATTGTGAGGTAGCTAAATCCAAAAATTTAGGAAATATAGCAGGCAGTAAGGATGGCATAATGGGAGGTGGGCCGGTTTCTTTATTTGTCATACTATGACAAATAGCTTTTAGACCTCACAGGAGAATATGAAATGCAATGAGTAGTAATGTGTGTAGTACTCATTATGCATGTGATACCTTGTGAATGTATTTAAGTTGTACCCGGGCAAAATGACTTGAAGTGTTTGAGAAAAAGCTGGACTGGTATGTCACCAGTCAACAACTTTGGGCAGATTAAAAATGAAGACATTGATAGCAATAGTGTTTTGTCACAAACCTGTGGAAATAGGACAAGACTAAGTGACTATTACCCTCTCTAGATATAATTATTGTTTTAATGATAATCTCTTTATGTTTATAAAACTGCCGCAGCTTTAACTGCACTGAACATAATATTTTGGGTTTAACTTATAAAACAGGGTAGAATACAACTTTTCTGAACTGAAAGACCAGAGATCCTACAAAATATACCAGGTATAGCATATATACGTAACACATTTTTAATTATACACTTCAGAAATAGAGAAATGAAATTCTCTGTTTGAAATGAAATTCTCTGTTTCTCTCCATGAAATCAGAAATTTTGAAATCAGAACCCAAACCTCTCACACATTTTTTAAATTTTTAAATTAAGTCTTTTGTATGTGTGAGTGTGTGCTCTGAAGTAGTGTGACACCATTTGGTATGTATTTTCAGACCTATCCTAGCTGTCCAAAGGCTACAGATCACGATATTTTTAGTGGCAGAAACTCTTAATTCCAAGATGGGCACTCATACAATAGCCTTTTCCTTTTTTTAGCAGCTGTCTAGGCACATTCTTTAGCTTTCCAGTTCTTTAACTCCTGCAGAAATACAGAAGTGAAGCTTTCTAAAATGGGCAGTTGGCCAACAGTAATCAGCAGTGTTCAGAAATACTGCCTGCTGCTCTGCTTTGGTCTCATGATTTTACAGAGCACTAATCCACAGGATCCTGTTTTAATCCATCCCCGCATGCTTTCATTTTTTAAGCTTTCAATTTAAATCTATACTTCCCATGAGCTAGAGCTAACTATAATATCTGTAAAGAACAACTTGTACTTTCCTCATTATGACACTTCTCTACTTTTCAGGAATTCAGCGTCCATTTAAACACCGGGGCTATTTCATGCTCTGTGTGGTATAGGCATTCCTCAGTACTGATAATATTTCTTAGAAAGTCTAATTAAAGACGTGTTGTTCCAGGAAGTGTAGACATATAGTCTGGGCTACAAAGAGCTCACAATGTAAAGATCTGTCACATTAAGTTAAAGGAAAGCTAGAACACAAGTGTCACGTAGTGTGTGGGGAGGTTATTTTTGTTTTCCTCCATCTATTTTGCATTAATGATCGTCCAACAAACAGAGTCGTTAGGTCAACTTTTCCTTATGACTCCTCAAGCTTTCAAGATTATCACATCTTGAAAGGAAAATCTTTGGAAGCCTTAAACCCAATTTCTTCATGGAAGTTCAGTGTTCCTGGGAGCTTTTCATAGGTAAGCAGAGTGGTTTTGAAACTTTGCAGCCTTAATTTTTTTCTTCAGTGTAGTTCAAGTGCTCAATTCTCATTGTTGGAAGCAGTTGGCCTGATGGCTTTGCCTGCCTTTGAGCCTTCACCAGCACATAGTATTACTAGACTACCTAGTGATGAAGAGATTAAAATTTCCTCTGCAAAAACTGCTGAAGAATACTGCTCTGTATAAGCAGGGTATTCTTATTTTTACACTGTGAGTGTTAATCAAATTTCTGCAATGTGTAAATACTTTGAAAGAAAAAATAGCTACCCATCTGCTTTCCTCTGACTAATATTTTTTCCATCACATGTTTAACACTGAGCCTCTCTGATGGGCTTAAAAATAGATACCTAGAGAAGCACCCTAATCAATTCATTGACAATCATCCTTTAAAATCTGCCAACATAAAATTGAGGAGTAACCAATCTAACCATGCATAAGAGCTAGTTTTGCATTAAAAGCTCCTGTTGCAGCACTGTTTCTGTATCTGATCTTCTTGGGAAGATATGTTGAGATATTCAAATATGAAGGTTCATTGATGAAGTTCACATAAACTAGAAAGCAACAAGGCTTAATTTTAATTCCAGGATGGTGCAAGGAAGGAGTTTTCATTTGTTCTGGACTTCACAGTATGATCTCTGCAGTATGATCAACTCAGAATTACTGTAATAGAGAGGGTGGCTAATTGATCATGTCCAGCAGCTTAACTGAAAAGTAGAAGAGGATAATCACTCCACTCTGAGCTGGACGTACAAGTATTAGTTTTTTTCTATTATTAATTTTGTCAGAGGAAAAAAAAAGACATTTCATTACAAAGCTGGAAGTTTATTTAAGCAAATCAAGCAAAATAAGAAATACATTATGTACTCTTGTCTTTTATGTATGTTATTGGCTTATACCCAAGATATAGATTCCTTCTATGCTTACAAAGATAGAGGTTTCATCTCTCTATTTCAGTCTTGTAGAAGATGGTACCAGTAAGCAGGCTATCTGCTAACTTGTGCCTGATTTCTTCCCCAAGACATCATGTAGCAACCAGTAATAACCAAGCAGTGCAAGGGTGAAAATCCAGCTTTGCAGTTGGGGAAGTATCCTAGGCAGGTTCAAAAGTCATTCTGTCTTGTGGAGTTATTCTGCAGGGAAAAACTCCAAAGAGAAGCGATTAAAGGGAGTATTCCAAATATTTTTTAGCACAATCCTGGGGACATTTTTCTGAAAGGCAGCATATTTCATATTTGTGTTTTGAATATGGAAGAGACTAAATTTGACATGGGTTGATTTCCTATAATGTATCTTTTAGCTATACCGTGCATTGTTATGGGGATCTCAGTCCTCTGTTGGAAATTATCTTAAATATCCATTAAGATGGAAAGAAGCAGGGAGAGATATACTAGTAGGGTGACCAAAGAGGCAGAATTTACCTTCCCTGCTAACCACAGTCTCCTACTGGAATGTTATGTGCATAGCTTTTTTTTAAAAAAAAATCCAGGCTAACAAGATTTTAAATGTATCACAACTCTTGGGTATTAGCAGCAGAACCAAACTAAAATTGTAGACCTGTTGAACTGAAAAAGATGCGAGGTCAAATGCTGTAATGATTCATAAAATCTCTTGAGCTAATATACAGGTATAATGCTTTATTCTCAGTATCACTGCACACATTTATTATTATTATTATTGTTTTTATGCTGTTAGAAGAATGGATTCTGCAAAGGCCATAGATGCATTAAAAATGGATAAAACAGAATATGTTTTCAAAGCAGAATAATCTGAAATCATAGGCATGATTTCCTTAGATATCATTGTAGGTATTTCCCTCATTGTGTTCCCATTATTTAATTACTAGCTATCACACAGGGATGCAAAATATTTAGAAAATAAGTTTTCCCATGTGGACACTTATCATTAATAATCATATAATTAATCATTATATTTGATACAGCTGGATGTGTAAAATCCATAAAGTCAACATTACATGGGAAGAGGCACAGTTGTGCATAAAGAGTGGGATCCTGAGCTAGAAAACCACAGTATTTCTCTTAGTTCTGTATATCACGCACTCTTACCTTAGACTATCAAAATGAATACACTCACTAAGCTACCGTGTGCATCTTTGTTCCACAGCAAATGTTGTGTTAATGATTAGAACCGCCACATGTCTGACTCATGTATTATTAACCATGGCTTCTGCCAGGGCTAATCATGTATTCCCTTGATGCACACAAGTGCATATGCCAAGCCATTGTCTGCAGAGAACATTAGTATACATATGGTAACATTTTTCATAGATATGCTTTTTTGATATTGTTGAAAGACAATTTATTATATTTAAAGTGTTGCTTAGTCAATATTTTCCCCATTTAAACTGCAATATAAAATATTGACTGAATGTTATCCCACTGGTAATCAATTCTTTTTTCTGAGCATGTTTTCCAAGACTGCTGCTGCAGTTTTAAACTATGTTTCTGGCTCAAAAGTTACAATGCTTTGCTTTTATTAGTGCTATGCTTCGAAGTGGAAAAGAAAAAAAATTCAGTCCTGGAACAATTATATGTTGAAGCCTTCTAGGTGTATGTATCTGTGGATGTCATGCAAAATCAATATGTTGAAGAATCATCCTAATAAAACACCTATTCTTTATACAGAATCATGTGCATGATTAAAAGAGCATGCTTTGAAATCAGTTATTAGTATCACAAGATATTTCTTAGCCACAGATGATTTTCCATTGCAGTAAAGCCTTCACACATACCAATAAGACTAATCTCAGGTTTAGCTCTTTACTGAATTGAGGCCTATATAGAACTGTCAGCTTTAAAAATATATTTTATCTTTGACAGTCAGTAGCAACTTGCTTGGGAAAAGCCTGCTTAGGGCTTTGGAGTGTGACTTTCCCTTGTCCAGCTCCCGCTTCTCTCTGCTCATCTTTTGGAACTCTAGAATGTCCCCATGGTGCAGCTTTGGAAGCTGCGCAGCCTTCACCAACAGAAACTGCAAAATCTCCTTCTTCTTTCCCCTTCCCAAAGGCA
Organism: Nothura maculosa; assembly: GCA_032353885.1. Classification (NCBI taxonomy): domain Eukaryota; kingdom Metazoa; phylum Chordata; class Aves; order Tinamiformes; family Tinamidae; genus Nothura; species Nothura maculosa. The sequence continues at coordinate 6,492,298 of JAUBOD010000038.1, read as the reverse complement.
GACAAAGTTTCTAGTGTTTTTAATACATTTCTGTTAATACTAAAACATACTTGATTTTGAAATTTCCTATCATATGCATCTGAAGGATGAGGCAGCGTGAGGCTACCACAAGTTAGCCAAGCCTTAATGATTGTCCACATGCACTGTTAGCCTGAGGCATGCACAAGGTAATGAGTTTGGGTGCAAATGAAAACATCTATTTGAGTCATTTCAAGCCAATGAGAGTTATTTTACATTTTCCATACACAATCCTTCTAAAAGGTTCTCTCTCTTGGTAAATTTGCTGTCATCCATATGTTTGCAATTATAATGCCCTCTGCAGTGTCTTAATAATGATTAAGGAAGATACATCATCTCTTGGCTTATGTGGAAATGTGGAATGGAAGATATCCTTAAATTCAACATTTTAACTTCGACTGCAGCTAAAAGTCAAACAAAATTGAGAGGAGTAATTTAATATTGGATGAAATTATTTTCATCCTATGTGCCCCTAACCTGGAATAAGTTTGCTCTGTTAAATCACAAAATAGTGTTAAGAATTTTCTGCTTTTTATTGAGTTTTTATTTTTGTTTTACTGTACTTATTCCTCAGTCATCGAATTGCTGGGAGATTGTCTCTAAATATCTCTAACACTTTGGTTGCAGTTTGCTACAGGTGATTATCATCAGCTGTAGTCCCAACTCCAGTGTGTCTGGTGATTTTTTTTTTTTTTTTTTTTGGATCTATTATTTTCCTGGTCATCAGGAAATACACCCATGAATTAACATTAAGATTTTTCGGTATCTTCGTTCTTTCATACGAACATAGATAGATAGATAGATAGATAGATAATTTATGTGATCATTATATTACTATAACATCCTAGTGCTTAGCTAGGCAAAATGTCCAGGCGCAGAGAATTTCTGTAAGATTTGGGAACTCTTTCTTCCCTAGGGCAAGTTTTTTTCCTGCTGTAACTTCGGGGAATTTTAGTTCCCCGGTAAAGGAGGGGATGTTTATGGGTGTATCTGGCTGTTTTAATGAGTTTATCCCTTTTTTTTTTTTTTTTTATTCTTACTCTTCTGGGGTACAAGAACTTAACTGCCTTAGTCATATAGAAACATTTGGATTTTCAACATTCTTTTTCACTATATTAAAAAGATATAGTTCTCCTAACATATATGGTTAGGAAATTTCATCTGATTTGGAGAACAATTATACTGAAAGAGATTGAAGGAAATATTATATCTGGAGATGAGCTCTGTAACTTTGAAATAATTCCCCATTCTGTGAGAAAGGAGCAGGATCTTATTTTCATTATTGTTTTTAATTGAACATCCCCAAGGAGAGAATTCAAATCTTTTTTTATTGGAGTAGTTTAGGTTTGGGATTTCAGCTCACAGCAGTCTTGAGCTGTGAGCTGTAAGCCTGGGTGTCAAAAATGACAGTTAAAAAGGAGTTCTTAAAAGGATTTTTTTTTAAATAAATGTCGTTCTTTAATGGCTATGACCACACACTCCTTAGTCTGCTGATGTTCACTTGCCACCTGCAATTGTAAGGTCTTTCCTTTACAATTAGAATTTCCTTTATATGGCTGTGTTTTCCTGGGTAATGTTTTTTCCTCAGGCTCTAGTGTAGTGACTCAGTCATATCCTTCTCCTACCTGGCAGAGTCCTAAATGTTAGGTTATGTCCTAAATGTGCATGTTTTTCCCCTTTGCTTATGAAAATAGTAAATTCTGCTGAACAACCAAGGACAGATAAATCTGTTGGTGCAGCCAAAACCAGGGCAGACTTTGGTGGATCTGCCTGGATGGTGGAGGCTCTATATCACTTTCTGAAAAATCATAACTTTCTGCCTTGTGACCTTCTGGAAATATAAAATCTTAATATCTGCTCCCAATTTGATTCTTCAAGCAGGAAACATTTTCTATTTGGTTTGAGAGCTACTATCTGCCTTTTCTTTTTTTTTTTGGTAATTGCAAAAATACATATATACATATGTGTCTATATATATATATATATATACATATATACATATGTGTCTATATATATATATATATATATATATATAGACACATATATACATATGTGTCTATATATATATATATATTTGGCCCACTGGAACAACTGCCATCCTGTCACACATAAATGCATAAAAATGCAGCTCTGAAAGAACAACTCAAATAGACCATGCCTAGAAGAACGACATCCTGTTTAAGTTAGAGGATAACAAATAAAAGACACTAATGGAATTAAACAGGCTGCTGTCACTCAACTCATTTTATATGATCAGTCTCTTATATACATGTTTAAATTAAAAAACACAGTTAAACTTTCTAGAGGTTACAGAAATAAATATTTTTGTCTTAGAATAGTTTAATATAAATTTTTATGAATGAAATCTGCCATTAGAATTCTTCCAAGTACCTTTATGACTAAAATTGACTTGCCAGAATTGCAACAAAATAATTTAGACATAATCACTGTCAGATAGTAACAGAGATTAAATTTCAGTTCTAGAAATCTACCATTCTGTTAAGTAATTCTGTTTGCACTTGTTTTTATCATCTACTATATTTATTACTATGGTTTCTTGCGTGTTTTCATGTCTTGATCCCTGCCCATCCAGAATCTTTAGGATTTTGTAGATTCATCAGTGAAAGAGAGAGGGAAAGAGCCAGCTTGCTTGGAAGCGAGCCCAGCAGAGTAGCATTAAATCCCCTGGGAATTAGCAACATCATATCCCAGTCCCACCTTCAGCTCCAACAGCAAGCTGTGATTTTTCTACAATGTCTTTTCCAGGAGGATATACATTAAACAGCAAACACACAGCAAACCACAAACAGTTCTACTGAAACATGCTGCAGAACACATAAATGTAGATGTCTATGGGCAGCTCTTAGGCGACAGACTAGGAGAGAAATCAGTGCCACGTTAGCCGTATTTCCTGAGCTAGTAGAGTAAGATTATAGTGAAAGTGGTTCTTAACCTATATAAAAACAGGGAATAGACTATGAAATTCCTTTCTTGAGGTCTAGGATTTAGGCTGATAATCTCAGTAGACCAATTGTTGCTGGAATTAGAATAGGCAGAGTTTTAATCAAAACCCTTATTCCTCTTGGGTCATCAGACAACACAGAGTCTTTTTATTTTTTCCCTCCGACTTGTTCCAGCTCTGGCTCTGAAGTTTTAAAAACACAGAGGAGATTTCATTTCCTTCTACAAACAGATAAAAATAGTTCAGAAAAGCTGATCTTTATCACTATGTGGCATTAAAATGCCTCAGAGGAAATTGTTATAAAAAAGCACATTGTTTGTAGTGGATACATTTCGAAAAATTGTTAAAACTGAAGGGGGAAGGAGAAGAGGTAAGGAAGGTCTTTAAAATCTTCTTTATACAGTACTTTCTCAGATAATATTCAAAAATGGCTACCTACTAAGGTAGTCTTATCCTGTACCATGGGTTTTAGTTTGGGGAATAAGATGTTGTCCCTTTTGTTTCATAAGAAAAGTAAAATGATAGTTTTCCACTTTTTTTTTTCTTTAAAGAGAGAGATTTTTCCCATTACCTCATAAGTCTTTTGTTATTTTTACTAGAATTTAAAGATTTTCCATTTATAGTTTGGTATATTGAGGATTTGCCATGAGTTCATAAACTAAGATATCATAAATGGTGTAAAACCCAAATATGACAAAGCAGGCAAGGGCTTGAAGAGGTGGAACAGTATGAATATCCCAGAGAGATGTAGGAGACTGTAAATTAGCATGAAGTTTTTTTTATTAATATTATAATGACTCTTCTTTATATATGAAGGATAAGCTATTACTGAAGCTTGGTATCTGTGATTACAATGAAGAGTCCAACATCCAACCGATACGAGGCTTCTCAATAAAATAAGCCTAGTATACTAAAGGCAGAAGCCCTATGATGGATGACTTTACAAACTAAATATTAACTTCTTCACACAGCCAAATGTAGCATTTAAAATAGCAGGAGAGATTCAAATGCATTAAATTTATTGTCAAGTTTGGGCTTCACTGGATCTGCAGCCATTATCTCTCTCTGAGCAGATGCAGGTTTAAGATTTAGACAGCCAGCAAGTCTTTGTCTTTCACCTAGACATAATTTTCATCACCTAAAGCCTCAGACAAACATAGAAGTGTCTTTAAAACCATGCTCATGATTAAAATGTCATCCAAATTATATAGATATAAATTGGGTAAGGTGATGAATCCTCCTACCCTGCTTTATTTCCCTCTTCTTCTAATAAAGGGTTCTTTGTCCTTCTCTCTGTATATATACTCAGTCCAAATTATAAATACCCTTTACTATTAAAGAAACAAAGAATAACCTAGGTTGGAAGTGATTTCTGGAGGTGATTTAGTCCAGCTTTCTCCTTCAAGCCTCCAAGTTACACCAGGTCACCTAGCAGTGGAATCACTGTTACAGAAAACCATTCAGCTTGTAAATTGTGAATTTTAATTTACCTTTGAGATTATTATAGCATCCTTATAGTAAGAAGCTTTATGAATAGCATCTGAGAATCTGTTTTTTGTCTGAATTCACATGATGATTTTCTAAGCTTAGTAGAATAAATAGACACGTACCATCCCAGATGTCTGCTTTATCTATGGTGTAACATGGCACCATGATATGCTGTAACCATATTATTATCTTCAATTTTAATGAGGAATATTTGCTTTGTAGCATTGCTTATAGCCCATTACTCAAAGAAAAAGAGAGTTAGAGATTCTAGTTAGTAAGCACATATGTATGTGTAGGAATGCTTCTATGGTTATGTGCAACTTTTTCCTATTCACAAATGTATAGAAATAAAAAAAAGAATTCCATAAAGTGATGAGTTACAATGAATAAGTTAGTTAGTTGGTTAGTTAGCATAATACTATTAGTATTATCTGTATTGTTGTCATGAAAAGTAAATTAAGTTGTTTTCAACATGAGCAGAAGTGAAGATGCTACCAACTCGTGGCAATGTAGCAATGATAGGTGCATGAAATGCTACATAGAATGGTCCTTATTTTCTTATTCTTTCAAGTTACATTTAGCTGAAGTTAATTTCCTAGTGTGAGTGGTCTGGGATTGTTGTGACAGGGATCTTTCTATGGAATTTTCTGGCTTTCAGTGAGAACTAGTAGTGAATTTCACTCTGAAACAAAATTCTTGAGTTGTTATCCCTTATGTATTGTGAAAGGGATCTTTTTGTTTTCCTCCAGTGATGTAAACAAGAACATACCCTTCTATCAGAACAGCTCTAAAATTAGTAACAGATCTGCTCCTTTGGGGAATTTTGCCTTGGAGACCGGTCAGATGGTTTTCTTAACATGACCTGAGTAAGCTGCTTCACAGAAATGACACATACACTTGAATAGAATAAATAGCTCTTTTTAGATTTTGTCTAATTTCATTTAGTGATATAAGTGAGTAAAATTTGAAAGAGTAAGATACCTAAGATCATTTTTATCTCCAAAAAATTATGAGTATCATTCCAGTAAGTAGGTCCCAAATGTCCAATACCTAAGTTAATAAAAAGGTCGAAGAACTGAAGAAGACTCTCAATTTGTTTCTTCAGTCTATCAAAACCTAGATTTATCAGTGACTGTTCTTGAGTTTAGCAATAGCTTGGATACCACTGAAAATTTTATTTCAGCAAATCTGAATGCATGCTATTTGGGATGTGACCTAGAAATGAGCACTTTACTGCAGGAATTCCTGCTTAGCACAGCTTCGACTGGGGACTTGCTAAGAAAGTTTGGATTGTTGCTACTAGTATTTAGGAAAAAAATATATTTTGTTTTAGCTTATCTGAACAACAAGCTCAATTGGAAGTGCCATGAAAACTAACATCAGGAATGGTAAATAGGTATACCTGATCAGAGGAAAAAGCACA
>JAUBOD010000038.1:6469244-6480830 GCA_032353885.1 Nothura maculosa | reverse complement strand
TGCAAAACCTGTATTATTTTGACCCTTCCTACTTACACTTATCTATGCACTCTGTTATTCTCTCTTTAGTTACTCATAGTGGATGTAAACTGTAATTTTTCTGATCACATTTTCTGAAAACTTGCTCCACAAGAAAACAATTTCCATCAGGATCAGTCTTTGAGAGAATTCCTGTTTACAATACACCAGCAAAAAGCCTCAATGTTTGCTCTATTTCACACTTCCAAGAAGTCTCAAGGAAAGGAGTTCATCTCATGCTGATTATTTTTCAACTTGAATTCTGCAAGTTTCTTTCTAATTTCATCAGCTTCATTTTGGATTTTATAGTTAATAGTTAATAATAAATGAAAGTCCTGTCAGATCCAAAATAATCCTTTTTGGAGCAAAATATAATCCTATCCATTTGCACAAAGCCTGTGGCAAAGGTGGAGAGGAGAAACTTGCACATCTGCCTCCCTCCAGCTGCTCTGGGGTAGGATGGGTGTTCTGCTTTGCTAGCTTCTCCTTGAAGCAAAAGGAGATTCACCTTTTAAGGCCTTACACCAATTGCAAAAGCAGATCCAGCTTTAGTTTTGGGAAATACTGTGACTGAGAGAAAAATTGAGCAGCAAGGTACCAATGTGAATGAAAGTGTGAAGCAGGTCATAAATTGTTTTATTGGTTCCTAGGTCCTCTAGTTCCCTGATGATTACAATTATTCAAATTGCCATTTCTTACTTATTAAAACCCAGGCCCTTCAACTTTGTCACAAGTAAACCTTTCTGTTATGACTGATTGTTCTTACACTAAGTAGAAGAAATACATGAAAGTAACAATTTAATACACTTTTTGTATTGGAGAAAGCAAATTAATTAAACCACTTACTCCATTGAATCCAAAGCCCATAATTAACTGTATGAACCATTTAGACCTCAAAGTTTTAACAAGTGGCATTAAGGTTGTTGGATCTACAGCCGAATCTCTGTTTGCCTGCAGGATGAGTTTTCAGTTATTGGGCTAAATTATTCTAAAATATTCTCTAGTTTCCTGTATGTATTGTGTATTGAACAAGCCTATATTTCTGTCTTTTGGGAAAAGAGGGTGGCTCTAAACATGCATTTTTAAGGCTATGTCTCTTTTTGCTCTCCTGTTTTTCACAGAAAATTACTGTCAGAAACATATCTCCAGTCAGTTCAGATTGCACTGGTTCAGCATTACATGGCATTAATTGATTGCATGCAATTTTCTAAAAATCAGTTACTTAGTCAAATAGAAACACAGTATTTTTGAATTGATTTATGTAGCTTTTAATCTCAGATCTAAAATCTGTTTTAGAGGTGCTTAGATTTCTCATTATTATAAATTCCTTACATGAGAAAAGCTGAGTGAGAAACTGGTATTATTATAGACAAGAGTAATACGCTCTTACAGCTTGTGCCCTTCTCTTATGTATCATTTCATGAAATAATAAAAGGCACTTTACTGCCAGATTTACTGTCTTTCATGGAAGATATCTGAACTCTTGCATATCTAATATAGATTTTACAGATTGGCATTTAAACTGGTGGCTTGATACAGTAGCAGTGTCTTTTAAAATAAAAATCCTTTCTCATTGAGAAGACAGAGAAATTAATGTCAGTAACTGTACTCTTAAGGTTTATATGAGTTCTCACATCCCTAAATGAACATTAGACATTGATATATTCAGTCTAGTTGGAGGCCTGTGGCCAGTGGTGTCCCCCAGGGGTCAGCACTGGGCCCAGTGTTGTTTACCTTGTTCATCAGTGACTTGGACGAAGGCACAGAGTGCACCCTGAGCAAGTTTGTGGATGTTTTCAAACTAAATGGAGTGGCCAACAGAGGGCTGCGCTGCCATTCAGATGGACCTAGACAGGTCGGAGAGTTGGGCAGAGAGGAATCTCATGAGATTCAACAAGGACAAGTGCAGGGCCCTGCACCTGGGAAGGAATAACCCCAGGCACCAGTATGGATTAGGGGTTGACCTGCTGGAGAGCAGCTCCATGGAGAGGGACCTGGGAGTCCTGGTTGACACCAAGTTAACCATGACGTAGCAGTGAGCCCTCCTGGCCAAGAAGGCCAGTGGGATCCTGGCTGCATCAGGAGGACCGTTGCTACACAAGTTTGTGGTGTGGCACACACAGGTCTGCCCAAAGAGAAAATTTTACAAGCAGATACAGTTGCTCTATGACCTTCAGTCTCTCCAAAGTAGGGACATTGATACCTGTTTCTTTCACAGCTCCTTAAGGTTTACAGTAAAAATGTACCCAGCAAAATGAAGAAGGAGATAGGAGCACATATTAGTAATTGTGGGGTTTATTTCTGTAAATCATTTTTTTCTTTTTAATCCTATAACCCTAAATAGTAGAATGTACATCTGCATTAAAAAACAACTTTGTAATTAATTTAAAAATTAAAGTATTAACCAAAACCAGATTTATCTAGTAAGGAAAGGGATTAAGTTCTTAGTACCTGCCACTTCATAGACCGTTAGAATACTTTCGATGGAGAAGGTAAGTTGAGACTGCAGAACACAAGTTTAAAAATGTTTTTCTGCCTTTCGAAAAAAATTCTACAGAGAGCTTTGAGGCAACTGTTAGGGAAACATTAAGCAAAACTTGTTCTGTGGCAGGTGGCAGGTGGCTGTTTTCATGTGAAGAGCAGAAAAGCAAGGTTGCTTAAACTTACTGTCTGGGTCAGATAATGCAAGGTGTATGAGAGAGGGTGAAATGGTACTGCAGTATTTATATGTGTGACCTTGCCAGGATTTCTCACAATGTATGTATGGGTGAATGAAGATTTATTGTGTGCTGTGACTGAGATGCAAATTTTCACTATTAAAACCAATTGAATCTTGAATATAACTACATATTGAAACAGATCTTATTTAGCTTGAAAATCATTGTAGATTGATGGCCTGGGTCTGGAACTCCAGATCAGGCCAGCTGTCCTCTATGGTTTTCTTTATCAGTAGTACCAGAAATCCACAAAAAAAAAAAGAAAAAATAAAATAGGAAATTATAAAATAAACAGCTTGCTCTAAATGAGAGAGCTCCCCCATTCCATCTCCAGCTTTCCTCTGGGAGCTGTAAAAGCCCCCTGAGCTTTCAGCTCGACTTTCAGCTCTTCTTTTAGCCTTCTTAGGATTCAGGGATTTACCAAATAGTTACCTCTTAAAGCTCCAGCCTCTTTCTGTGTGATCAAAACAAGGCTTTTGGCCTTCCTGATACTTTAAATTTTGTGACCCAGTTGTCCCTTAGAAGTGTTATTTTTTTTCCATGAGGAAAAGAAACTGTAGGCAAGTTTCTTTTTTCAAGCTTTTATCCAAACACCAACTTCAAAGTCTCTGAATGAATTAACTCACTAGCAAATAAACTTACTATCAGGAAATCAGGTTTAGTTAGTACAGTCCAAATACATAGCCTGTGAAGTCCTTTACTTTGAGACTGTCACTAACCTGTTTTCTTCATCTCACAGTTGCCATCATGGGGTCAGCAGATCCCCCTGTGCAATTCAATGTTCCTTCCTCTGCTCCAAGAGGTGGAGGCAGCAAACTGGCAGAGCTGCTGTCTTGCCAACTGTGCCAAGTGCCTTAAATCCTAGGGTAGAAAGAGATGACCTGCTGCAACTGGGGAAATGGTGAAGATGAGTCTAAGCATTGGCCAAGTCCTTAAGTGAGTATCAGCACAAACTTGTGCTGACCCTGGTGTGTGCCCAGCACTGCTTTGTAAACACTATCCAGCTTTGCAACAGCACCTGGGATTTGATGTTCCTCTGATTGGAGAGATTTACAATTGCAAAAGGAAAATCAGGAAATTAATTTTAATTTTTAATCTAATTTAATTAATTTAATTTAATTTAATTTTGATTTTAATATTCTTTAGGAGTAGACACAGTACCATATGGTTAGATATATTACCAACTATAGACAGTTTATAGGAACTTATCTGTTTTATCCTCAGAGAGGAAACAGTCTGAAAATCAATACATTACCATGAAATCACAATTTCATTTTTTAAGGGTCAGTTTAACCATATCAATGAAGATTAGCATAAGTAACAGGTTTTTTTTTCAGTGAGTGTAAACACTGATTTCAAAAAAGGATATGAATAAAAGAGAAACTATCTTAAAAACATGCAATACTACTATTCAGACAGAGGTTATTTTTTGTGGACAATAGACAATAACAGATGTTTGAATGAGTCAGATCACATACATAGAGTCCATATGTGATTTTTCTCCCTTTTCTATCTGTAACAGTTAAAATGTCAGTTAAAACAGTTAAATCTTCTGCTCAAGCTGGGTCAACCAGAGCACATTGCCCAGGGTCATGTCCAGGCAAGTTTTAAATTGCTACAGGGATGAGGACTCTACCACCTGTCTCAGAAAACTGTTCCTGTGTTCAACCACCCTAACAGTAAAAAAGTGCTTTCTTATATTCAAATGAAATTTTCTGTTTCAGTTTGTGTCCTCTTGTCCTGTCACTGGTTACCATGGAGAAGACTCTTTTGTCTTTACACCTTTACATGCAATATTTTTGAGGATAGATAAGATCCCCATGAACCTTATCCAGGTTCATGAACCTTCTACTCAGCCTGAACGCCCTCAGCTCTCTTTACCTTTCCGTCATATGAGAGATCCTGCAGTTCCATAATCAGCTTAGTAGGCTTTTACTGGACTCATTGCAATAGCTCTATATCTCTCTCATATGACAGAACACACAGCTGGTCACAGAACTCCAGATGCAGTCTCACTAGCCCTGCCCTGAGTAGAGGGGAAGGCAGTTCTCTGCCCAATGCATCTCAAGATACTGGTGGTATTTGCTGTGAGGGAACATTGCCAACTCATGTTCACCTTATTGTTCAGCAAAGGACAATAGGCCCTGTCCGGAAGGCCCCAGGGCCTTCTCAGCCAAGCTGCTTTCCAGCCACTCAGCATGTGCCTGGGATTATTCCTCCTCATGTGCGGGAATTCGCATTTATTGAGGTTCTTCTGTGCCCATTTCTCTAGCCTATTGATGTGCCTCTGAATGGTAGCACAACCATCTGGTGTAATTGGCTACTCCAGTTTATATAACTTGTTTTGTATCATCTGCAAAGCTGAGTGTGTGTACTGTTCCCTCATCCCAGGCATTAATGAAAATGTTAAGCAGAACTGGACCCTGGGGCCAGTTAAGCAGTATCACCTCTGGTGACTAGGCTCCAGCTGGACTTCATACCACTGATCACAACCTTCTTAACCCAGCCGTTCAGCCAATTTTCATTCCACTTCATGGCCAGCTTATCTAGCCTGCACGTCATCAGCTTGCTAATGAAGATGTTATTGGAGAATGTCAAAAGTCTAACTAAAGTCAGGGTAAAGAAGTTCACTCCTCCCTCCATCCCTCATCCCAGTTATCATAGAATATTATGAGGTTGGCATCTCTCTGTCTGGTGTATCTCACTGCTGTGGCATGGCTGTGGCATGAGTGTGGGACTCCTCCTCTCGCTGCCAGCACTTTTCATAGAGCTATGTCTCTTTTGATAGGAAAGATTTTTCAGGTTCTGAAGCTGAGTGAGCACAAAAGAGAAAGAGAGTTGCCCTCTCAGAAGTTTCAGTGAAAACCAATGGAAGAAATAGAAAAGTGTCATATAAAACTAACTTGAGTGCAAGAGGCACTTGTATAGAAAGCTCCGATCCTAATGCTGCCATATGCTTATACTCTTCCAAAAGAACATTTTTTTACTATGTTTATATATACATACATGTCGATTCCACTGGGAATGGTGAGATGGAAATATTGGGTCGGTTGTTTCCCCAGCCAATAGTTCTGTTTTATTAAATTTCTAGTAGTTGTTTGCTAAGAAGAAACAAACATGCCCCAAGAAATGAAATAAATTATTTTAAAGGTCAGCATTACTTACACACTTGTTTAATGCTTACAGCAGACTGGAGTTAGAAATAATTGGAAAGCAGTCCAATATTACAAGTGACAGAGCAGAGGAAAAAGCTTGCACCAAAGATTATATTTTGAATTTCCTCAGTGCCTCAAGGAAGTCATTGGCATGGAAATGCATAAATGCTTTACACAATAATCATTAAATATTATAGTAATGAAAGGACAAAAATCTGATTTTGCAAAATTTTCCCAAGGAAGTGACAAGGAGAAGACTGTACTGCAACTAGAAACCACATATCTCAAATATGGTATATTAGTGGTATTATGGTATATGGTATGAGGAGCCATGAGTCATCACGATGGATCATTAAAATAAACTCATTAAGAGCAACTCTCCTGTCACTGTTACATTTACATTCTATTGTGCCGCAGGGTGAATTAGTTCATATTTACAAGTTAAAAGGAGGATTATGATCTTAACAGTTTGGATTTCCCCTGGCCTTTGAATTGCACCATTGATTTTTTCATTTGTATCTAGTAAGTCTATAAAATCTTACCTGGATAACAATCCAATATGTTTTCCAACTCCTTTCTTTTTCTGATGAAGTTATTATGACATTGTAAGATAGGTAAATAAAGAAAAATCAAAAATAATCTACACAAGCTCATCCTCCATCAGCTATTTGTTATATTATTGTGATTTGTTATCTGATTAGAGATTATCTGATTAGATTTATATGTACGTAAAATATATACATTGTATCTGTTCATGTCTGCCCTTTGTTTACACATCCTGTAAGCAAGTGATGCCAAACTGCTAGCTTCTTATTCCATTATTCTCTGTGTTGAATTTAGATAGTAAAACGCATAATTATACAGTAAGGCATAATTATAGAGGGAAATTGCAGAGAAAAAGATTATTTGAAATGAGGGAAATATTTAAAAATGAAACAGAAAGATCAAAAAGAAACATATATTTAAGGCAAATGAGCAAAAAGGAGCTTTATGAAGATAGTTCCTAAAAGGCATCCTCTAATGCTAGATATTTCTTTTAGTTGTTTCTAAAGAGTATAACAAAATTCTCTATTCTCTAATAATAGAGAGAAACAAGGCTACTAGTGGCAAACAAGGAAAACAAATGGCAAATTCTCTAAGAAAATCAGTTCTGCTAGACGAATTTACTTTTTTTTCTCCCTTTTCTTAAATGTATTTTTTTTATGTAGGTATAATTCTTCAGATAAATGATAAACAAATTTCACTAACCTAATTTCTTGATTTTAATGTATATTGAGTAAGTTCTTGTCTTTATTATTACTTCACTCAGGATTAAAGAGTCAATTGTTTAAGTTTGTTGCAAGCTTTATACAGATGGAAAAAAAATCCATTTCAGATCTTTGTTTCCATTTATTTTCAGCTTTTTTAAGGCAAGTATAATTATTGAAATTTTATTAGGAACATTATAGTGTTTAAATTAGTTTTGTATTTCAAATATCATCCTCAAATTTCCTAATATCTCAACTTTCAAACTATTTATTCCATAAATAGGATCACTGATATATCTTATGAAAAAAGATCCAAAGTGATAAAGAAATAACCACTTTTCTTTGACTCAATTGATTTCAAAATGTTACATAAATCTCAATATTTATCTTTATAAGCAATCTGGGATCAATTTTGATTGATAACATTTGCCTTAACACGGTCTTCTCACAAGATTCTTGAGATGTATTCTTTACTATTAAATCAAGTTAATCAATATCTGATATAACTATTTAAAACAGTACAATTTGTCATAAGTGATATGTACTGCAGCTGGAAGGGAGCCTCCAAGTCTGATACCAGGCTATGCTCTCATGCCATAAGTCTTTCCTTATTTTTATAACACACTTCTCTATTATTTCAACTCAGAATCCAAATCCAACACAGGTTAAGAATAGGAGTAAGAAGTCATGATTTCTTTATGACTTCTTTAGTACTTCCAAACTGAGATATATAATGTGGCCTATATGACATATTCTGTGTCAAACTGAATTTTACAGTCACAGTTCCTCCATGTTAGATCCTTTTCTTTCCTCTAAAGTTAAGAAAAGACTGAAAGTGATAACAAATCAATTCATGAATTAGACAGTAGATGTAGACTTATTGCTCAAATATAAGAACAATATTTTGTCCTTAGGAGCTACTTTAGGAAAATACCTCCTTCCTAAATCCAATTTTACCATTTTCATCCATTGGAGCAGAGGTCTTACAACCAACCTCCTGTTCACAAAAAACCTAACATTCTCATTAATCTTCTGTTCTTAACACTATGTTGAGTACACAGCTGCTAAAGTGGTACAGTGTGAAGGTTTCATTTAAGCTCCAGCTCCAGGACCAACCATCCATCCATCCATCCATCCATCCATCCATCCATCCATCCATCCATCCATCCATCCCTCCCTCCAGGTGGCGTGGCCTTGGGCAGTTTCCACATGCAACAGCTCTAGCTTCCTCTGCCAAGAAAACAAGCCTTGTAGAGAAAGAGACAGATTTTCAGGGACAGCTTTGTGTTCTAATGCCCTTATCTGGACTGTAAATATATGACCCATTTCTTTATCAATTAGCTAGTCACATGTCTTCCAAATATAACATAAAAAGCATATCAACCTGTCCATTTCTGGTCTTTTTTTAAAGAGCAGTAGGTCTCCCACAAAACTGAGACATTTCTATGGTTATTCATTTACTAGTTTGTCTGTAAAAGAGGAAGGATAGATTGCAGGGATTTTTTTTTTTAAGATGTGACCACTCTGGTGAACTCTGTTTTCATTTTTCTCTCTGGAGTTATGTTGGAGATTAAGGCCTTCTTCTGACTATGTCTCTGAGTGCCACTGCCCACAAGATCACGCAGCCTGCAGATATGAGCATAGGAAATGTGGTTTCTCTTCTCTTACACATAATCTCTATTTGGCCTGGGCAAAGCCACTTGCCACAGATCGAGACCAGCAGGAAAATGAGGAGTGTGAGCAGTGCTTGGCCAAGCCCTCCCAGGAGCTCCTGCCACAGTCATGGAAAGCAAGTCATGGGAAGCCCCTGCAAGACACCTTTAGACCTAAATCCATCTGCAGATTATTTTTCCATAGCCTACTGCAGTAGTGAAGGATACGCTTGAGTCTAAGCTACAGTTACACAACAGGATATTCCCTGCAGCCCAGAGCGTGATCGTTCATAGCAGAGAGCTGTTAAAAAGGTTTCAAAACAAGTTATTCCCAAGCCAGCTGGCTCTCACCCAAAGCAATCCCCATGTTAGGTTTGGAAGTTGGTGGGAGCCAGGGATAGCAAGCCACTGAGCAATTTGGCAGCAGACATTTTATTTTGCTGGCCAAGAGAGCATAGATATCATAGGTTCAACCAGACTCACATTTTGATTTTGCCTCTATCCTTGAAATCAAGCTCCCTTGGAACTTTTGTGGACTGTAGAAGAATGTACTGCTGTTGCCAGATCTTTGTCAGCACAAATGAACATTTGTTAATTCTCTTGCCTGTCAGGAAGCCCATATTCCTTTAATAATATAGATTTTATATGTTCTTCATTGCTATTTTTGTGCAGTATTAAATGGTATACACATTTTTTTAATCAACAGTTCTATCATTCCCTTGTAAAGGATTACTGAAATCTTGAGGTTATCTATTTCTTGTGAATTTTCTCATTCTAGGAATCCTTTTTTCACTTATAAAACCTTTAGTTATTGTTTTCATATTTTAGTTTTACTACTCTTAAATTACGCTACAGATCTCTACCATTCTTCTGTTGTTTGCTTTATTGATTGCAATTTAATGAGGCTTAAGGGCCAGTCATTTTACTAAAAAGAAGTGAATCAGAAATCAGGAGCAATATTGTGAATCAAGAAAAAAGGCAATACATATCTTCTATTTAAACTCATGGCATTGTTTCTACATAAATATGAGAAAGCAAACTTTCAACTGACAAGCCAGCTTATGCCAAAAGGTAGTAAAGTGCTGGCCCTGGGAAGAAGAATCAGTGTTAAAAGCATTGAGAACACATACACTCAGTACAGATTCATATGTGTCTAAGTGCTCCTCTTTGTGCACGAATCATACACAATTCCAGGGATCGCTTTTTGTTTGGCAGTATGTAGCCAAAGTCAATTTTCTGTCAAGTTGTCACATTATTTTTGAGCTGTCCCTCACAATTTATTGCCTCTTTTTTTTTTATCCTTAGATTTGTACAGAAACAATATTATTTCGTGCTCTCATACTATACAGTATAATGAAACACTATGTCTTCATGCAGAGTTTCTCAGTATATTGGTAGTACAAATTAATGATAGTGATTTAATATAAAATTGTTCTATGTACGAAGTTTATATCATAACAAGCGAAGGAAAAGTTAAGTAACTTTCATTGGGTCTGCCAGTGACTATGTTAAGTATCTTTGGCCTTAATGAGAAGGTGGATTTATATATTACAGTACTGGTGGTATTACAGTGCTGGTATACCAATGATACCATCACCAGTATCAATAATAGTACAGTACAGAATTACTGATGGTTACTGATGATAATATTTCCAAAATGCTGTATGCATGTAGTAATGTACTTAAGTTTAATAATAATATTTTCAGTAGAGTTGAAAATGCTGGCTCTTTTATGATTTTTTGGTAGTTTAATTAATGCTTTTCCCTTGAAAAGAAGTTTACTGGCTTAGACTTCTAAGCCTAATTGACTTTGAGAAAAGCCATCTGAAATCAGACTAAGTCAGGATAGACAATCCCATGAACAGATGATTCCATTCTTGGTGAAGAGGGTACCCATAGGATTTAAGAGGCATAAAGATTCATAAGGCTCTTGAAACTAAGAGATGACAAAATACTGAGGCACTTTGGGGATCTGATTTGGCCAGATTTCCTGCTCTGGGATGACTTACAGAACTGCTTAGCCTTGCCATTTTAAGAAGTTTGTTAGAGGGTGCTGTGCATCTGTCATCTGGATCTAGCATGGGTTTTTACTTGATTGAAAATAGTGCAGTAGGTGCTAGAGGCATTGCTGCCTGGCTCTATTAAGCCATGGGGAATCATTTCTGACATGACTGCCATAGAAACGTGTTTCATCTGGAAAGAAATTCAGTTCATGTAAAAAGCTTTGCATCTGACTCATTCTTATTACTCTATAGAGGCTTGACACTGTAGTTGGGACTCCTGCAAGTGTATACCCTTAGACTCTCTGAGACCAATAGTTTTGTTCAGATGCTTTGGGACTCTGTGTCCATGATGAAGTGACATGGACTGCACTTTCAGTTGAGCCCCAATCTAAATTAACGTTTTCCATACTGTTGAGTTTTCTGAGTAAGCGGAGTAGCAAATTCAGCACATATTTTCAGGAGAACAAAAGCAAATTAGTTTTTTTAAAAAAGCAGTTTGTAGATGCATTACCTCTTTCCATAGCAAGTACAAAGGAGAGTTTTGGCCACAGTTACATTTTTGATCAACTCCTCTGGAATTTAGAAATTATGATAGGCCAACTTCATCAATAGAAAACATTAATATAATACTGAAATATGCTGTACACAGGGAAAGGTGAATCCTAGAATCCTAAAATTTGGGCTTATTCAGCTTGGAGAAGAGAAGGCTGAGAAGTGATCTTATTAACATGTATAAATACATGAAGGGAGATTGTAAGGAAGAGGGAGCCAAGCTTTTTTCAGTGGTGGCCAGT
>JAUBOD010000038.1:6433694-6459974 GCA_032353885.1 Nothura maculosa | reverse complement strand
ATCTAGGTGTCTAGGTGTGTTTTTCATTGAGACATGA
The DNA here is from genome assembly GCA_032353885.1 of Nothura maculosa. NCBI lineage: Eukaryota > Metazoa > Chordata > Aves > Tinamiformes > Tinamidae > Nothura > Nothura maculosa. The sequence continues at coordinate 6,459,937 of JAUBOD010000038.1, read as the reverse complement.
TAAGAAATTTTGAAGTCTTTGTCCTTTGCCTCAATTTTCATGAGAGATGATAGAGCAACTCTTCCTATAGTGGATAAAATCAACCAGCACTGTTTAATACATGCTATGCTTCTCAAAAGTAAACATATATGAAGTGAACCTGAAACCTTTTTCCTACTGTAATGAATTAAAAATCTCTGTTTGCTGTTTGTGCGGTCAGACCCTTATGTGTATCTTTTGAAGAACAATAGAGCAATAAAATCAGGACCTTGTAATAGAAAGTTTGACTGAAAAATCAGTTTTTAAAAAAGCTGCAGGTGTAAAACATAACAGAGCAAGTAACTTTAAATCCTGCTTCACTTTATGTGCTCATTTTGTAGGGAACTCATTATAAAATAACAAATATAGATATTTCTGTGACATTATCACAATCTTTAAATATAATGCCTAGATTGACTTTAATATTTTAATAAAATTTAGCAATCATTTTAAAATTTTAATAATTTAATTAAAATAGCAAGTAAAAATAGTTCAGTATACTAACATTTACAATGCACCTATTATTTATTTTTATTTCTTTTTTAAATAGAGGTTGATCTATATATCCTTACCTTTTTTCCCCTATACTGTGTTATTGTTGTAGCTGCCTTATGGAGAGGCAGGAAAGCTTGCTAAGAGGATATGTTGCATCGAATCTTGCTGCATATGAACGATGGTATCTCTCTTACTTGTGTTAATGATTTTAAAATACATTTTAAACCCTCTAGAAAACATACAGATCCAGTTATTTCAGTGCTAATGCTTGACTAACTTCATATTTTTTTTTCCTTAGGAATTTGCTGCACTGACAAAAGAATTAAATGCATGCAGGGAACAGCTACTTGAAAAAGAGGAGGAGATTTCAGAACTGAAAGCTGAAAGAAACAACACAAGAGTAAGTATGTAGAAATTTTATGGATATCATGTATGTATAAAGCAGAAGAAGGAATATATACTTATATCTCTATATTTAGAACTTCTTTTGAGTAAATAGTAAAGATGACAACAAAATCCTGACCTTTCAGTAAGTACGTCAGACTTGGAAGCATCTAAGTACCATCAGGAGTACCATCCTGTACTCCTGTAGTAAATCTAGTAGAAATTGAGTAGTAATTTTTGCAAGGTATATTAGCAGATAAAATATCAGATTTTATATGTAAACCAGTAAGTACATTCAATTTAAGTGGTTTCTAAAATGAGGGGCTAATGAAGCCCCTCTAGCACACAAAGGTTTGCATAAAGAGCCTGCACATATTTTCTTCTCTTATCAAGTCAGAAGCCAGGTTACAAACAACTCATCCTCCATTTATTTCTTGGTAATATTCTGAACAGAGTGCAAGGTGTGCAGGGTGATTCACATTGAGTCTGCTGGTTAGTCTAGATGCAGCCACTGTGATCCCTGAATTCAATATTATTTACTTTTGAGCTGAGTGAGGACAAGATTTCATCTTTAAATTTTCTGTTCTACTTTGATCAAAAGATGCTTATGTGTTTGGGAGCAAGAATCTGTGATGATGCCTTTTGAAAATTTGTGGCAGTAGGCAGAATCGTTTTCATAATAAAATAAATTACATGTAGAGGTGCCTGGGCAAAGGCAGGAGAGGCCAAGGAATAAGAGAGAATAGAAGAGGTACTATGGGCTGTGCAAAAGGGTAAAAAATCGACATGAAGTAGTCCTGGTTCAGACAAGTGTTGGTCTGGAGATGGATATAAAATAGATCTCAGAGAGTCTGGCCACCAAGGGTGTTTTCTCATATGCATATTTCCATTTTTAAATAATCTGGGTAATTCTTCCTGTTTTCCTCTTCCCACTAAACCCATAGCAACTTCAATTTGCTCAAATAACGTCATTCTGCAGTTAGCTAATCTGTTTTCTGAAGAAAATCTAACAATGTACTTGAGAAGATCTGAAAGGGATGTCTTCTCCTCCTGTCTGCCCAGATAGAAAGTCAAGGTGCCATAGACTTCAGAAATCTAGAGAAGAATGTATGACATGAATTCTTATAGGGAGATGAAGCTGCTTTTCTACCTACTTGATACCTTACAAATTCAAAATACTTGAATAGATAATTTAGCTGTTTGTTTGTTTGCATTTTTTGCCATAAACAAAAGAACAATGAACACATGTATACATCTTGCATAGAGCCTAGAAAGTTATTTTAAACTGTGCTGAAATATTCTACCTCGAGCATTTTTAGAAACAGGAAAGATGAAACCTAATGTGCATAAATAAAATAGTAGTAATAAAAACAGTGTCGACATTTACTCAACACCACAGTAGCTGAAGTACTTCAAGAGAACGTAGCTAACATAGAATTAATTTTATTCACCTTTTAATGTCACACTTCATTAGTTAATGGTCTATGAAACTTCTTCAGTTAGGCTCTGCAATTTCATAACATTTGTAAACCATAATTTATACTTAAATTTTATGATGAAATTACCATTTTATTCTATTACAGAACTTAAAGAATATATTTGAAATTATGGTTTCTATGTCATTTTAGCTCATTTTCTTAGGGAAGATTTTGATTACTTTTTTTAGTTATTGAAACTAAATAACACAGTCTATTTTCTTTATTTAACATGATTACATGACTTCTTACAGTCTAAAAGAGCAGACTTGTAAAAAGAACACTATCTTAAAATTCTGTCAAGGTGAAATCCTTCATTTATTAATGTAAAGAATATGTAAAAAAAATGTAGAGAATAATTTACATACAGATTTAAATTAAAATTACAAAACTTTTGCCTCAGTATTACGATGTCTTTTGTAGTCCTGTGTTCTCTCAAGAACTTTTATCATATAGACCAGCAATAACAGATGATAATATTCAATATCTGTATTTTCAGATACTATATGAGCTAATTTTCAGATACTATATGAGCTAAAATATTTATATTAATTATTCTAATGAAAATATTCATATTGCTTTGTATCATTATCTTAATTATTACCTTTTCAACTTTTTTACTTTAGATACATACTTTTTCATTCAGATTTTACGTTCCAATTGCTTTCTCTTCTGTCTTACATGTCTCCCTACAAATAGGGAGGGCATGAACTGCAATTATTCTGTAACTTAAAGTTCTCACGTCTAGTTATTTAAGGTTACCCCAGGTTATCATTGTTGCAAATTGGCTTCTATCACAGTTGTATAAATGCTGCAGAAAAGTGTATGATTGGTTTGTGGGGTAATCTATAACATTGTATCTATTTATCATGGAGTCTTTGTTTGCATCCAGAGATGGAGGTTCACTGAACAATGTGTACTCTAAACATAAAATGAAGGTAAATTCAGTTTTGCCTGTGCTAGTAGAAATTTTTAAGCTGAGCCTGGAAAGAGCATTTCCTTTTTCATACGCTGTCCTATATCCCTCAGGAATCCCTTAAGCTAATCCTGACTCATTTCAGAAAACCCATTTTCTTCTATATTTTCTCCCTATATTTGCTGTGCTATCCCTCTTCTCTCCATCATCCTCTCCTGATTCTATACTTCCTCCTTTTATTGCCCTGTTATGATTTTTTTTGCCAAATATTTTTGTAAGATATTTTTGCAAATAAATATATTTTACATTAATTAAAATCCAGATCCTGTAATAGCACAAAATTACTCTAAGTTGCACTAATTTCAACTTATTGAGTCATGATTCCTAAAAAAGGATATTTTTAACTTCTTTCATTTTTCATAGGTAAAAGTGTGTCAAGGTGGTTATGATAGTAGAAAATAAGACGGTGGTTGTCAAACACTGCTAACCAATACATATGTAGCTTACTTATTATATTTAACTTTGTATTTTTATTTCACAGAAATCAATCACTTGCAAGAGTGCTTTGAAAAATATAGGAAGCTGTGTATGTGTATTACTTTTGCTTGTGGATTTTGCCCTTATTAACATTCATTCCCTGTATACTGTATATTACAGAAATGCTTAGATTTTAACTGCTGTTTTTCAAATACCTCCTTGTGCTCATAAAGAGTCCAGAGTTCTGGAAACCTTCATTGCATTTAGCTAAGAAACAATTATTAGCAATTCATGCTGGAAATCCTAGAATTGGCTCAGCATAAAAGTAAATATGATGAGTGTCATATTATTTCATAATTCATTGACAAGCTTGTTTGGCAGTAGGAAAAGCCTGGTAATGACCTGCCCTTGTGGTTGGGTGATTTTATGCAGCTTGCTGCTCTTGATCTTTGTCTTCTTTTCTCTGCATCCTCCCTGGCCCTGCGAGTGCTCTGTGTCTAGAGCAGTTTGATACAGTGCAAGGGAGTGGAAAATGCTCAGCAGCACATGCTGTTTGCTAAAGCAAGTGTTTAACTGCAGCATGAAGAAATGCTAACGCTGTTCCTAACAAATTTTTGTAATATAAATCAAATAAAAACATTTCTACAATGTCATTTTGATAGGCTATCTTATAGTGATCTTCTCACAAGTATGGGATGGATAGTAATTCAGGAAGAAGAAAGTCCTCAACATACTCATAAGACAGATATTGTGATTTCTTTGGGATTTCTTTCAGGTGTTGAACTTAAATGTTGTCTGTATACAGCAGTGTCTTCAATGTCAATTTTATGTATTTTTATGTCCCTTCCCAACACTGTAGTAGCTGAATACAATTCTGTAAATGTAGTTCGATTTGACATTCCTAGAGATGCAGGGATGACCTATTTCTGTTTTTTAATACAACTATAATTGAGGTAAAGAAGGGTAAATTAATAGTAACATTTCTGTAGAGTAGAGACCAAGGATTTGACTTCAGGTGCTCAGTCCAAGTTGAATGTTCAAACACGTGTATTATTCTTCCCTCTCAGCACGACAAGGAATAATATAGCACTGGGAGTGCTGGGTCAGTTAATAGGGCTTCCCCCAATTTTTGACTTTTGTTCAAAGGCAAAAATAGAACATTGCTATTAGCCAGAAAATTCTGTCATCATGCCTTCTTGAGCAATCGTAGCATTGACGTAAAGGAAGAATCTGTTCTTCAGAATTTTCAGAAAAATGAAGCATTATCCAAGTAGTGTGGGTGAATAGGAACAATAAGAAAAAGCATGGCATATTAAAAAATAATGTAGTAATTCCCCATGATCACCTCAACACTTCGCTGTGGGCTTAGCTCATCTTTCTCTTTCCAGTAATATAGACAATGCAATCTTTTATGCTTGAAGATGTATTTAATATCTACTGGAAAATATATGCAGACTTTTAAATATGTTTTTCTCTGCGGCCTAGAAAAAGACAATAAGATGAATGAATGTAGATCCTAATTCAGAAATTCCAGCAACAACTTCCTGATGCCTCTATCATGAACATGCCACTTCAAATCTGCCTATTGATTTAGCCTGCCTCGAATTATTAAAATTCCTTCAACATCTGCCTTCAATCCTACAGGGAACAGATGACAAAGCTTATGTGTCTTCATGCTCATTTTCTCTTGATATATTTGAGCCATCACTTGAATTCAAAAATGACAAAAATGCATTCCTCCTTTCTTCAGCTTCATGGACTCATTACAATTCTTAATGTATTAACATTTGTTGCATACATGTTCACTTTTTTTTTTCCTGAATGATAGAATTATTGTAAACTAATAACTGGATGCAAGTTCAGATACAGGAACCATGACTGAAGCATAGATAACCTTATGCCCAAGTCATTCCTAGCATAATAGCTGTATATTGCAATTACAATGTGATTATAGTCTGGGTTTGCTCTTCCATGAGTTTTAATTCATGTATCTGTTGCCGACATGGGTCGGCTAGCCTCGTTCACTAGCTGGACTGACCTGAGTTTGTCCTCGCCCCAGGGCCACAGAGCACAGACACCAATATGAGGATGCAGGAAATGGCGTTCATTGCTTTGTTCAGTCTGCATATATACTCCATTAAAATGCAGAAGCTCACCTACTGACCAATCAGGAGACTAATTTCTACTTCTTGCCTTGTATAGCATGGGGTTATCAGTAAGCTACGTGTATTAATTATGCTCCTAACTTCCCGTGACATCGTGAGATCTTCTGAACGCCATGCCCTATGCTCTATGTCCTATGCTATACTATATCATCTGCTTATGCTAAGCTCTCTATTTTATTAAGCCCTAAAAGTACGAAAAATTCCCACCTATATCAATATATATCATCATGTGGCTGAGAATAACTGTGCATTAAAGATAAATTAAGAACCATATAAAGCCATGATAAATAATTGTCTATGCAACTTTCAAATTTCCAGTTCAATAATTCAAATATAACTGTGCATTGTTATTGCAATACATTTCTCATGCTCTGTCTGCTTTAACCTTACAGCTAACAATGCTCATGTATGTTCAGACACTAAGAAAAACAATGACGGACATATAAAAGTATAGATAAATGGTGTCTTTTCTAATATATTATTTCAGTATTTTCTTAAGCTACTTATAGTCAAAATGAAAATTAATTATCACAAATGAAGTGTTACTTAGAATTTTCTTAAAAATGCTACTTATGGCCCTTTTTATATTCCATCTTGTTTGTAATACAACAGAGACATTACAGAACATGCTAGTGAAAACACCATAAGCTATGGCATTGAGAATACATACTCTTAAAATTTTAAGTAAATTTTCTTCTTGTTTTTACATCCAGTATTGGATGACTTTCAATATAAATTAAAAAGGTATTACAGGTAGGCAGAATAAATTATGAACTACTTTAGCATTTTTACATGTTTTAGACTGGTTTTGTTTGTTATTTAGCTGTTAATGCTAATCAATTACTATGACATAATATAGTAAGTATGTATTAGTTAAATTAGTGACTCTGTAGTGAATGTTTTTGTTGTTGTTCAACAAAATGTTTTGTTGTTGCAGAATTTCAAATGAAATGATGACTGTATTGCCTATTTTTCTACTTATTCCATCTGATTTAGAATCATGGCAGCATTTCCAGCAATCTCTTCCAGAACAAGGTTGCCAAGGGTGTTGCTCTTTGGTACTGTTACTTTGTAGTTAGATTTTCTATGATATTTAGGTGTACTCAAATTAATAACCTTCTATATTTTATCCAATAGCTGTTACTGGAGCATTTGGAGTGCCTTGTCTCAAGACACGAAAGGTCGCTGAGGATGACAGTGGTGAAGCGGCAAGCACAGTCTCCCTCAGGGGTTTCCAGTGAAGTTGAGGTCCTCAAAGCTCTGAAATCTCTGTTTGAGCACCACAAGGCTTTGGATGAAAAGGTACAGTATGGAAAAAAGCTTACAAAATATATTCTTACAGTTGATTTTGTGTACCTCGTAATGCAAGAGAGGAATAGCATTGTTAATTTCCTTTTTGGGATGTGTCCTGTACTTATAGTAGTTAGATACAGCCAAAGAAATCCTTAAGAGAGCAGGACCGATAGCTCTAATTAATACACTTAATTTCACCATAGCTATCATTTGTAGCCAATAGTACTGACTGCTGCTAGATAGACTTTCACGTAAGTCTCACCTCTACCAGAAGAAACACTTCTCTTATTTAACATGAGATCATGGGGTTTATTGTCTCTGCTGTATGATTCCTTTTTAAGTAAGTTATTATTAAGAAAATACAGGTATTTCAAATTTCAATATAGTATCCACAAACTGAGAGTTAAAAGTCAGAATGAGATAGTGTTCCCAACTTCATAACTTCCCTCTTCAAAATTTTACAAATTATGGAAATATTGTTATTAGAGGAAAACCTCTTAAGTTTCAGAGATTTTTCAGCACTTACTACATAAGTATATCATTTCCTGTAAAGGAATAGTAACCTAAAATGAATATAATCCTTCGTTACCAGCAGTAATGGACGGTTTGCAGAACCTCAAAGAGAGACACTGACATTTATTGCATCCAGTTGTGCTGACTGAGGAATTCTTTGCACTGTGTTTTTCATGTGTTGAGGGCTGTTAGGCATCCACTAGAGCATTGCCTTATGCCAGTAATCTATGTTAAGTCTAGAAACAATACATTCAAAAGATGCTGCATCTGAATTGGAAAGTGCCACAAAACTACATGTGGGGAGCAATGAGAATTATTGCTCACTGGCAACTTTAAATCCATATGGGGGTCTGTCTTGGATCATTGATTTGGGCTCAGCAGTACAGCTGAATTGTGTCTGAGTCTTGTATGGCTGAGTAAGCAGGAAGGATGTCTTGCACACCACAACATCTGGAGCTGTGCACTACACAACTGACCTGCGCTGTATAGAACTAGCTCAGTGGTAAAATATTTAACTTTTCTTTTTCATAAATATACTCAAAAAGTATATGTTTAAAAAGCTGTTACTATAGAAAAAAACAGGTTTATGAGTAGAGTAGTTGCAGTCTTATAATAGTATTAATTTTTCATTGCTAATAGAGTTATGAAAGAGTGTAGATTATGGCTTTTGAAGGATTTAGCTGTCAGATTCAAGGTTAAATGAATTTAAGTGACTTTAAGAAATGCCAAGTCTGAACTTACATTTTGTGTTCAGGTGAAAGTGAATGTGTACTATTTACCTATTCAGCATTAAAGTTTAAAAAATGATGTAGTAACTTATTGCTACTATCAACAGTTCAGTTTTATAAGGTTTTGGATGCCATTGAGGCTTGTAAATTCCTATATTATTAAAATTATTATATTATTAAAATGTTATTATTTTATGAGGATTAACAGAGTTTATGGTTTTATATTTGATCTTTTATTCAATATTATGAAGACTGATAAAACTATAAAGAATAGGGGGCTCTCATACTTCATATTTTAGACCATTTGTTGGATAAATGTAAGAAATAATCTTTAAATTCATTCTTATTATGTAGCAGTAATATGCTTTTGGGATGTATTCTTTTGCAAAGGTTTTATTCTACTGTGCACCCCCTCAGGCTGAAGATTGCCATGCAGAAACAGAGTGGAGCTAAATATAGTATTTCCATCTACATTTCTTAAAATTATGTTTTCTATTTTTTTAATTATCAGATTAGAATCAGTAATCATCTTATTTAAAAATTTTGGTGTATATACAGTTATACATCCTATATATAGGGTGTCTGTCTCAGTGGTAGCATTAATTATCAGTGTATAAAAATTAGTCTTATGAAATATTAGCAGAAGATCTGAATCATTTTAACTTACTTAACTCATTCTTTCATTATAAAGCATTCCAAGAGGGATTGAGGGAACAATTTAGTAAATGATTTTAAACCAATTTGTTTTAAATTAGGGCCAATTATTTTCACATAAAAATAATGTATAAAATTATATGTTAATAATATAGTATTTCTCATTAGAAAGAACAGAAACAAGATATTTTATAGAACATCTGGATACCTAATGATATAGTCCTTCTACATTATGTCATATATTGTCAGCATTATCAGGATTTTTACTGAAAAATTATGGAAGTAAGAAGAATTGCATACACCCAAATGTTGTAATAAACATTTATGCTATATGAGTCATCTGTTCTGTACATTCTTTGACAGAAAAATTTTATCGCATATATTTTAGATGTGTTTTCTTGCCTTCAGAAAGAAGATGTAATTCCACCTATGAAAACTGGTTATTCAGAAAATACCGTTCAGAAAACAATAATGTAGGTTGAGCCTGTTGGAAGACATCTGGCCGAAGATGCCAGATGTTGAGACTCCTGCTCAATAATTTCAAGTTGTTCAAGACCTTGTCCCCTCAAGTTATAAATATCCCTAGGGAGAAAGCCTATTCCAGTATTTTTTATCCTCATTGTTATTTTTCTTTTTTAATACGTAGTTGGAATTTCCCTTCTAGGGACTTGCAGCTGTTCTTTCTTGACCTACCACTGTGTATCTCCGAGAAGAATTTTGCTTCATCTTCTCCTCTCCTCTCCTATTAGGTGATTCTGAAGAGCAATAAAATCTCCATGACCTTTCTCCTTCTTGAGCCTGAATAGACACAGTTTTTTCAGCCAGTCCTCCTATGACACATGTGACCATCTTGGTAGGCCTCCAACAAAGCTCCTATCTGCAAAGGTGCCTTATCCCTAGTCAACTCGTAGAACATCCTTTATCTCTGTTTCCTTCTGAAGGTTTCTGTCAGCCCATTTTTTCCAGCTCATCAAGGTCACTCAGAATAGGAATTCTACCTCCAACATATTGACAATTCTGCTCAATTTCATATAGACCACAAATTTGCTGAGAGTGCCATCATCAAGGTCATTAATAAATACATAACAAAATATCAATCTCTGTATCAATTCCTAAGAAGCATCACTTGTAATAAGATGCCAATTGGATTTTGTGTCGTTTGGTCACAAATCTCTGGGGCTGTGAGTCCAGCCAATTTTATATCCTCTTTATAATCCATTTATTCAACCTATATTTCACCAGTTTCTTGATAGTGATAAATGGAAGATCTTGCAGCCAAAGTAAGCAGCATCCTCACTGCTCCCCCTCTTAACCTATGAAGCATTTTATTTCAAAAATGCCATTTGCCTTTGGCAAATCTGTGCTGCCTGTTTCCAATCACCTTGGGTCCTTTATGTGCCTGGAAATGGCTTCCAGGAGGAAGGTAATTTCCATGAGCTTCCTGGCACTGACCAACCTGCAACTTCCTGAATCCTTTTTCCTGCCTTTCTTGATGATGGATATATTTACTTTTCCTAAATTACCTGGAACCTCCTGTTACTGTCATCACCTGTGAAATATCAGAAAGGCTTCTCTAAGACATGGACCAAGTTTCTCAGCACCCTTGCATGCAACCAGTGGTTCCTTGGACTTGTGTATATGTCTGATTTACTTTCCTCTACTGTGGTAATGCTTCACTTTCACAGTCTCTGCTGCTAGCTCAGGGCCTTGGAAGGCCTGAGGACAGACCTGGCCAGTAATCACTAAGGCAAGTGGTATGATACCTTATATGACATATGAAACAATATATTTTCTATATTGTCACAGGAAGAAAAATCTTCCCCATCAGAAAATGTACCCTAAAATGAATTGGGATATTGCAGGATGAGTAAAGAAAGCTGTCGGTTGTGCACAGAAAATATATTCTGGCCATTTGCGAATAGCGTTTGAAACTCTTATTTATTGTTGGTTTTTTTCACAGACAGCATTGCAATGCTGACATTGAAATCAATAACCTAGCCATTAAATCCTTGAAAAAGTGTAACAGGATGTTTTCATAAGAATATAGCCTTGGGATCCTTACAAAAATCCCAAGTGAGTGCTTACAGTCTTCCTAAATGCAAAAATTCATTTATAGTCTCTTCTTTCACGTTCTCTCTTTCTTAGATAAACAATTTAAGGAGTTGTAACAGACTGTAATACAGATATCGACTGATGATTAAAGGGTAACTGTGTATGCAGTGTAATGTGGAGAGCAGTGTAATAACTCAAAAGAAAAAAAAACTACTATAACATAATGCAATGAAAAATACAAAGCTGTGTGCAAGATGGAAAGTAAAACATATACTCACAGTTCTTCATTCCAGAGATGCCTGTTTCAATATTAGACATATCAGAAGTCATGCTTTAACTTTCAAGAACAGCCTTTCAAGAAGGCTCTTGCCTCTTTAGATGTTTCACGAGGTCTATGCTTTTTGCTTTTAGCTTTCATCTAAAGGTAGACTAGCATAAGGAAACCAAGGCTATGATTGCATTAATCAAAGCAAGCACATCTATCATAGGTAATTATTTCAGTGTTTCACTGTATTATATGCATTTTGAACATGTTTTTGTATCTAATTCTGCTAAAATTAGTAAATCTTGAAGTTCTAGAAATGGCAATTTTGCTGCTAGTTCTAGGTTTTCTTAGTACTCTAAAGTGTAAAATATCCTCAGTTAACATAGAAAGAAAAAGTCCTAAAATAGCCAGGGTAGTTAATAAAATATATTCGAAATAATTTTTCACTCAAAAGGGATCTTGACCTTTTTTTAATGTTAGTGTATACATCCTGTGATTCTTTTCTCTACATACATGGTTGCATCAAGGTTATGCCTTGTAATAAGGCTTCTCTTTTGGCAGCTAAGTAGATGATCTGTTTTATTTTATGCAATAAATAGATTCACAAATAATGTAAAACAGCCCTATAGGATACTGAGGAATATGTATTTATAGCAAATTAAGAGAGAGTTTACTAGATATCATCAGTACTGAATATCAAAGCTCAGATTAACTTCATGGTTTGTTTAGACGCCTAGTGTAGAATGGATCTGGAAGTATACTTTCCTTATACACAACACAGGAAGAAGAAAAACTGGGAAAAAATGGTAATTTTATTTATACTTATCTATAGCTTTATTGGTCTTCTAATGTCTGTCAGAACTTGTATCTTTTCCTGCAGCCTTTTTTTTTTTTCTACTTTAAGTTAAATTTTTGGTTCAGCTTTTAAAAGGGCCATTTAAAAAGAAACCATTTCAAGCAATGTCTCCTCCAAATCCTCTCTTGGTCAATTTGTTAAAGAAAATATTCCAGCTGATCTTTATAGATAAAAGCAGCTCTCAAATTTTAGCATTCTAGCTAAGGTTCTGGTTCTCTTACCTGACTGTTCTCACAAACAAAAGCAACTAATTCAAATTAACATTATCACTATCATTTTTATTCATAAGCAAGAAGCTAAGAGAGATTTTATTCACTAGACTATTCATGAAAAAGCGCTTCAATTCTGGTATGTACAAGTGTTTTTGAAAGCTCTTTGTAGGCTGAGTATCTGGAGAGAAAGAAGAAAGAATTTGACAGCAGAGAGAAAAGTGAGATGCAGTTGCTAGGAGACAGGGAAAGATGGGTGATATCTTGCACTGGCAACACTGCTAACCTGAGAAAATATGCGACATTTCAGGATAATATGGATGCGCTTAAAAGCCAATGGAATATGGTCATCTGGATACATGCATTGGATACACCTGGAAACAAAGAGAGAGAAAACCTTTCTTGCTCTATCTGTATCAACATAACAGAAATCTGGCCTTTAAAATTCCATGTTACACCATGTTCTGGTAGATCACATGTTATCTGATTATTCTTACTTAACTTCACGAAACTTTATACCAAAATATAGTGTTGAAGTACCACAGGAAATCTAGGTAGCACATCATTCTGAATGAATGCTAAAACCCCTTTCACTAAGATTGTGGTTGCGTCTACAAAATGTATTTACTCATCCACAGTCTTTGAATTCAGAAAGGAGAAAGCAATGTCAAATATTATCAGCATATGAAACATAAAATCATAAAAAAAAATTGCAGTTTTACCTGGTCCTTTGTCTCTTAACAAGACAATGATCTGAAAAACAGTCTTTCCTAACTATCAGAAATTAGGATAGTTCTGTTTGTTTTGTTTTCTTAACATCAATTAGAAAAGAGAATTCAATACAAAATTCATTGCAGTGCATTTGTTTATATCTTTACAGAGTCTTTGGCTGTCATCCCACATTTAGATTCAAAAGTAATTCATTATGACTTACAGCACTCAAGAGAGCATTACTACAGTTACTACTGGGTAAATAGAGCTCACAGTTAAGTCTTTCTGCAAAGTGTACATACTGCATACATTAGTATCCCATTTGCAGTCTCAGTTCTGAAGTCTTTTGTTGTATGTGAATGACCAAACCTAAAACCTTTATTCAATTACTGTGTTTTTCCTCATCTATTTTGAAATAAAGACAAAGAAATTTACAGTAGGATAAGAGATAAATTTACTGTTTCAATTTTAATGCTATTTACAGCAATATGATCTCTGATCAGTAAACTAGAGCAGATTTCTCCTTCAAAGCACCACTCTTACAGGAAAAGTCAGAGATTTCCCCTGAAGTCACCAACCACAATGCAATATGGTTGAATACGGAGTATTAGCTGTGACACTTCCAGTTGCACCATGGTGAATGTGAACCTAAATTAGTTGTTCACTGATCAAATAAAGAGCCTAAAGGTGTCTTCTGTGACAAGGCAGAGCTGCTTTCAGTTGCTTTCACAAATCTGAAATCCAGATGATATAAAGGGCCATCAGATCACAACTTTGGCTAGCTGTGGGAAAAAAGGCAATGCATAAACTGTGTACATAACAAGCAAGAATTGGAAGGGAAGGGAAAATTTCCAAGAGTCACTCTTTTTTGCAGTGATAGTGCTCCATGTTATTACTGGCAATTGGCCAAGAATGAAAGCTTGGATTTAATTAGAGTATCTTGATATTCAGAATAATGATGTTAATTCCCTACCCATTTTTTGGTGTCATGCCAAAAACGTGTCCCTCATAAATTTTCCTTGAAACAACTTCATGTTATTCCTGAAGCCAGGCTTTAATATGTCCATGTTAAACCTACTCAGAATCAGTTCTGTAGTGCCGCAAATTACAAAGTTGAAGGATAAATTTCTGGATGCAGGTATTAGAGAAGCTGTGAATTCTTCACTAGTGTTCTCCTGTTGAGTTGTGAATTCTGACACTATTCAAAGGGATGCAAGCCTTAGACTTTCTAAAATGTGTTTTTAAAACATCACTTTGCATATGTGAAAATCTCAGTAAACTTTATGAAAATTTAAATAAAATTATGAACTCACCCATGTGTTGAATTTCAGCCATTTGGCGTTTCTATCTTAAGATTTTTTTCTACAATTTGTCTCTCAGCTCTGCTTAAAACCTTTAGAACTGAAGCCAAAAATATAGCTGTCAATTTTCTATATATTTTTTAAAAGTAAATTTTTTTTTGTTAAATAATTGCTGCTGCCAGCTGAAATCAGGTTTCTGGAGACACTTTCTCACTGATAGGACATGGACTTAAGAACTGGTGGAGAGCTAGTGAATGGCAGAAAGAGTAGTTGGAAGAGAAGCAAGGTGCAGAAGGGATCTGTAGATCCTTATGATCTACAGAGGAATTAGGGAAGACAAAGAGCATGGGAAGAGTAAAGATATGAGAGACAGTTTGAGACAGTAAAAATATGAGAGCTCTGTAATCCATCACTCTCCCTAGGACATTTCCTTTGCTTGAAGAGTGAAAAAGTTCATAAAAACAGCCCTTGGAAGCTGAGGGAACTGGAAAAATGATCCTACTCTTCAAAACAGGAAAGGCAATTAAAGAAATATCTTCTCAGCTATTACATATTTTTACCTATAAATAGAATAGTTGATTCATTATATACTTTTTATGAAATATTTTGTGAAAAATCTAATCCAGTGGGGATTACAAAATCAAAATGAAAAATCAGAGCTTTTCAAATTAGTCCTAAGCAATTTGAATGTGTTAGGATTGCCTACTAAAAACTGATGAAAATGATGTGATGAAAAATTCTGCACTATTGTAAATTTGAAGCATTATTACTATTCAATTTTTATCACTTGATAATGGAATTTTTTAATAATAATAATGAAGTCTTAGCTGATTTTGAAAAGTGAAGTTTATGATTATAGGCTTTCACAGAAATTGAGGATTTATGTGGCATGTTTTGGGTTCCCTCATGTATTATAACTGAACTCTGTTGTTCTGGTGAAGAGAAACAATTTTAGAAAGTCATTAAAATATGTAGTGACTTTCACTCGTACAATTGTTAGAGAAGAGCAATCACTGTCAAACTTTGGGATGACTTAAACTATTCATTTGTATCAGGTGAGAAGCAGGCACAGGTGCTAACTGCATCTCAGCTATTATTACATATTGGTACCCTATAGGAAGTGTCCATTTAGGCTGCGAATGCATCTGTAGTACATTAGCAGTTCATATTTTTAGTCTTGTAGCAATGAAGGGATAAAGATAAATTAATAAATCAAAATTTGAGTTAAAAATTAAGATACTTTTTAGTCTTGGGGAAATCTTAATGTTACTTCATCTATCTTGACAATCTTCAGCTCATTTTTGTTTTTCTCTATTGAGCAACCATCATTCATGATTTCAGCTCTCTTGAGGTTGGCAACCTTGTTCAGGATATACTAAAGATAATGAGAGGATTTAAATAATTTACTGAAGATACAAAATACATTTTAAATTTTTCATCATTTTTAGTAAACCTTAAGTGTGTAAATGTGGCCTAAAACTCAAAGTAATGCATAAACAGTAATTAAAGTATAAACTAGATATCCATTTTTTAGTAGTATTTGTTTCCTGAAAATGTATTTGCTGTTTACATTTACTTCATTTCAAAATGATGAAATAGGATAAAATCTGTGCACATGTTATGCTACACTTTTGTTATGAAGTAATTTTCATCTATTAAAGTGTAATCCATTTGGGGATGTAAGGAGTATGTGTTACAACATATTTGCAAAATTTCACTTCTTTGGTATTAATGGAAAATAGAGCTTATAAGGAAATGTAATATCATTTATTAGACCGAGAGATAACACTGGAAAATGCATAACAGCTCTAGGGCACGCACATATTTTCAGGTGTCTTCCCTGTTTGTTAAGAGTCTGAAAACAATTCTACATATTTGAAGAATATACAATGTTTCTTTTTACATGAAAGCTTGATTTTTGATTTCTTTTATTTTCCAGCTATGACTGTTGATCTAATAAAATATATTAACAAACGTTGCTCTAAAGGTTTAAACACCCTTACATCATCAACTAGGACATGACTACCACAGTATGGTTGTTGTGAGAATAGAAATACATCCTCCACATGTAAGTAGATTAGCAAGGTTGTAGGTCATTTTATTTGAGGTGCCCAATGAAGCTACGTAGGGTAGGGAAGAGTTGTCATAGGATCTCTATAGAGTTGGAAGAGAGAGATAAAGTCCTCCACACAGCACTGAAAATCGCTTTGGGTCTGATTTGCTGCTGGATTATATTGGGACCCTAGTGATTGTGCTGTTAATTTAAATTATCTAAAGTTACGTGCACTAACTCTGAGCTGGGGTGCTCAAAAATAGCAAATATGTCTTCAGAAGTATTTAATTTTAGTTCTTTTAGAGGGTGCCTCACAGACTTTTTTAGAGCAGAATAAGTCTTCTATGAAACTTGTAAAAACATAGCACTCCTCCAGCTGAGAAAATATAACTTATGTCTTTGCAAAAGTAAAAGCAAAACAAACTGCATGATGTTATGAAGAATCTTTAACACAAATGGCTGGAGGCAATGATGAAGGTTATTTTTTCAATGAATTTGGTAAATTCGATTCATATGAGCAGAGTAGTTATCTCCCATGCAGTGGACTTATCATACTTGCAGACATTTTTTCCATATTTTTCATAAAAAGATGCTTGTGAATAATGTTTTACTTTTATTGCAGAATGCGATTTTAGGATACTTGCACTTCCTGTATATCACCTAGGTTTATACGCAACCTGTGAAAGATCGGCATGGGACTTATGGTTTGACATGTATTTTTGTGGTTTAATTCTTCTTAGAGTTAGGTTTAAGCCTTTACTAGCCAGTATGTCTCAATAAATGGACACACCTTGCATGCTTGCAAACAGACCAGCAGCTTGTACTGCACTGCATATGGCAGATATATAAATTTTAAAGACTAACAGAAATTATGTTACTGCACATATTTTGATTTTTCTTCTAGGTAAGGGAACGACTGAGGGTTTCTTTAGAAAGAGTCTCTGCACTGGAAGAAGAACTAGCTGCTGCTAACCAGGAGGTAACATAAAACACTTTCTCCCCTTTTGAGATGCAATTTCTCTAGCATTCTGTCCCACATGTTCCCCATCACTTTTCTTTAAATCATCACAAAAAAAAAAACATAAATTGCATTCTGAGTAAGCTGCTGAACAAGGCTTGTTTAAGGTGGTTGTCAAAGTAATATCTGAGTAATATAACTTTCTGGTTCCTGATTTATTCCATTCTTCTACAGGGCACAAACCAAAATCCAAGAATTAGTGACAGTTTTCCATTTTTATATTGGACATGAAAAAGCAATGAAACAACAAAACATTAGACGCTGTAAGAAATTTGAGAACTTGAGATTTCATATAACTATAAAATAAGATATATATATAAATGTTGACCTTGATATTTTAAAACTTAATCTAGAGGAAAGATTATATCTGACTTACTTTGAAATTCAGGTTTATCTCTACCCTTTTAACTGCAGTATGTCATGATAAACTGTGATGGCAGATAACTCTTTTGAACTTAGAAGAGGAATTTCTTTTCCTACAAGGTAGTTTGCAATCTGTTCTCATCATCTTACGTATTTGAAAGGAGACACAACAACACACTATTGTATTACAGCATAAGTATACACATACATGAAAGGGAATTTTATACCCTAGAGAAGGCCAGTCTTAGGTCTGATAATACATTTAATGGAGCTTGCTCACTTTAACACCTCCATCATGCTGTGAAACTTTACCATTTCGAGAATGCTGTCTGATGTGTGCTTCTTACATTTCTTAAAATAAAAAAAATTAGAAGAGCTTGAGAACTGCATGAAAGCTATTTGGGGTTATATGCATTTGCTGATGTCATTTTATTCAGCCTTAAGGCATAAACTGAAAATCACAGGCAACCTTAAACTACTACCAAGTCGTCCTGATAAAATGGAAACAACTATAATTGAACATTATGTTCAATTATAACATAAAATAGATACTCGTCATGTATTTTTCTCTGATATTAAGGAAAAAATACTTTCTCAAGCAACTTCTTAAAAATTATGAAAGTATGATTCCTCCTTTTTTCTAAACTATATTTTTTCACACTGATTCTAACAATTTGCTGCATATTCACAATTATATATAAGCATAAAATGGTGAGAGTAAATTGGTTGCCTTATTAACATGATTAGGTATGTAAAAAATACCATATTCAGGAATAAAAGCTTAGTAGAGATGTGTTGGTTAAGGTAGCACATTTCTCTGAAACATCTAGCTTGTGACTGTTCATTCAAGTCCTATCAGAGCCACAATAAGACACAACAGAAATTTATGATCCATTCACTTAATAGAAACAATTTTACATTTTAGATGGATAGATAAATGGATAGATAGATATAGATATATACATAGAGTACAACTTTCCGTTATTAAAGTATGAATAAGACCTTGAGCAGTCTTTGTAGCATATTACGTTACAAGAATGTGAAAATTTCAGCTATAGTTGCTGAGAGAAATCCCATGTAACACTTTGTATTTGAAAGGGAAGAGTATCATTCAGTTTAAATTGTGGTAAGATTGAGATGGACTGTTTGACTTGTTGGGAGAACTTCACTTATATAGCTAGCTTTATATGTAACTGCATAATGGTAATAGAGAGGAATCTTGGTCTGCAGTTCTCATACAACCTGTATGATGATATGTTACCTCTCCCACTTGTTGACTCAGCTGAACTTTTCAAAAACGGTGATGTCCACCAAATAATTCATTGCTGTTTTGATTCTCTGAAAACAATAGTTTCTATATAAAAAAATTAATCTATAGCATGTCTTCTTTCCAAATGAATGGTATTTTGAAATTACTTTGATTTTGTGTAATTAAAAATATATATTTGCAATTTGCAATATTTAAAAAATTCATCTCCCTTTATAAGTGGCAATATAAAATATGCATCAAATTATCTATGGAATTCTTTCATTTAACATAGGTTTTAAAACAGTTTTAGAGAATTAGTGTTCCCTTGTTAAGTTATGATTACTCTCATACTGAAAGTAAAGTCTTGTTTTTAAGATGTACCAGGCTGAAGAAATGATACTAATTCAGTACATCTGTTTCTTATTAAAACACGTTTACAAACAATAGACATACTTGATTTTACAGAGCGTGGAATTCAGTTCAAGAATAGGCACTTAAATGCAGGCATTTACATATGAACCAGATGTCAAAAAATCTGTTGCAATCTGTGGAGTTCTAGTTAATCCAGTCAGGGACATAACCTGGCAGTTAATCTGCCAGGGCTGCCAGATATGACGCAAATTTTACATCTGTCTGGAGCAAGAGTTTGGGAAGGAATATCTCCATCACAAAAATGATACTAGGTGCTCCTGTGTGTGTTAGGCAAGTGAATCTCACAACAGATTTAGATACCAAATGCACAGAGAGCTAAATTTAGGTGTCTTAATCAGACAGAAGAAGCAATCATCTGGTTCTACCAATATCAAACAGTCAGCTCCTAGTCATAGAGGGGGAGATACAAAGTGGGCTTTCTATAATTGTCATCTCTATAATTAAAGAGATGATTGACATTTATTTAAGTATATGCTATATTGTAGGAGAATGTTTTTGTATTTTATTTGTTGCAAATAATGTCAGTAGAAGGGACTTTTAAGTATCTGGATGTTTGGAAGATGCTAGTTAGCAGTTAGATGAAGTTCCTCTGTGGAAGTCCCTAAGAGGTCCTGTGCCTGAAATAATAAGTTCAGGGTGCCCTGGTCCCTTAAAAAATTAAGTCTTAGCAGCAGGCTAGAAGGCTTCTGTCTTTGATAGCTGTAAACAAGTCTAAGAAACTGGGTAGAGTTTCTCAGCTTTCAGCTTGCTTTAATATTAGAAAAAAAGGATATTATTTTTGCTGTAAGAAGTAGTTAAGAAACACCAGCAGTTTTGAAAGGGCAAAAATACATAGAATATCGAATGGCAAGACACAAGCACATGTTGGTGCTTTTAAATCCATTGCTGTTGCAACGTGTAGTCCTACATGACATCTGTTACGATTTCCATCAAGAGATCTCATTGTTTCCCAGAACTCTCTCTCAAAAAAAATCCCCAAATATGATCTTTATAATTTTTTCCCAATGTTTGTACTACAAAAAAATCTTTATGCATAGCTAATACTATACTGAGTCTAAGCCATTTTGCAGAGTATTCTGTTTTGGACACACATTTTCTCCCATCCTGCTTAATCATACTATCCAGCCTTTGTAAAATCTTCCTATGTTATTAAGATTGATTTAATAAGTGGCATTTCAAGACCCTCTTTTTGTTTCTTGTTAACATACTGACTTTTCCATATTTCCTCATTTGTGGAAATAGTGGCATGGAAAGCAATCCTATAATTACATTTATTACTACAAAGATATACTTTAGGAATTCTGAAAACAATAGACTGTGTAGAATATGAAATTAGAGAAATTACTGGGTTTAGTTAATATATCATGCTACTGCAACATTCTTCAGCATTTATTGAAAATGCCAATACTCTTTGCAAATGCTAAAAACTATGTCTATGTCAGTTAAGCCATTTATAATATTTTAAACACTCAAGTAAACTTTGTAAACCTAATTGTTGCAATTTCCACATGCCTCTACAGATTTTATATGTAGTTTTGGGGATAAATTTAACTTGTGGAGCTATTAGTGATATTGTAGGAATTTTGGCAGAAATTTTTTGGCTTCGTATAGTTGCTTGCATTCTCTTCTTTGAACAGTGGATTTCTTCATAACTGATGGCAATAACTGATTAGTTATTCATTAGAGTATCCTATACCTAATTTTTGTATAGAATCCATAAAATCATCCATGAATAATTTATGTCATTTAAGAGAAAGGAAGATTTATGGTGCCTTATTTCCAATACTAGAAACTTTAGAAAAAGTAGCCACTTATTCACCAAAGAACTTACATGTACCATACTGATTGCTTTATTTGTAGAAAGATCAAGCCAAGAAACCAATAAATAACAGAAATACATTTAGCCATTGAAGAGAATTTTGTTTCTGACCATGAAGGTTGTCATAGACATGATTGCAGTATCATTACTGCTTCTGAAGTGCTCCATAAAATTCAATTTGTTCTAAACTTAGTTCAAAATAAAACTTTATTCAACTATGAATTGTTCATTTTACTCAGAACTACTGCATGTTAAAGTACACTTTTAAAGCTAACTGTTATAATTTCAGCTCGGCTATTACTTTATAAGTTATTATTTAGAGTCATTTCGGCTTTGGTTTTTACACATAAATACAGCCTGAAAGAGTTTTAGAGGATAAAAATGTTATCAAAGCAATAGTTTTCAGAGAAAAAATAGCATTTGCTTTTGTTGAACATATAATAGTCACAGAATTTCATCAATCTGGAATTCAAAACTTGATTTCAAATCTCCGGATGAAACTGGTGAAATCCAGTGGCTTTTCTGAAGAAAGCCAAATTAGATGCTTTTACCTATCTCTGTTGACTTGAAGGGTGTAATAAAAAACTTTTGGTGAAAAATCGGAAATAGTCTTAATCAATGGTCTATCATTATTTTACCTTATTTTCTCAGAACAGTGTGAGTGAACATTATTGCTTTGTGGACTTTCTTCCACATTAAAATTATTCATTATTTGCTATCTTGAAGCTTTCTAGAGGTGTAACTATAGAGGAATTTGTATAGACTGAGTGTCCTTTTGCATGTCTATGTAATTGTGTCAGGTTGTATCTTTTCGACCAAGTTGCACATAATAAAAATAAAACCCCAGTTTGAAATGTACTCCTATATTTTGTATGTAATTGCTTCTCATTTTGCCTTTAATCTGGACCATCTTCTAGCTAACTGGTTCAGCCTATAAAAAGTAATTTTTGCACTTAAGTTTTTAATGTGATAATGAAATAAAACAATGGTTTCTTTTTGTGGATATGTCATATATTTTTTGTCCTAAAATATTGATTTTTGTCTCTACATGTTTAAATGGTTATTTGGGACATGGCAGCTGAAAGCTGAAAATTACTAAATTGGCGTTACATCTTTCACTGTCTAATTTATAAAGTAGTTAGAGAGAAATGAGCACAAGAAATAATCAGTTAAATTGTTTTAATTTTTCATTTTATTAATTAATTCTAACCTGAATTCTCAGAGGAAAAACTTCAAATACACTGGTTATGTTTGTCATTAAAAGCATTTGTTGCTAAAGCCTAACGAGAATAGGTTTGAAATTTTTCAGAAATTTCTATTTTGAGGAGAATGAAAGAGCTTGAACTGTTAGCCATTCTCATAAAATCATTTAAGAAACAGCATTATTTTCCATTGCTATGATAGAGACTAACATCATTACTTGGTTTGCAAAGACACTGTTTCTCAATATTATTTTCATAAATTCCTGCCATATAGAAAACTTAACCAAACAATTCTGAGTACAAAAATAAGAGATGCATTTTACACAAAGATTGCAGATATTTGTTCAGTGCATATTTTGGTATTCATATTTTGGTATTTCATCTTCATATTTTGCTTTCAACTGAGATCTAGAAATGCTATGTTCTGTTACCTCTCTGTTTAGTGGGTGGTCATCAGTAACGAATTTTAAGATAGTGATAGCATGGTCGATGCGTTGCCTTTTCTTCTAATTTGAATGCTTCTTATGAAGTCTTCAGAAGAAAACAGATTAACAGAATGAAAGCACGGTCTGTTTTCCTGTGTTTGTGAAGAGGGAGGAAAGTGAGAGGCTTTTTATTTTTTCAGGTTTTTAGTGTGATTAGTAACCTTCTAATAAAATATTTAGTATCAGGACTTGATAACTCATATATATTTATATATAGTTGTATACTGTGTGCTTTTCAATATGGTGTCATAACAGGCCATTACTACATATATCTATTTTTGTTTTCCAAATATTGAAAGATCCCAAATATAAATCAACTAAGGTTACTCTAGGATGTTAATGCTATTCAGGAAGGAGTCAGATTCTGCAACTGAAATGATAGACTAAAGCTACAAAACCTCTCCATTACAATAATCATGTTTTCTTAAAACTTTGGGTCACATCTAATATTTCTATCCCATTGTATTTACACATGACATTTTGTAATGGATTTTATTGTACAAAGGTTGACTAGTCTGAATCATAGTGTCATAGTTCCATCTTTTAAGACTTTAGTTTCGTTGCTATTATTCACAAAACAGCAGGAAATCTATTACAC
The DNA here is from genome assembly GCA_032353885.1 of Nothura maculosa. Lineage (NCBI taxonomy): Eukaryota > Metazoa > Chordata > Aves > Tinamiformes > Tinamidae > Nothura > Nothura maculosa. The sequence continues at coordinate 6,436,206 of JAUBOD010000038.1, read as the reverse complement.
TTCTAAATTTTCTACTATTGTACATACCTAGGAATCAATAACCACACATACCTTATACTTAAAGTGCTATAAGCAAGCCTTTTCTTTCAAGTGGAGCCATTAATTGCACTTCTTAACAAAAGAAAATCGAAGTTTTGCAAGGTAATACTTAAAGAAACATCACAAAGAACAAAAAGCTATAGAAAAAAGGAAGCCTTGCTAAATCTTCTTTATTGTTCCTACAAACATGCTGTTTACCTGTGAAGCAATTGTTTAAATACATATTAGAGCAAGTTACTATGGAAAACTGCATGCTTGAAATGTACTTTTCAAATCTTTTCATACCCACTTTGTTTTTAGTCTGATAGAAACATTCACCTTAATAAAAATTTGGTCCTTCATGATAAGGAACATTGATAATTTAATGCTTTATTTTGTCTCTGAATAAATCATGCCTGGACATTAAAAATTCCCTATTTCCTTCCAGCCTTAGAAACTAGTAATTTAATCAAAATGACCATAAATCTAATACAGTATGTTTTTCTATTATGTGGATTTTAAAAATAAATTATTGGATGCACTGTTTCACTGTGAAAGTAAATTAGGTACCACCACTCAAATGCAAAAAAGAGTATTATTTTTCCTTTTTTTTCTCTTTTGCAACAAATGTAGTATACATCAAATTCATTATTGCATAGCAACTAATAACAACTAATTTAGACTTTCCTGCAAGAATTTGCAATTTTCTACAATGTTGCTCTGACTACATATTGCATGTGCCTGTTCTACTGAGTTTCTTATTTGCCTTCTCTGGAAGAAGAGGGGCCTTTTAGTATATCTGACATGGAATTTTTCTGTTATGTCAAGCTTTTCAGTCTTACATGTGAATTCTTCCAGTTTCTGTCTTCCATCACACATTTTTTTTCTTTAAAACTTGAAATATTTTCTTATCACTGTGTTAGAAAAGTTTGAATAACATTTCTTTACATCTCTTCTTTAAAATGATTCCTGCCACTTGATAAGTGATGAAAATATTTTAGTCTTCCTTTCTTCCTTTCTTCCTTTCTTCCTTTCTTTCTCTCTCTCTCTCTCTCGTTCTCTTGTTCTCTCATTCTCTCTCTCGTTCTCTCTCTCTTTCTCTCTCTCGTTCTCTCTCTCTTTCTCTCTCTCGTTCTCTCTTCCTCTCTTTCTCTCTGACCTAACTAGTAAAGAAAAGTAACTAGGAAATCTGTTATTGTTCAGTTTCTGTATTCTCATTTTTATAATGTCAGCTGCCTGTGTTTTCACACTTTTGCCTTTAGGATGAAATTGTCTTAGTGCTTGCATAGCAAAATATGTCCTAATCTGAATTCCAATTTAAAGCACTGCAGAGGCATAAATATTTATTGTTACTTTTAGGAATAATGTATTCCATCTTCACCTTTATATTTTAGTGCATTTTCTCTGAATATTTTTACTAAGATAGTTATTGCAGTACTACAGTGTTACTGGACTGCAGTAAAGAAACAGGCCTCCACTCTCTTGTACAGACAAAATCAAAACTTCCTGCTCCACAACTATTATTGTGTACACTTTTAGTGTCCATTTCTCACACAGGTGTGGAACAGAAAATCTAACTGTAAAACAAAGCATAGTAGCCTGAACAATACATGTGACAGTCACCATTTAAACCTCTTTTAGGGTCGAAAGAGCTTAGTGAATATCACTCACAGAAGTCATCTGAACTAGTAGTCTCTGATTGTCCTTACCCCTACAAATACCAAGGTTTTATTGAATGAGATTGTTAGGTTAGTGCTCCCACAAAAGGAAAAGTAGAGTGAAAAGGAGGAAGACCTAACAGAATTCAAAGACACAATGATCCCAATCCTAAGCAATGTTAGAAAATCATAACTGAATTGTGCAAACATTGCTTTTGGCAGCCAGTGACTGTGTCAGTGGTGACCCAGGTATGCAGCCTTCCATTGCACAGCAATACGCAGCCTGACCCCTAGGACACTCACCACACTGTAACTCCATATTGAGGAAATCCCTGCATCCATGCCCTTACCCGTAATCCACGATTGCTTTTTTTTATGCAGGGAAGTCAAAGGCTGAAGCAAGGAGGGAACAACATCACTCCCTGCTAGGTTCTCAGTCTGGATGGTAGTAGGAGCTAGTGTTAACGCTCATTACAGGCTGCTTCTGCAAAAAATCAGAGCATTTGGAAAATTTGGAATATTCCAGTTTTCTGTATCTCATGCCTGAGTTACAAGTGTTACTTCTGGAATCTATACAATGCTTTTTATTGGTCAGCTATCAGGGCCTATGAGACATGTCTGTACCACAGCAGATAAATATATCAGTATATAACACAGATATGTGAGACTGAAGAACATGTCAATGATTAAGGGATCTTCTTATATCTTCCCCACTTTGTTCTGGAAAACACAGTAGGAAATCTCATAATTGGCTAACAAATGTTCAGTGGACTTCTTTCATTCCCCGTCCAAAGTAGAGAAAAGAGAGAAAGAAGCAGATATGGGATAACAACCAG
>JAUBOD010000038.1:6410379-6428438 GCA_032353885.1 Nothura maculosa | reverse complement strand
GTTTACTTCTTTTCCTTTGTTCTCTCAAAGTGCTGCTAATGTTTCTTACAGTGCTGTACAGTCCATTGTTATTTTAACTCCTACCTATTTTGAAAGTAAAGCTTTATATTGATATTTGCACATTTAGATATAACCCTGTATGCAGCGCTTAGAAATTGTAATGCACAATAGAAAAACAAAGGCATTTCAGTGTTAAAATCATAGTCAGAAAGATTAATTTTTATCTTTTGTTTTAAAAGACTCAGTTAGATTGGATTTAGTTTGTTTATTATGTTAGACTGTGCATTCAAAATAATCTGGAGAGTGTTGCAGCCACTACAACAAATGCTGCATAGACTGTCATACATCCCATGGGGTCTTCATGGAGCTGAAACAGAGTATTTAACTACAGCTCTGGGAAGAAAGAGCCTTCACCCACAAAATCAGATACACTTCACTTCTTCAGTGAAGTGTTGGATTTAAAAGTGAGACATTGAAATTAAGAAAATAGTTTATCTTATACATGGATAGCTCCATAATTATATACTTGCTGGTCTGCTGTAAAAATAATAATAATTATTATTAAAGAAAGAAAATGTTGCCTTAACATTTATGTTTACCTCCTTGGGAAAAAAAAAGAAAAGAAACAGAAAAAAAGTTATGAGGGAAGGAAAAGTGAACAGAATCATATTGTTATAAGGTCTCTCAGTGATTTACAAAGAAGATGTGTTGGATGATAGGCTTATTTTTAAGACTGACCCTCCAAAAACATCTCATCAACCTTATGCAACAAAAAAAGTGCTTGGAGACTTGAATTATTTTGCTCCTTGGAAAACAGCCTGGAGAACCGTATTTAAGAAGGAGAGTGATTGCTCTGGTTGAAGAGAAGGCCTCCTTGTCTCAGGTCTGGTGACTGCAAGTGAACACATTTTCTGAAATGTAGGGGTACTCCAGAATCCATTAAAGCTGTGTGGCCAAAAGACATGAACAGGCAGATACTAAACACAATTATTGCTTTAGCTTCTCTCTTATTAGAAAAAAAAGTTTTGCAAAAACAGTATCAAATTTCTGCCATGCTTCTGATTCCACAGTAGTGTTCCACATATGCACTTAGTACTTGCTTGGTATCTCTGCTTCTTATGGGGACGGCCTGTAATCCCACTGTCCTCTCAGGCCTGTGGTTACATCTACCTATCAAAACCTGTAGCTTGGGACTTGGCACTTGATACCAGAGATGTCCTCTGAGAGACAGGGAGTGATAGGAGTATGATTAATTTGGAAGTGTTTTTTTAGTATAATGGATGCTTCTCTTGGCCAAAAGATGAAGTGTAGAAGCGGTTTCAAAATAACAGAGACCTAACAGAGACATGGTGGTTGCTCAGGCCTGGAGGCAGACCTGCCTTGGCCCTGGTCCTGCACCTCTGGGCTCTGCTGACTCTTTCCATTCCACAGTACCCTGGCATCATATCACTCAGTGGCCAGCTAGCAAATCGCCCATAGCACCTTTATGCAGCTCTTCCAGCAAATTAGTTTATTTTAATTTCCAGTCTCTCAGCTTTGGCTAGTAGGATGTTTGTCAGTGTGAAATAGCCTCTTCCTGGGCCATAAGAGCTATAATTGGGTTTCAGGAAATACTCTGAAGCTATGCCATATTTCTGCCTTTCCAGTTTGTTTCTTTCTCATTCTAGGGCAAGTAATCCATCATAAACAAGTACATGTGCAGCTCTCATTAAATAATAATATGTAAATAATATGTATTAAACTTTAGGCAAAATTGCTCACTCCAAAAGATACAAATTAACAAACAAACAAAACATTGCCCTTATGCTATATAAAAAGATTTCCATTCGAGTCTTCTATATTAATTTGGCTACTGCTAAACCATCCTTTTGTAATGGCTACATATAGATTTTTTTATTGAGCAGCCTATTGCATTAACTTATCAGTGACTTATTCAGTGATGTGAATATGTGAAAAAAAAAACATACTTGGGTGAATGTATGCTGCAGCATACTGGAATTACTGTAAGTTGGCAAGCATTAGGCTGCAAGTAGTTACATACCAATGGGAGAGAAAAAAGCCTAAGCAGAAAAACAGAGATGGAAAACTCTCAGACACTGCTGTGACAATTTGTTGTGCCTTTGGCTTGTGTACTGCACAAACTTGGGGGAGTGGGGCAATTTCCCAAGGAATTTTAAGTCCCCACTTTGCAACAGAATTTCTCTGTACTTTTCAAATAGCCTCAGTCTTTGCAGGAATTTATTTCCCAAACATCCCTAAACAGTCAGTTATTAACAGCTCTCAGCTATTTGAGAATCTGGACCTCCTGAGTTTAAGTTTCCCCTTGTTAGAATTAAGACAGTTGTGAAGGGAAGTGAATTAGTGACTATAAGGACTTTGGTGTCATGGCAAATACTGCTATAGAAATACTTTTATAGGTGATAAATATGTACAGCTTTACAACCAAATATAATCTCTCAGGGTAGAGGGATCAAATGTTATCCCTCAGGAAACTGTTTCCTTCAGCTAAAAAGCAAAAAGTACAATAGCATTTTAGAAGTCAATTTTGGGAATTATAATTCAGCAGGAAGCTCATTTCTGTGCCTTGGCTACCCCAATTCCTAGTCCTGCATCTTATCTGAAGCCTGTGCTGAAGTACAAACTTGTGAATAGGAGCCACTGGGCACTCCTGCTTCTCATATTTTGCTGATAAACTCAGGCTGAGAGGCTGGATGCACAAATGTCTTAAACTGCTGCAGCTACATCTGCAACAACTCATGTAAGTTGCTAAAATTATCTAGTGAGATTCTAATTGAATATTGAACTTCTTTTTCTGAGTAGGATTGTTGCATGATTATTTTTTACTCACAGAAATATATAACTAAAAGATTTTGGTGTATCGAAAGTATGTTCCTAAAATGTATGACAGACATTCAGGTGACCCCCTCACTGCATAAGCTGCCTACTTTCTAATCCTGCCCAGAGGAGCACATAAAATCTCACATAATTATCTTAGATTAATTTTAAATGTTCTTTCTCACTATGAAAAATATCTCTTTCTGATGCTTACTTTTAACTTAGTTTCATAAAAGGATTCATTTGTTTTTCATGCAAAGCCTTTGCATCCTATGCCATATTATTTCTGCACTGAAGAATAAAAGATTTGTAGTGTATTGTTAATAAAGTATCCTGATAACACGAGATGCTGGTTACTTTTATAATGCCTTTAAAATGTACATATAGAAATATTAAAAAAATGCATTGCAAGTATGCATTACAATTAAATATATAGATAAATAAATTGCACAACTGAAACAATTGCAACCACCTTGTTTAAACTGTACTTCCCTGAACAGTGGCTTCTGAAACACTCTTTTGAGAGAAATATAATGCTTATGTTTATGAAACAGAAATTAAATCTCTATCAAAGCAGAAGGAAATTACCTCAGTCTTCCAACATTCTTTATTCTCTTGCCAAAACTTCATTATTACCATATAAAATGATAGACATTGATTAAAGCTTCAAGCAAGCTGTCCTCATCAGAATTAAATACAACATCAGAAGGAGACACTGATGTCTGAATTATGTTTTCAGTAAATAGAAATCAAATCTTTAGCCCTATTTAATTCTTATGCTAGAATAATGTGGGAGGATATGAAAGTAGCCAGTTTATCTGCTCTCTGAAGCACATATGTAAAAAAGAGCAGAATGCAAAAGTGACACAATATATTCACAAGAAACTTGGTTTAGGATGGTATCTATCTAAAAAGAAGCACCTTCCTGTCAAGAAGAGATTTAAAAAGGAAAAGAAAAGCCTTACAGATCTGTCAGCTCTAGCAAAGCACAAAATGGGAAATCAGTGAGTTTATTTGGCTAGCACAACTTCTGTTTAAATGCTGAAAGATCAAAGAAACAAGTTCAGTGATTTAAGGCAGGGGAACTTTATAGAAAATGGGCTAAGGATTTTTTCAAGAGCTTAAAATAGTTGTCTTCTTCTAATACCTTATGTTCTTGAAGTACTCTAGGTCCTTACTGTTTTTAGGAGACTCTCTAATACTATATATGTGTGTGTTTAGAGCCCCTGTTAACAACCAAACGTTATATTAAATAGTTTTAAAACTTATTTTAAGTTAATGATTCATAAAATAATTTCAAAACAGAAAAATGAAATAATTAAGCCCCCCAAAAACATACTATTTTGAATTACTAGATAAAATAATCTACAAATAGAAATGCTGTACATTGATTTGTTTATATCACTGTACATTGTAAGCATATATTCAATGGAAAAAAAATCAAATGAAGATGACTATTTTAACTGCATTGAAATACTTTATTGATGAATAGTTCTATATACAATTTAAATCACAAAAAAATGTGGAAAAGTCAATAGAGAAACTAATTATTCAGCTAATTAGAATATCATTCTCTTTTGTCTACACAGAGACCATATACTTTGAAATCATATAACTAATTCTCGAGATTATTTTTCCCATGTACTTTTATATGCTCTGCAACAAGGAAAGCATGCATAGAACTGCTGGAACAGCTTTCCACATATTACCTGAGCGGTGGGTAGGACAGGTTAACAAATAGTCCCATACCACAGACTTGCTTTTTACTTTATAATGCGATTCATTTCTGGAATTTCATCAGTCCCTTGAGGGAATTTGTTTCAACTACAGTTAGTCATCACTATGCGGACATCCAGTTTAAGATAATTGCATAACTTTTCTCCTCACTTTAGGGGAAAGATATGTATGCCACTCATCCCAGCAGTTTCAGAACAAGTGACTGCCTTGCTTGAGATGTTTCTCTTAAGGAAGTTTATAAAAGGAATTAGATAACCACTTTTACCAATTTAACAGATTAAATGATCTGACTTTTCAGTTATCTTACTTTGCGCCAGCCAGATAAATTGAAGCTTTTCAGCTCAGCTATTGCCGTTCTGCTTTAAATCAATGGATGATATAATACACAAAGGGCTAAATCTTAGCATTTTTGGACTAAGTAGATTTTGTTCTTTTCTGGGTTCAAATGTGGAGTACTCCCTGTTTACAAAACAGGAGTGCCAAGAACAAGATCTCAGGAGGCAACATTTCAACCACAGAAAACCGTTTAGGGTAGGCGAAGTACTTGGATTACTATTCCTTTACAGTCTGATATGCATTATGCATTAAGAACCTTGGGCTTATAGAAGAGCTTTGCCCTAAGGTTGTCAGAACACCTACAGGAAAAGCCCACAGACAAGAGGGTTATTTTGTCTGCTCTCCTCCTGATCAATCCTCTCTGATTCTCTCGAAGTCTTATCAGCTAACACCACCAGAAATGCACTTCCTACCTCTGAGCCTTGAGCTTTCAAATGCAGAATAATTCTTTTCTAAAGTTGTCATTCCAGACTTCTAACATTATCCATGCTACCTATGGACCAAAAATTATTGTGATTCATAAAAGAAAAAGGAATATATTTACTTCTTTCAAAGCAAGCTGGAGAAATTTCAACTTAATATTTAACTCAAACAGGAAAATATTTTCTAGCCTCTTTATACTGACATCTAATGCATATCTACCAAATTTTGTGGTGCTTTGCAGCTTATGTGCTGCTTTCTTACTGCATTTAAACTAATTCAACCAAGAAAATGAGAAATGAATCCAGTTTTGTACTGGATATCTGCTTGAAAATTTGTAGTAATATTTTTCTTAGCACATTTTCACCAAGGAAAACAGAACTCTAAATAAAGAGCAAAAAGCAACCAAACACAATGTATTTTTTCAAACAAAGAGTTCAAGAATGCTGTTTCACTGGCAGTAGTCAGGTTAGGCTTCATATGAAACCTACTAAAAGTTTGACCATAGATATTCAAGGTGTGTTTACAGGAGTGACAATACTGAAATTCTATAAATGTAAGTAAGAATTCTGAGTGACTGCACAGACCAACGAGTGCATTAAAAGAAAATGGATGTAGAGTAGATAACCCTTAATAAAAGCCGTAGAAACCTGTGAGTATGTTGATGTAGTCAGAATTTCTTGGGATACTGGCTTGTTTTCTCTTTCATACCTGTGATAGGGTAACATATTCTGCATTCATAATAGAGCTAGTAGCCAGTCCTTAAACTTATAATGTGGTAACAAAGAGTCATTTCAGCAGCAGATGAACCCTAGCATTCAGGATTTTATGGGTTCAGAATTCTTTTCTGATCTCTCATCTCTCAAGTATTTCCAAATTAATTAGTTCAGAAAATAACATTAGTACATGTATGTGGTTAGAATCATGTGCCCTGTGAGAGATTTGATAGTGTGAATCTGTTGCATCTTCGCATATGATCTATGCTCTCTATTTTATTTTTGGTTTTTTCCAGTGAACCCAATCCAAATGTTCCCTTTTTTCTTTGTGTGCAGATTTTTCCTTTCCTTTATGGTTCTCCTTCACAGTTAGGAAGTTCTTCGTACTGCAGTGTGAATTATTTGTTTTATTTGTATATATCTTTTGCTGTTACTCAGATTAACTGTTTCTCAGTTACCTGCTCCCCAGTTCTGTATTTTTCTGAGACTGCTCTTTTCCTGTTGTGTCACCTTTAACACAAACATGACTGATGTGTGCGGTTCTATAACATACCATGTACTGCCTTGCCGCTGCCTTAGCTTTTGTAGTGATATCCTATTCTGCACTGTGTTTTAAAAATTGAAATCAATATTCATGTTAGGCCTGAATTCAGATTTTTTTGAAGTGTGTAGGCATGTGATTTAGAGCCTTACATTCTCATGGTAATGACCATGATGAACAGTCTTAGTTTTGAATTTAAGTTCTTGAATCTTATATGAATATGTATACTTATATGATGCAGTGACACTTATAGAAAATGGTCACAAGCCTGTTAAGATTTTAGAGATAGTTTATACTACTGATGTAGTTGGGATATTTAACAAAAATATAATTCAGAAAATTGGACCTTATGAAAGATGAAAAAGAAAAAATAAGACAAGATCTTACAGGTGAAACAGAAAGGCAGAAGTGTTTAATCCTATGGTCAGAATAGTTACAACATTAGAAATTCCACAGATTGCTTCTATGGTTCTATGACATGTAGAAGACAGTCTCCAAATAAATGTAAGTTCATTAATGTTTCGGTTTTAGGAAATTAGCTCTTTTCAATTGCAAATACTGTTTGCAAAGATGAGAAGAACACTGAAGACCAGTATACTTGTGAAAAGAGAACATTAGAAAGTATTTCTTTAAGTCATGGGATATTTTTGTGTGATTAAGACAAAAAAAGTCGTCCAAGTCCATTTAGGACTCTCTGCATTTTTGTCTTCTTAAATGTAATACTTATTTTTCTAAATCAGAAGAAAAAAGTATAATCAGATTGCACTCGTGACTTCAGTTCACTTGACTGCACTTGATAAGGTTAACAGAGAGAGGAATTTAGACTTGTTTCTTTACAAGTTTCAACCCTGAAGATAGCTTTAGACTTAGCTATGGAGAGGCTACCAACTCTGTGATTTTACACGCACTCCAGATTAGAGTCACTTTGAAATGTGTAGCTGAGCCAGGCCGAAAGGGTGGCAAGAGTGCTAAATAGGAAATAATGTCTGCAGTAGCAATTTGGAAAAAGAATCTAATGGTTTGAGGTTCACATTTTCAAACAGTTTTTCAGAAGATGATGAGGAAAAAGAAATGTTGATATTTTTGATCTATTTTAACAATTTTACTTACACTTAAAAGTTATTTCTGGCTGTGAAAAATTTGCAATATATAGTAATTATGCACCTTTATTTTTTTAATTTTTGACTTTTTTCATCTTTGGAGCTTTTCTTTTTCTTTTCAGTTAATATGATTTCACCCTCAAGAATATTGCTTTCATGAAAACCATTAGGAATTATATGAATAGTAATTACCTTATATGGTTAATTAGCATGTAAGGACTTGGAAAGCTGTCAGTAGACATATGTTACTATAGACATTTCAAGTCAGATAGTTGGGTTTGGTTAGTGAAAGCAGCATTATGTATCTGTTATTAAAACATACATGAAAGAGACAGGAATGCCCAGGTGTAACAGGAAATTCATTATCTTTGTAATGTCTGCAGGGTCCACTGCAATCATAACCTTGATCTGATCTCCTGACATAAATTTGACAGCTGACAATTGATAAGAAAAACAAGTCTTACTCTCTTGTCTGCATTGCTCCCTTCCTTCCTTCCTTCCTTCCTTCCTCCCTCCCTCCCTCCCTTCCTTCCTTCCTCCCTCCCTTCCTTCCTTCCTCCCTCCCTCCCTCCCTTCCTGCCGTCCTCCCTCCCTTCCTTCCTTCCTCCCTCCCTCCCTCCCTTCCGTCCGCCCTGCCTTCCTCCCTCCCTCCCTCTTTCTCTCTCTCTCTTTTTTCATAGGTATTTGAAGAGAATGAAAGTGGAACTCCATTTACTGTGATATTCTAAGTAAAATAACAGATGCATGTCAGTTTGTATTACATTAGAAACTTAATTATACTTTAAAAATTGCAAGGTGCAGAGAAATGTAGAATTGGTTATGATCTTTGGGATCTTAGAATCCAGGTTGCTGAACTGATCATTGGACCTTTCTCCTAGCAGACCTATTCCTTAATGCTAATATACAGTACTCTAGGATTTTCACATATAGTTTTTTCACATACAGTTTTTGAATATTTACTTTTTCATTGTTATTTCTCTGTCCTTTCCCAATCAGTTTTTTAGCATTAGGAGTTGCCCTTGATACCAACATAGGAAAGTGGCTACATTTTAAAACTGGATGCATCTCCTCTAAATTCCTTTGCAGATACAGCTCATTCTGTAGGGCAAATCACAACTACTTATACTCTATTGAAGTGTCTTATAAAGAGAGACTAGTGATACTGACATATAATCTCTTAGAGATATAGTTGAAATAATAGTTTTAGAACTGGCAACTCTCAAGGGTTAGTTCCCTGCCTTACTAGGAAATACTTGCGTGAATCACTTTTCTGTGTAAAGTAAAATAGGAAACTAATGTCATGACAGAGCAGTAGTTTCTTTTACCAACCTGTGTGCATTTGACAGTATACCTTTATACACAGTCTTTGGAGTTTCATACCACCAGATTTCACCCAGCTTTGAATATCTAGTATGTAGACAGAGTCAAATATACCCCTTTGTAAGGTAGTAGACGGCAGTACCCTTCAGATGTCATAGGATGACTGAGAGAATAGTCTATGCCAGTTCTTAATTTGTTTTGTTCTATTTTTTTCCTGTCTAAGTACAGTTCAAAACTTTGGAGAATATTAGACTAAATTGTGTCATCTCTAGAGAGACATAACTAAAATGGAAATAAAGAAAAGTTATAGTTTTAGCATTATGTTCTTTGGTTTTTTTATATCCTTGCACCTGCATGTAATATAACTGTAATTGCTCAAGAACAAAGGTACTATTGCATAAATATTTTAGTGACTATTTATTCATTAAATCAATAATAAAATCAGGTCTGAAAGCAAATTTCCTGTTTGGCTTTACACAGCTGATGTCTGTTATCTAACAACTACCCCAGGGAGGATACTTCTAAGATATGACAGAGTTGAAACTGTTTTGTTACTCTTTGATTTGCTTCCTGGGAATTACTGGTTTAGATTTGAAAACTATTTAAATCACAAAAAAAAAAGTGAGTGAAGCTAGTCAGAAAAAAAAAGTTATTAAATTATTGATTGCTATGTAAGAAACAAAATCTATGCTACTGAGATAATGAAGATTGTGTTCTGTATCTCTTAGCAAAAACACAGTGTATCTGTATATCCCAAGAAGATGCAAGTTGTCTCAGTTTTAATCCTCATTCTTTTATATTATCATGTAATTGCTCTGGGTGAAATTTTGCCTTCCCTCTCAGTCTTGGCTCTGAAATCAGTGGGAGTCACCAATGTAACAACAGTTGAAATTAGAATTTAGTGAGCAGTGACTCATATCAAAAACATTTTCACATTTATATTAAGCAATTTAAACTGATTTAAACTGATGCATCTGTGAGATCTCAGAGGCTGGCTAGAGCTCATTCCATTGGTCTTTATAACCAGAACTCCAGCATAAATTAAAAAACACAATTGAAAATTTTTTCTAGAGTTAGATTATTCAGATCAAGTTAAATATATTTTAACATACATTTTTTAACTATTCACTCTTGTCTCTCCACCCTTGAGTTTTTTCTTCTAGGACAAGACAGTAAAAACATAGTTTTCTAACTCAAAATTTATGCAGCCGTAATACAATAATAGAAGCCTTTATATATGCATCGTTTCCCAACATATTGATAGACCACTTATTGTATTTAAATGTATAAATTATTATATTATTAAATATAAACATGTATACTCTATATGTAATATAGTATATATTTTATATGTATATATACTTTGGATATTTTTGTATATATAGTTTAGTATAGTGGTATATAGTAAAACAGATTGGTACGGACACTTCTAGCTATGCAGTCTATTGAAATGACTAAGTTTTATGTTGGACAGATATTCTGATTTGCCATTCTACACTATGAAAAAGTCTTTTAAAAATTGAAGCTTTCTACACTGTATATCATCCAAGAGCAAGAGAAGTTACAGAATCATAGAATGGCTGAGATTGGAAAGGACCTCTAGAGATATCTAGTCCAACCCCCCTGCTCCAACAGGGACACCCAGAGCACGGGGCACAGGGCGGCATCCAGGCAAGTTTGGAAGATCTCCAAAGAAGGAGACTCCACAACCTCTCCAGGCAGCCTGTTCCAGGGCACTGTCACCCTCACAGGAAAGAGGCTCCTCTTCATAACTTATTTGAATACTGCTACCAATGAATTAAAAAGTAGTTTTCAATTAATACAAAAATAGTACTTGTATATGAGCTAAAATTGTCAATGAACAGACCGAGAATTTTCTGCACTTGTTTTTATTAACAAAAACACACTAAAATATGTTAGCAACAAACAGGAAATTGTCATAAAGCTAACACGCTACCATACATCACCTGCTTTTACTTCATAGGCTTTTGGCCCAGTTTTCATGTTATACTGGCTTGATATCTCGTCTGCTTTACACAAAATAATTTATCTTATCCTGTAGTGTTATGAAATCAGTGCCTTAAGAACTCCTGCTCCAGCATGTATTAAGGGTAGAAGGTAAAACAAATCTTAAAAAGAATCTCCTATCATTTTTTATTCCAATATAATCTTAATGGTCCTTATTTATATATACATTAATATAAATAAATTATATATTTATATAAGGTTTATTTTTAAAATTTCTATGTGTAAAAGCATCACTTTGCAAATGCTACAAGAAATGTAGTACTGGATCAAAACTAGATTAAAAATCTATTTTAAAAATAAATTTTAAAATTTGCTTGTTCAGTACTTTCTAGGTGTTTGGAGTATATTGACCATTTATTTTCTTTCTTTTGCAGATTGTAGCTTTGCGTGAACAAAATGCACACATTCAAAGGAAAATGGCAACTGGTGAAGGGCCTGCCGAGTCAGAGCATATTGAAGGAATGGAACCAGGGCAGAAGGTTCATGAAAAGGTATAACATATTAATTTTCACTAACTCACATGATTAACAATGGTAAAAAATCCCATACATAGTTTTTAATGTGACCATTTTCTGTGGCTTCCCTTTAGAAGATTGTCCACTTAACTAAAGCAATATCAGAAAAAACAGCTTGTTGAAATGGAGGGCAAAGGCTTTGGCCCTTGCTCACAGATAGGATATTGCAGTGGTATTGAGTTAGACTCAAAGATTATAGCAAACTTTCCATGGATTTTGGGCACAAAGCTACAACTGAAGGCAACGTGTCCTGCTGAGTTGTCCATGTATGCTGCAGACAGAACAGCAAGGTGCAACAGCTCATATATGCCAAGAGGAATATATTCCAAAAGTCCTGCCAAAACAGTCTGTAAGGAAATGACAGAGACCTCAAGACTTGTCAAAGGCATTTCTCTGTCTGTTAGCAAGAAAGTTGTTGCAAATTTATGTCCTTGCTGAGGAAAAATATTTTGCTTAGCATTTCTCCAAAATTAAAAAGTTTAGAACTTAGGGTACTTGCCACTTGGGGCTATAAGAAAAGAAATAGTGGAGAAAATCTGGTATAAAAACAAGGTTTGGTTTGGAATTCTGCTCTTCTATATACAGAGAAAACCAGGTTGCATCTCCTATCTCTCTGCTTCACAATTATTAAATTAAAATGCAAGCATAATGTAACATTTGGCTGGCTGTGACATGAATGGCTGCTTGGATCTCAAATTTTGCATTTTTGTCTAATGGCATGTGACGAGCAGTGTCATTAATCATACTTAAAACTTTTTAAAAACAAAGTAAAACAAATAACATTCATAATTGCCTATTTATTCTACATGCAGTCAAATTTACAAGAATGCGCTTACACTTCAAGGTTTAATATTATATTTTGTGGTTTCTGTGTATGTGCATTTTTCTTTAAGTAATCTATGTGGTTCAGGCAAATATTGTTAATAAATACTGCTCAGCTATTTTCTTCCTTGTGAAATCTTACTGCCTGACACATCTGTGAAATTCTGTTAAAACAGTGAACAGCCCACTTATTCTTTTAAATACAGCCACACTGCTTAGTCAAAATTCTCTGATTTTCCACTTTCTTTGCTAGCTATGTCTTTTAATGTGAACTATTTGACTCATTATTAATAAGCAGAAGTGTTCATAAGTCTTTTAAAAAGTCTGAATATTTCAACATAAATGAAACAAGCATGAAGAGTCAAAATAATACATTATTAAGAAGAATTGAATGTTTCTCAAAAATTAGGTCTAGAAAACTTCCATGCTTCCTGAACAAAACTATTTAACTTGGTCTTGTTCAGCTGAGTTAGTAAGCTTGTGTAAGCTTACTAGTTTTGTTCCATATAGTAATGGAAGCATACAGGATAAGGACTTCACAGAAGGCTATAACTGTATGGAATCCAGTGATTTACAGTTTAGGTCCTCTGTATTGGCTTCTTTCTAACTTTCTACTCAGTGGCCATTATTTCTTATCTTTCTAATTTCTTATCTTTCTTATCTCAGTGGCCATTATTCATTCCCTCTTAGTTCATGAAGAAGAATTTGGCTTTATTATATTATATAGATATAAAATATTTATTTATTATATATTTCAGTTTATAATATTTACATATTATAAGTTTTAACTTAATTTTAAATCATCAGGTCATAGCTTACTGTCCTCCATCTCCATTGCTACACCTGAAGTTGGAAAATATACAGTCTCATCACCTTCAGCTGTGGGCATGGTGTTAGTAATTTACAATGTGTTGATTCACTCCCTCATCTCTAATATTCTGTGATCAGAGGTCAGTTTTGGTCAGTCAGAGCATTTTCATTTCAGTTTCTCTGTGCGAGTCACAATATTAGCAATACCTTCAGATATTCAGGAAGTCATAGCACTGAGCACACCTACCATTTGGGGCTTTCTAGGAGATACGGGCATGGTAAAATCCACGTAGGCACAGAAGTAGTGCTTACTCAGAAACCCAGAACAGGCTCTCCATCATTAGAGGATCTTTAAAGTAAAAGTTGCCTATAGTAAGAGAGAGTTATATCTGGAAGGTATATGAACTTGAACGGTTTGCTGAAGTTTAGCTCAGTCTCAAATTTAACATCAGCTTATATATAGTCTCCCTACAAAATCATTACTATACTCTTGGAAAAATAATATAACTGCCTTTTACAGCAACAGTGTTGTATCACTCAGTAGTTAGAAAAAGGGATGAAAAAAAGTTAAATATTTTAAAAATATTTCCTCTCAAGTGGATTACAAGAACCACCTGAGAACTTTTTTGGACAATTAATTTTCTATTTTAACAAATCTTGTAAAAATGATCCATCTCCAGGAAAAAAATAGTTTTGTGGCAATAATTAGAATATGACCACAGTTGCATTAGTCTATAGTCTATCAATCTACATTGATACTAACGAAATTGTGAAAATTCTACAGGAAAACCCTCAAATTCCGCAAACTCACAATCAAAGAATTATAAAATGAAATCTTCTGGAAAAGAAGATTCTGATGTGTACTTTTATGAGACGACAAATGTGATTTAAAAGGATGATGTTCTACTGTACTATAAGTTGATTTATATAAAACAGTGGCTTAATACATAGTGATATTTTTAAAAATTAGTATTATGATCAAGCAAGCTAGTTAATCTTTAAAGGATAAAAACCTTATTAATTGTGACAGGGAATAATTGTAAATGGAGACTCATTATCAAGTATAAATGAAACTTCTTGAAAAGAAAACAAGGCAAAATGTAATTAATGGGAAGTACACACTAGGAATACCTATTGCTTAGTAAAACCAAAGGAAAAATACAGAAAGAAGTAAATGGCTTTTCAGTGTAGTTTCACAATATTTGAAATGTGGTAAGACAGTTGATACGAGAGAATAGTAGGGAATCCAGTACAGAATTATCCATCCTTCAGGAGGACTCTTGGCTCTGGCATTTTGTGTGTCTGGAACAGACTGCAGCTTCTACTGTAGGTTGTTTCCATGGGCAGGTGGATGCCAGCTAAGTGAACAGGTAAGATAACAAATGCTCTGTAGCAGAGACCTTGACCGATATGTTAACATTTCTGCTCTGCAAAGATAGGCAGGAGAAATTTGAAAGTTAGCAAATGTAGAATCTTGCAGACGGGATGCAGAAGAGTTTTTAGAGAATTTTGAAAAATACTTTAAAGAAACCTGGCAAAATCACATGCCACAGAAATGAAAATGCAACCTTCTCTGTTATCAGATATTCCTCTGCCTTAATTTGTGAGTGTCAGATACCACTTGCACACATCCAGACCCTTCATTTGATCTATAAGGATGGAGGCCTGATTTCAGCACAAGTGAAAGCCAGGAAATCAGTATTCCAACTGAATAAAGTCCTGGCTGGTAAAACTATCGGGAAGCCAAGAAATATTAATAATCATCAGATTGCCATTAGAGGATGTGTGCGGGCGTGTTAAAAGAAAGAGGATTTGACTCCTTGCTATGAACTTTGCATGAAATTTGCTATGGCACAGGCAGTGGAGAAAGAGCTTGTCCTTCAGTAGGGCAGTAGCCTGTGTGCACCTCTTCTCAATACCAATATTTTCCTTTCTCTGAAGCTGCCAGTAGTGAGCAATGGCCTATGAGCCTGTGGTGAGAGCAAGAGCAGGGTCTATTGCAGCTGACATGCCTCTGAGGGATCTCAGTGCAAGATGTTAGTAAAGGATTACCAAGTTTGTCTGCCACCTTCAAATTGCTTATGCCTGTGAGCATGATCACTAGTAAACCAATAATAGTAGGAGATTCATGAAGGGAGAATGTAGGGAGGAAGGGGCCAAGCTCTTATCATTGCTGGCCAGTGAGGGGACAAAGGGGAAATGGGTATAAATTGAAACACAGGCAGTTCCATCTCCATGTGAGGAGGAACTTCTTCCCTGTGAGGGTGACAGAGCCCTGGTACAGGCTGCCCAGGGAGGCTGTGGAGTCTCCTTCTCTGGAGATCTTCCCAACCCACCTTGATGCCGCCCTGTGCCGCATGCTCTGGGTGTCCCTGCTGGAGCAGGGAGTTGGACTAGATGATCTCTAGAAGTCCCTTCTGGCATCAACCATTCTGTGATTCTGTGAAAAAGTGACAAGGAAGATTTGGGAGTACAGACTTCTGATGTTCTCATCAGTCCTTGTAGCTAAGCTTCCCAACTCAGAAGTGAGAAGAATTTTCAAAAATTAAGCTTAAAGCATAAAGAAAAAAAATACTAAGGGAGACAGAATAATAAATATATATATAAATCATTAAAATACATAAACTGTACCATCAGATATGAAGAAAATCTGTTAGGGTAGAACTTGTGAACAATGATGACATATATCCCTCTCTGACAACTAGATGGGCAATTCACACACAGCAAGGATGAAGGGAAGATTAAAGCATTGAGAAAAGGTTGGACTAGATGATCTCTAGAGGTCCCTTCCAAGCTTAAACATTCTGTGATTCTGTGATTATTGTAATTACAAATAAAAAGACTAATAATGAATAAGAGAAACAGATATATGACTATGTTGATCTCTAAGAATCCTAGAATACATAGAGTCCCTCAGACATAGTCCTTTTTTGCCACTTTTTAAAAAATATTATTTCATTTAAATGCATAAGATTTAAAGAAAATGAAAATAAAGAAATTATGGACATTCCAATGATTCAACTAATTTTTTTTTCTTCTCAGTTTTAGAGATGTGTGAGAAGTTTTAAAGAAACTTTATCAAAACAAATATTCTAGGTTACTTCTATAGGGCAATTACATTTTGTCTGTAACTATAACTATATCTGAAACTATTTTTCCCTATAATAGCTGAAATTGCTTTGAACAGTCTTATTGCCCATGTTATAAACATTATGAATGGCTAATCACTTTGTAAAAAATTCCACAAGAAATGATATATTTTATACATATAGATATATACAAATATATATTTAATGCTACATTACCAGTATAAAAAGTACAACGTTAGAAAATTTTGCTTTATCACCAATTAGTTTGTTTTCGTGATGAATTTCTATATTGAACAGGATATATACAAAAAAATACAAAACTACCTAGAAGTATACCTAGAAATAATATATTATTTGAGGAAAACATATTTTCTTCTTTTATTTGTTGCTCATCTTCGCTATATCCAGTCAATGATTGTGTCAGGTTGGAGGAAGAAAATTTTTTTTTCCAAAACTTCCTTTCAATTTCAAAAAAAAGTTCATCAAGATACCCCAAATATCACCTTCTCCTTACTACAATGGTAATTAGTACATTTAAAGACAAACTTAACTTGAATCTTTGGCTGAATCTCATGCATCATCTAACTGGGGAATTAAGAAGGAATCTCAGGTGTTCATAGCAGTAACCACAGGGTTCTCATTTCTTTCTACCAATCATTTTCCTTTAAAGTGATGCTTTCTGGACCCCCAAAAATAAAATACCCAGAATTTTGTTTTCAAATGAAGTAGTTATTTCTTATCAATACTTATTTCAACTTTCATCCGAGCCGTGGAAATTGGATGCTCTAAGTAAAATTGAATGTTTTCAGAAATGTTCATATACAGTTTGGGAAGGACTGAGGTTGCTTTGAAAAACAATTCATTTTCCCATGTTTATATACTTCAAATGTCTACGAAGAAAGCACGCATTCACTCCTCAGTATTTCAGAATTTATTACCCATTTCTGGCTTGCATAAGAGAGCATCCCGGAGTAAATTCCATGCTTCGTCTCTTACTGCAAACACATAACAAAACATTGCTATAATGCTTTTGAAGTTAATGGAGTTTTCTCAGAGATTAATAGGTCTAGGGAACGACCATTTTTATCTTCATAGACGTCCTATATGCATAAAAGACCTTATGCTTGATAAAGCACTTCAGTGTGGATTTCCATTACACTGAAGGCATAAAAGTTAAGCATTTCAGTACAGTATTAAATCAAAATGTTTTTCCTTGGAAATGCTCTATTTTTACTTTTAAACTTAATTGCTGACATTTATAACTGCAACTTGTAAATACTGGTGCAATACAATTTTTATTTTTTAAGAATTTATATGTTGCTATGATACCTATAACCTGCTGATAAAGGGCATCTTCCTACATTCATAGTGATACTAGTCTATACTCTTTAAATATCTTAGTGATTTTACCTTTTAAAAAGGGCAGTTTTACCCTGCATAATTGATCTCTTCCCCACAGAGTAATAAAGCATACTGCTATAAGCTCATGAAAACATCTATTTATATCAGTACAGGGGCAAGTAAGACCTTTTTGGCCTCTGTGTTTTCAGAGGAACTCATAGCTATTTAAAATTACTTTTTACATTTATTCCACAGCTGGCATTATACTACCTCATTACATGCCTAAGGCAGTTATATTCAAATTTTTAAGAATCACATTTCTTTCTTCTCAGTCAGGACACTATCATAATTCTACTTTTTCACAAATCACAAAATCTATAAGGTTGGAAGGGACCTCTAGAGATCATCTGGTCCAACCTTCCCGCTCCAGCAGGCACCTAGAGCAGGTG
>JAUBOD010000038.1:6389005-6408073 GCA_032353885.1 Nothura maculosa | reverse complement strand
CGGGTTTTGAAGACCTCCAGAGAAGGAGACTCCACAACCTCCCTGGTCAGCCTGTTCCACTGCTCTGTCACCCTCACTGTAAAGAAGTTCCTCCTCACCTGCAGATGTAACCTCCTGTGCTGCCGCTTGCACCCATTACCCCTTGCCCTGTCACTGGCCACCACCGAAAAAAGCTTGGCCCCCTCTTCCCTAAAATCTCCCTTCATGTATTTATACATATTAATAAGATCCCCTCTCAGCCTTCTCTTCTCCAAGCTGAACAGTCCCAATTCAGTTAGTCTCTTTCCGTACAAGAGATGCTCCAGTCCCTTAATCACCTTAGTCGCGCTCCACTGGACCCTCTCTAGAAGCTCCACGTCCCTCCTATACTGGGGGGCCCAGAACTGCACACAGTACTCTAGGTGCAGCCTCACCAGAGCTGAGTAGAGGAGCAGAATCACCTCCTTTGAGACTGAGTGATGTGTATAACTTTACATCCTCTGGTTATTTGATTTCCCTGTTAATATTTCAATAGAACAGAATTCATTAACTTCTATTTTACCTGGTAAATGTATACCGCTTCCATCTCTCCCCTAAAGATCTGGCCTTCATAGCTCCCTTTTCTAAGTCACAAGGAATGTCTCTGTGGCTCCCATAGCTAATGAATTTTCTACGTGAATATTTTTCACAGAAGTAATCTTAGTTTCATTAGAGTCTAAACATAGCTTAGGTCTGAATATTGCTACAGCTGTTGTTTGTGTAATTATGTCCAAAATATTTGGAAAATGATTTAAACTATGGAAATTCTATATATTGCATATGCAGTATAGAAAGACTTGCCTGCTATATCAGTAGTTCTTATAGCATTTGACCACAATTTCACACACATTTTATAGAGTAGCATCTAGCAACTATAATAGTAGAGAGAAGAGTCTCACAAAGCACTATTGCTACATCTCTTGAGATGCCATCCTAGAACATGGGCACAAGATGAATCTTGCAGTCCAGTCACCATGAATGCTACAGTCATAGGTTCATGGCAGATGTGACACTATGTCATATCTGGAGGTAGACCAAAGCAAAGTCTCTTTGAGCTACTGCAGCACTTCTGCTCTTTAGAAAGCATTTGTTCGTATTTTAGACTTTTCTAAATATTCTAGTTGTGATGTTTTCTGAAAACAACTCAGTGTTGAACCTGAGCTTGAATCCAGCTTCCTACTTTTCTATGTATCTTTTAGTATCTTTTAGATCATTGCTTTCCTTTCTAACTTCATACCAGCAAAATAAATAACAAAAGGAAATGTTGCACAATAATCATTACAATAATCAGTTAATGGCAAATAAAACCTCACACAGGTAGTAATCAAAACACACTATGGGCAAAACTTTGGAAGGCCAACTTCATGTTAGATTTTTACTGCTTGTCAAGAAATATACTGTGAAAAAAGTCTTCTTATTTTTAATAAAAAATCTTTTGCAAATAATAGCCCACAAAAAATTTCTCTTAATTTGCTAATAAAATGCTGTACACTTAAAAAAAATTAGTTAAGAGAACATCCCTAATCTTCTCACTTTGACTTCAGTATGATTATTATTGGTTTGAATTGGAAGGGTGATATGAAATACATGAAAAAGTTTGTATTATTCATGTTGGTCTTATTTTACACTTTTTTCCTGATCTTCCTTTTACCCTTGTTCTTTTGGCTACTAATGAACCACTGTCCCTTCCCTTCCTTTCCCCTTCTCCTTCTCCTTCCCTTTTTCTTTCCCCTTCCCCTTCCCTCCCTCCCTTCCTTTTCTTTTTAACAGAGAGCAGTGGTCTGGGAGGGGGTAGTTATTGTTTTACGTAATGATCCAATTCACTGCCCTTTTCTCTGCTGACCCTTCTATACAAGCAGCAAATTGCCTTGCTGCTGTGCTTGTTTGGTCTCAAAAGAAAGAAAACCTGTTATCAGGAATGCTGGTTTCCCTTTCATACTGTTCAGCAGTAGGGAGCATCAATTTTTCTCCTCCATTTCCACAGATCATAGGCAAATCAAAGATTTTTTTTCCAGACTTTTTTTTTTCCTTATTTAATCCCTATTACCCTCCAAGGCATTCAATCCCACAGGATATTTTTGAACTTTAGTTTGTTTTGTGGTATGCTTCCTCTGTTGTAGTTAATACTGTCACTGTCATCTGATTTACCTGGTGATTCTTTCACCTGAGCTCTGTTTCTCCTCCTCGCTTGTATTGCAGCTAAATTATGTTAATAATATTGGGCAACTGAAAAAGGTTTTCTTTATGAAATATTGGTATCTCTGGAATACTTTGTATAGAATGTGATTTCTCTGTCAACACCATAACTTCTCTTTGTGAATTTAAATTTATTCTACATAATTATAGCTGTTTCTCTTCAGGTGTGTAGTGCTGTAATACCATATAATGAAAAATATTTATACATATATCTATATATATTTTGTGCTTCATCCACAGAATTAAAGGCTGTGTGTGCTTTTTTTCTTTTTGCCTTTTATACCCCTTGAATATGTTAAACTTCACAAACCATTGTGCAAAAAGGTTATGTCCCTCCTCTTATTTTGTAGGTGATCAGCTATAGAAATATAGCATGTATCAAGGCCATTCTAAAAATGAAGTATTGTCAAGAACTGAACACACTTCATTCCATCTTCTTTCAACTCTGTTAACATTTTTCTGTGCTACATGACATCAGCTTGAGGTTCTTTCATGCATTGTAATATAAAAAAAAAAAGAACAATGATGAGAAGTAACCTTAATCCTTTCTCCCATTTATTGTCTCAGATATTCCAATTTCAGAATCTAAAATATGCATGCAAACATTTTGGGGTAGCAGGTTTCTTTCTTGATGCAGTGCGTGCCTTATGCAACTGGCTTTGGGTAGAAACTACATCACTATTTGTCTCTCTCACTTCTGGTCTCTCCATACTTCTATCAAACTACTCTGAGCAGAGTATCTGCTTTTCTATCTGCATTGTTCTGCCTAAGTCAACTTTCAATTTCCTTCTGTCCTCAGACTACACTTGTGGTGTCTTTCAGCAGTAGAAATGAATTTTAAGTTCTATCTTTGGTTCTCATAAACTCCTTATCTTTGCTAAAATGTTTTTATCCTATCCTATATTTTTCTCAAAAATGCCCTATGCATCCTCTTGCACAAGGGAAGAAGCAAATGAAAAAAAATGATAGGATATTTTTTCCCTGTCTTTCTAAAGAACTTTCAAATATCAACCAACTGTATATATGAATACAAGAATAGTCTAAAACAAAAGTGAACAGCTGGTGAGATTAATCAGTTTGCCCTAAAAGTTATTCAAATAATTGAGGCATGTTTATGTGCATAAATCAAAACGCATTTATGCATAATTGGCAATCATAGTATTTGTTTATTGGTGATGGATTAATTGTGAATATGTTTTTATCTCTCTTTGCATAAATCTTAGGAATCAGCAAGCAAAGAAATCCTATATCTTAATTTTTAAAAAAAATCTATATATCTCTATTTATTAATCTCTTTAGACATAAAATTTGGTTAACAGAAAGCTGTATTTCTAATGGCAGTGAACATACATCTCCTAGATACCCAAGGCTGCTGTTTCCAAATGTTTATAGCATATGGAGCACATAATCACATTACTTATTTTCATATATGATACTTACTTTACTCTAACTTGGTTGCAATTCATGGGCTGCTGTTTAGAGAATTGTAGGCCATCTAAACACCTGCTAGCATTTGTCCATCTGTCAAAACTGCTAAAATTATTATATGTGGTTAAAGCCAGACACATAATAGTCGTAAACTTCAGACAAATCTTTTTATATACACAGAGGAATAAAGTATTATGGTTAAAATATTTTATCTTGTTTGAATACTATTTTATTTACATATGTGATCACAGATTTTGCATTGGATTTTTTCAAGCAGAATAGCAACACTATCCACATAACAAAGTTAATGTACCTAAGGTTTTTAAATGCCTTTGTCCCTGTAGTATTGGATCCTTCAAGTAAAATGTTGGTTCAGCAACTAAGAAAAAATAGCCAGATAATATAATTAAGCAGTGTAGCGAAAGCAATTTTAGAGCTGAGTTATTTGATGGAACAAATTTTAACAGTAAATTTATTCAGTGATCCAGAGAGGTGCTGGTAGTCCTGATCAGGATTCTTTTTATGGCTGATTTGGGAAATAATGCTCTTAGAACCATTGAACAAAGTAATGTTCTTTGAATTTGTCAGTAGATTTAAGTATACATCTGTTTTGGCAATGATATTGGAAAAAGTTTAATGTGACTATCTATACTGATAAAGAACTGCCAGCAAGTCCTACTAGTGAATACACTTTAGTATTCTTTATTATTATTATTATTTTTGAAGAAAAATATAAATAATTTCTGAATGATTTGTATGCAATATAAATCGTATTCCTGGAATCATATTTAAAATTCAAGTGTCTTGTTTTATGTTTTTATTTCTTTATAATTATTCATTTCAGTATTTTCAGTAGTATACAAAGTGCATTACCTGAATTTGTTTGTAATATAGATTTAACTAGTACACTAACTAGACTCTTTTCTGGTACCACGAATTATGATTTATTAAAGTGTTATTTCCTGTCTGCAGTGTGGCCTATTTTGCAAGTGAGAAGGACTTTGAGTAAGTTTAAGTGGTGTATTAGTTTAGCTAAGGTACATATATGCTGTTTGGTGCTTTTTAGTAGTAGTATTGTTGCAATTTGTACTTGAATGGCTATAACGTTGAACTAATGCTGTTCTTGTATAGCATTCTGCTGTTAATGCCAACATTTCCTTCTCTATGTGACATAATATATTGGAATCCCTGGAATATTAATCTTTTTATTTTCATAATTACACTTGCCTTATATATAGTTATTGTGTGTGTTTTATTTTGTTATTTTTTCTCCTCATTGCTCCAGTAATTTGGGAATAATCTTTGGTTTAGATATTCTTTAGATAGTCTACATTAAAAACAACAATAAAAATAATGTCACTTTTATGTTAACAGCGCCTGTCAAATGGCTCTATAGACTCAAATGATGATACCAGTCAAGTCGTGGAACTTCAGGAACTGCTCGAAAAGCAAAACTATGAAATGGCACAAATGAAGGAACGTCTGGCTGCACTGTCATCCCGAGTGGGAGAGGTAGAGCAGGAAGCAGAGACTGCCCGAAAGGAGCTCATTAAAACTGAAGAAATGAACAGTAAATACCAGAGAGACATTAGAGAGGTAAGAGGTTCATTACACTTCTGCTCATACTACTTGGCAATTGGTTCTTTCATATTTGATATAAATTGATCAAGGTCAATAAAGACGGGAAGCAGAAGTCTAGCACTGACATGGGAACAGTCCTTGGACATAGGAAGCATACAATTGACACTAAAAATAGTATTAGAAATCTGTAAGAAAACATAGAAATCTATAAGAAAACATTATTAAGAGCAAATTTGTATGAGAATAATATGAGGAAGCTCTATCCTCTGTTATTTAGCATTATCAGTGTAGTTCTTAATTTTCAGCCATTTCACATCTTTATGATGAACTCTAGTAGAGGCACTGGTTAGTTGATAATATTTAAATAAAAATTGATTATCGCTACAAAAGCTGCCTGTAAATGCTTTTATGAAGCTGGAAGTGCCTTTTAATATTTTTTCTTGGGGCCACAAAAGATGCAGAAAATGCATCTTTCCCAATGCAAATAAAATGATGCATATCCTTTTTTTCTGAAAAAAAGAATTCATCAAGTAATTATTATTTATGTAATTTATTTTATTCAACAATATGGAAAATATGATCTTGGGACTAGCTATTGGAATCAATTCATTTGTTCATGGTTTCTCACTTAAATATTACTTATATCAGCATCACTGCTTTCATAATATAACACAACACATATGGAAAGATGTACTCATATGTAAATATTTTCATTGTGAAAGACTATGTGCCAACATGTAAGTTCTTTTAAAATGCAGTAGTTTAAATCTAATAAAACTTTCTGCTTTCAATAAAAGTAATTGAAGTGGAATATCCAGTTCATTAGTGATGAATAATCTAAGTTAAAGTTATTGTCTTCATTGGGCCAATATAATAGAATATTATAAAAACAGTAGAGGATTTAAATATATATATCCATGACATATGGATATGTTACCCATATAACATATGTTATACATCTAACATTTGGTCATTTATTTTCCTGCAATTTCAGACATGTTATTTACTGCCTGTTACATATACTTTGGCACAAAATTTCCCATATTACTGCACTATGGTATTTATATTATTATATGATTATAAAATATTTTGATCAAGTCTGCCCTCCTTTAAAAAGGAGATAAATTAATGTGAACTGCAGTTATATTCACTTCACAGAGAAATATATAGACACTATAAAAATAGTGACCACAGAGTAGCTCCTTTTAAGAAATCTTAAAGAGAACAAGTTCTGTTTAAAACAGAAATATTACTGCTATGCGTACTTTACATCCCTCTCTACTATTAGCATAAAAAATAAACTGGTATAAAACTATGTGAGATAGTTATTTAACTTTTTTTAATGTTAGGCAATGGCACAAAAAGAAGATATGGAAGAAAGAATCACTACACTGGAGAAGCGCTACCTCAGTGCACAGAGAGAATCCACCTCCATACATGACATGAATGATAAGCTGGAAAATGAACTGGCAAACAAGGAAGCCATCCTGCGTCAGGTTCAGTATTTGCATCAGTCACTTCATTCATACAATATGAAAACTAACACACAAAAAGGGGTCGTATCAACAGGAGGGAGGCCAGGCTTCTTGTTTTACATCAATGAACAACTTGCACTTAGAAAATTAACTTGTTGAGCATCTCTAAGCTTCATATCACATACTGTAACTATGAGCACCAAATTAACATGTGTATTCAACACCATTAAATGTGATTTCTAACAGTCTTGCATAATGCACATCAGCTTAGTGAAAGTTTTCTGATATAATGCTTTCTTAAGAAATATATAGAGATATATATATATGCATTTTATAAACAGATTCAGAAAAGAAAGGTATAAACATGAAAAAAAAAAGTCTCTTCTGCAGGAATGACCAGAATTTGTGTAAAATAGATCATAATGACTTCAAGTATTAATAGTGCGTAGAAAAGACTTTACAGAAACGATAAAACGATCTATGAATACCTTTATAAAAGACTATAAACTTATTATGCAGTTTTCTCTCATGGCACTTTGTCTCCAGGGTGATTCCAAAAGCTCTATTGTAAAGTGAACAGAAAAACATTGTTTAAAATTTCAGGAATACGGTATGAACTGAAAGCTAACATGAAGTGAATATTATTTAAACTGTAAAAGGTAAAATTGCTCCTCTTTCTCAAACTGTAAGAGATGAAATTGCTCCTCTTTCTCAGTATCAATGACTTTATTCTTTTCCACCTATCATGACTTCAAGCAAAATAAAATACTACTTGGAAAATAGGTTTATTTGATCTGATAACCTGTTTCTATAATTGTATGCAGACACATTTGCACACCTGCCTCTGTATATACATGTTTAGCAAAATTAAAGCATTAGAACACAACCTCTTTGATTTATTCCAAATTTTGTTTGGATTATTTTAAGATGCATCTTTAATTAATAAAAAAAAAAAAAGAAAAAAATATAGCTGCAGCTCTCTCTAAAGATTTTATTGCTCCCATCGTGAGTCATTCTGCGCTGTCACGAACTACCTACTCAAAACAGTGATTAAATAGAACTATGCTTAGAGTACATAGAAGAAATACCTAAAGTTCATTTGTGGTATTGCAATACAAAAAGCATAGTTTTAATGCTTTTGAATGATTAAAACAAAACAATCTAAAAGCACACTCCTCTTTCATTATGGCTTTTATTACATGGAGGGAATGGGGGCATGGGTAACACTAAGCCATCTATGAATTTTTAATCAGATAGTACATTTCATTAGGCCAGAAGATACTTCAGTTATCAAAAGATTTTGAAGTCCTACTTTTCTTTGGTGATTATTATGGATTAAGCAATTTTACTGATGTAAAATGAGGTCTAATTATAGGCTCACAACAGTATCTCTTCAACCAGGATATGGTAGTGAATGAATTAGCTGAGCAACAATTGTTTGATTTAGCATCAATTAATATGTTGTTGGCAGCTGTTCAGAAAAATTGCATTTAGCAGTTTGTTCAGAAAATTTGCTGGCAATTTATTCTTTTAGGATTGTTCTCTTTGTTCATTTTAGTCCCTATATATTTCCATGTTAGACGTGTAAAAATTCTTGTTTTACCAGCAGCAATATTTTCGTTCTGTTTATCTAAAGAGCATGTAAATCAAGGGACTTTTTGTTCATCTTCACTGGAGCTGTTTTACGCCACCTTGTCTTGGCCCGCATACGATGCTGAGCTCTCACATTAGTACAGCTGCCTACCCCAGTGCTTTCAGGATGGGAAACACCTATGCCTGTAGTCATCTCAATTACTCCTTTGATAGCTAAGGAAGGAAAATCTTAATTCTACCTCTTTATGCATAGTTCTTTCTGTCTTTGGCCTTCAGTTGGAAGACAAAAACAGGCAGCTGCAAGAGCGCCTGGAGCTGGCGGAGCAGAAGCTGCAGCAGACTATGCGGAAGGCTGAAACGCTGCCCGAAGTGGAGGCTGAGCTGGCGCAGAGGATCGCAGCCCTCACCAAGGTACTGTCCTGAGAAATAGGTTCATTTCAGAGTCCTGGCTGTGACCGGCACCCAGAGTCCTCCTCCCTTCAAAGGCAAAAATAACGTGCTCTCAAGCTGATTTTACATGGAGAAAACACCTCCTGCTAAGTATGTACCGCAAGTTAGTATTACCTGGCGATGTTCTCAGTGATGTGCTTGTAATTCTTGCACTTTTGGCCACAGATGGAATAGTTATTTGTAAGTTAACCTACAATGCGTTTCTAAAGGAGTCACAGATTTTCAAATGTTAATTAACCCAGGAGGATTTTGATTTATGAAGAGTCTGTTTTAAGAAAATGAGAAGGGAGGTGAGGGGATGGTGGGTTATGATGGGAGGATGAGTTAGGTCAGGGGAGGATGAGTTATAGTGCTCTTTAATATTTTCATGCATCATGCTTATGAAACAAAAATTATTTTCATCCCCTCAAACACTATAAAGCCAAATCTTAATAGTAGCTGGGATCATTTTTGCAAGGCAATTGAAGATGATTTGCTCTACATACTTGCAGTACATACTTAGGAGGCTTGTTTTAATCATTCTTTCTACTGAGTAATCGCAAAGACAAATGTAGACCACTATGAGGATTACGAGCAGTGTGTTTTTTCTGATAGCAGCTTGTTACCTGGTAACTTTCTTGCAGAAAAATACAAAGCTGAGAACAAATTTTCAGTAGTGTGGTTATCATATTTGGCCTCTATATACTTTCAGGTACGCATGCAGTTAAAACCAATTTCAGGCAGTATCAACTTCTTTAAGACAGATGGTTGCATTTTTCTTTCCTCCTAATTTCTAATCAGGCAAAAATTAAAAATGTATTTGAGAGAGTATTACATATCGTTCTGATTTATCTAAGATATCATATATATTTTCTCTATTGCCAAGGAATATTTCTGGCTGTTTATATACCTAGCCATTTTTATATTTTATATATTTTTTCTTTTTATGCAATTCTCATGTTTTTGTGTTTATACACAAGCCGTAAGTGGTAATTGGCTCATTAACAAAGCCTGATTTTTGTGTAATTTAGTTAACTAGAAAGAGAGGCTTTGGGTTTCATTCGGTAATCAAGATTTTGTGCTGTCCACTTTAGGTTTGGTGAATGGGTGGGAATCTGAAAGGCAGACTGGAAATGGTGGAAAAAAAAGAATCAACATAGAAAAAGCTACATGAAATACCAGATATATATTACTGCATTTTAATAAAAACTAGAAGATACACATAAGAGCAATCCCTTGGCAACTTAATGTTTTCTTTTTTTCTTTTTGTGAATCAACAATTAATCACATATTTTAATGTCCTTAGTAGCTTAAAAATATTGTTTTCTACTATAAGAGGACTTTTCCTGAATAATTTCTGCAGCAATTAGGCACCAGTAAGTATTTTGCAGTCTCCAGCATGTCTTTTCTTGCAACTGCAATTTTTTCTTGAACATATATTAATCACAAGTACTGCAAGAAGAAGTCTCGTTCCAACAATGCAGACTATACAGGGATATTGTTACTGTGGCCATAAGCTCCAGTAGACATCTCCGTTTGTCTTGTTTCACTACATTGTTTCACTCGATATGGTTAGAGAACAGTGAACAGAGCTGACACACCACCCCATGTCACTTTGATGGACTTCATCAAAGTCTTTTTGCTGAGAGGGAAAGCCTGAGAAGTCACTCAAAATGTAATGTCAGTTCTGTCCATTTCTCTCTGATTACACAGAAAGCTGAAGAAACAAATGCAAGCTGAACGTTGAAGTCCCTTATCTTTCATGGATAATGTAAATGTAGCCTGGAACCAGTGACTACGCTGCAGTCACTTCAGCTTGTTTGTGTAGCTATGATTTAGCTGGTTGGGATGATGTTAATGGACTAGCCACCCTCTGAAACCTCAAAAAACTTCCCAAGAAGCTGAGTAACACTGAAATAATTTTGACAGTGTTGAGCTTTATGCCAGTGGCTCTGTGCTCTGTGCATACTACTCAAACTAGCTGGCTTTGGACTAACTTAAGTCTGCCTACATAAGCTGTGGTTAATGTTAATGTGTACTAGGTAGTAAAAGGTGAGTCCTCTCAATCAGCAAGATTCTTTTCACTGAAAACGATCCCAATTTTTTGATTTTCCTTTATTTTATACTACCTTAATGAAAGTGGCTTCACTGAGATTAAGGGGGTTACAATGATATGAAAGTAAAGGTGAGTTGAGCCTAATATATTTTACATGCTTATTAAAGGAAAGTGGTATGGGATAACTGGATAGCTTTGACTGCTGGAAGCTATGGCTGCTTTGCTGTGAGTAAAAAAACAATTATCTGCATATGCATATAGAGCAGAATAACTGTGTTTTGGATTTGAATGTGGTATTTTTTTTTCTTAAACTGAAAATATGCATGTTACAATCCTGCATTCAACTTATATTCTTTCTCATAAAATCCCTGGGTTGAGATCCTGCAAAAGAAGACCGTAGTGCAAAATCCTTCTTCTGTGTCAATTTTTAAAACTTGAGTTAAATTTCTTATTTTCTATGGGCTAGTGAATGTCTTTTGCTACTTTTCCATGCCCAAACTAGTTCATAAGGAGTGAACTTCCAAAAGTTTGGATTATACAATGAACTCAGATAAGTACCCATAAATTTACCTGAATCATTTGATCTTTTCTTTGGCTTTGTTTTCACTGTGTTCTGACCATTGGGTGAGCAAGGGGAGGGTTAGTCAACCTGCGGCAGACTAACCTGGAACAGCATGATCCCATGTACTGTGCTGTCCTGCTTGGCCATTGCACTGGCATTTTGTCTGGTCATGACAAGTAGTGCAGCTCTCAGCATGTATCCCAGGATCTAGACTGCCATAATTCATTGAGCCACCTTGTACCCACTCTCATGGTGTGATTTGCTTGCGGCCCTAGAGAAGAGGCAGTTGGTAGCTCAATCTTTTTATATTGTATAAGGTGCTTATTTTCCTCAGAAGAGACAGTCATTGGAACAGTCAGCATCTCTGGATGGATAGTCTGTCAAATATGCCTCCGCCTTCCATGCAGCTAGGAAATAGTCTAGTGCATCTACCTACTTCCATTCAGTCACTCCCACCAGAAGTCACTCTCCTTTTGGTTCTTATGCAGCTGAGTTGCACCTTCACTCCTCACTCCTCCACTCACAAGACTGCCTTCAGCATCTTATATCATCATTCTAGCACACAGATCAACATAACTGCAGTGTTTTCTTGGCTGCATTAAGAAAGCACTGAGAAGAGGAAGAGGAAACTGAGACAGCAGTCATATATCATAGTCATAGTGAAACACATTTAGCACAGTAACATTTTTAGTAAATTTTAAAGGTGAAAAAAAAATGATGTAAAAATTGGAGGCAAATGAGGTGTGCTTGTTTTGTGGGGATCTGTTTTCCGTTAAGTTGGGAAGAAGTAACAGGAGTGAGAGGAGACAAGAAGGGATTTGGTGCGTAAGTCAGTAGCCTCTCTGAGAAGAATGAGGAGAAAGAAGGAAGACAATATGATATAATTCACCACTGAAGAGTGTTGATTAATTTTCTGCTGGGAAGAAAAAGAGAAAATTCTTCTGTGAGGAGGGAAATACATGAAACGCCTCCTGTTTACAATACCTTACTGTCAAACCATCCCTCTTTCCACAGAAGATTTTTGTCTTGGTGGGAGGATGAAGTGAAAGAATAAGGGGTGACAGGAAGGTGCCCAATGAAAGGAGTTGTTGGTTAGACTTTACAGGTGTGGAAAGTAGCCATAAAAAGAGCAGAAGGTGAGAATGTGTGAATATCTGGTAGCTAGAAGATTAAGTGTAAGAAGAAGGAGTGATCCTAACCTTGATGTTTTGTTTCATATCTGCAATGGGCTAGAAGTGATCATAAGTAGTTGACAACTCTACGAGCTGTTGTGGCTCAGTCACCATGACCACCTTCAAATGCACCTTGCATAGTTCAGTAGCAAACTGTGTTATTCTTGGGTAGCTCACTAATTCAAGAGGGAGACAAAAGAATGAGTGCCACAGGAAGAGAGCAGAAAATCTGGAGATAGCAGGTGTTCAAAAGTCAAGGTCTCCAAACAGTCTAAATCAGCTTGTGCCATTAGAAAAGCTTAGATGTGTTCCTACCGCTCAGCAGGAGAAAGAAAAAAGGATGACACCTGCACTGTACAGGTGCTTTCTGCATCAGAATGATTGAAATTGTTCTTTTTTTTTTTCATCTAAGATACAAGGACCAAGAAAATGTGCAGTGCCAACAGTAACAGATGATGTGAAAGCAACACTTTTTGTGGTGGGCGCATTAGCAGCAGGAGCAGAAGCAGAGTTTTAACAGGGTTAGAGCAGCTTTGGTATTCCATGAAAGCAAATATTCTTCCTATTACTGGCTTATACTTATTATTTCTTTCCCATTTCACAGCATATAAAGTGCAAAGTGAGCATTAAAAGTCATGCTGGTATCTCAGAGGGAGTTAGACATTGTTAGTTCTTGTCCACATATTTCTAATCCAGTCTAAGATGCACAATATTACAAATCTATTTATAACTGAATATACTAGCAAAATGCTTTGAACGCTACTTGCTGAGTACCAGAGAATGTGTCTTGCTAATCCTTGTATATAGAATAAGAGAAAACTGTCACATACATCTTATATTAAACAGAGCCTAGGATGAAGTCTACCAGGCCAATAGTCACACTAGTTCCCCTTTAGAAAGTTATTAAGCAAATTTGTCTCAGCAAAGTAGTACAGATGAAACCCGTACCCACCTTTTGGTAATGAGCCTCAGAGTCCATAGCCGTCCATGTGAGCTCCCAGGTCTTATGAAGGGGTCTTTAAACTTGGTGATTAAAATTCCTCAAAGACATTAATGTCCAAAGTTGTAATTCTGGTTACACACTTCTGCTAGACATGCAACTGTGCTTAATTGTTTGATATCTCAAAATGAAACTAATCTGATTATTTTAGAGTTAAAAAGAATATACTTTAAGTAAAATAAATAAATAAATAAATAAAATATTTCTTCCTTAGTCCTTCTCCAGCACGAGCTCCTTGTTTCTGCAGTTCCAGAAATAGATTTTTTTTTCAATCCTATATCCTATTTATCTGATTTGGGAGAAGAAACAGTGAGATATCATGTGAATATGAGAACAAGCTAATATGCAAAACTCAAAGTTAGAATGAGGTGGAGTGATCATCACAGGTCTAAATTGTAACTAATAGACAGAAATTTCAGGTACTAAGTCCAAATGGATCATAACAGGCCTCTTTCATGATCAGAAACAAGAATCAGTAACTGCACTTATCAAATGAGCTTAGTTAGAAATTATACTGACTCCATTTTTTGAATTATTTGAATTTGAATATACTTAATCTGAAAAGCATATAAGTGTTAGTGGCCTTTGAAGTTAAGCATAGTGCTTGCAGTTGTACAAGACAGGAGTTTCTTATGTATGTCTACATAGCAGCAGCCGCAGTTCAGATTTGTAAAACTGCATGTCGTAGTTCTGTTTTCTAATATGTCAACCCTGATAATATTTCTAAGTTTGTTATGTGCGATTTGCAATTGTGTTGTACAGATGGAGTTACTTTTAATATCTAATTAATATTTTGATAAATCAATAGTAGACAGCAGTTTCACTAAAGAATACAGTTTCAAAAGTAGTATTTATTGGGGTTTGCTCATCTGAAGACTAAGAGTTCAGGATCTCTCTGACAGAGGGCAAATTTGAAAGAATGAAAAAAACGTTCAACAAGCCCAGGCTCACAACTCAAAGGCATCGGTTGCACTTTCTATTTTCTTTCTACACATTTCCGTTTCCATAGCAGCAAATTCAACATAGCATTCCTTCTTCTATTTTTTTTTATTTTTGATGATAACACAGACTTGTTTAATATGACATTAACATGGACGTTCATCTTTTGCTACAGAAGACCTAATTAAGGTCAACTTTTGTCAGAAGTAGTAATGAATCTTTGGATGTATTACAATTTCTATATTCAGTGATGACTTTTTGTTCCAATTAATGAATTTCTGTTTATAGGTTCTTCTTTTACCTGATCACCCTGATCTTGCAGAAAGGATCCACCAGAGTGGATCCTTTCAAAGGGATAAAAACTAAATTATTTATTTGGATAAAGAGAGCAGATTTATTTGGATAAAGAGCTTCTGTAGTATATTCTACAATGGGATACTGGAAATTGAGCCATATTTCTTTTGATGTTCTTTTGGTTTTCTAGAAATTAGGGACTAGACCATAACATTGCACAGTTCTATAACTGACAAATCCATTGATTTAGTGTTTATGCATTGCTTTCATTCCTAGAAAACGGTGAAAAATTATAAAGGACTTTCTGATGTTGACCTTGTAGAATCATAATCTGGTGTTTAGTTTGCCATAATTTCAAATAACATTAGACTCTCTTAGGTAGAATTGCTTTGATTTCACTTTGTAGTAATCTGTCATCAGCCAGTCATCACTAACCTCAAACTTCATGTGTAGATCGATAGCTTTTTTTTAGCATTTCATTATTTTTCAGTTTACCCACATCAACTGCATCATAACCACCAAGTATCAGTGTAGTTTATTCCACATAAAAATCTGTCAGTTTAAAGTATTAAATTTTCAGTCACACTTTTCTTTTAAGCATTCTGTGCTGTGTTCTGTTCAGTGTCAGTGTCTTTAGTTCTGATTTTTCAATTTTGTCCCTCTCCTTTTCCTTGACTTGTTAGTCTGATCCAACCTCTTCTACCTCATCTGATGATTATCAATATGTTATGGAAGCTAAACTACAAGAAATGATCTCCATACGTAGGAAGGTAGTCCTACTGGACTTTACTTTCTATTGCTAAATAGAATCCATCTGATTTGTTTTCTTTTTTTTTTTAACTTTTGTTTTAATTGATAATCAACCATCGTGCAGTTCAGTGCTTCA
Organism: Nothura maculosa; assembly: GCA_032353885.1. Taxonomy (NCBI): domain Eukaryota; kingdom Metazoa; phylum Chordata; class Aves; order Tinamiformes; family Tinamidae; genus Nothura; species Nothura maculosa. The sequence continues at coordinate 6,392,444 of JAUBOD010000038.1, read as the reverse complement.
GGAGCTTACAATTTGACAATGGCAGGTTTGTGTTCAAACCATGCACAGTCTGCATGTTACATTTGGCTGATTTCATTGCTCATAAATAACTCCAATGTTTTGCTGATGCTTGGATGTAACAGGCCTTTGTAGCTGACACATTTCAAGCAATGCTGTTCAGCTGCCTGTTTAAATGAAGTTTCTTTTCTGAAAACTGAGTTTGCAGTTAGTAGTAGCTTGCTTTATGTTTTGTTTAAACTTTACTGAGATAAAGACCTTCAAAGCCATTTAAATTACAAAGAGTTTCTCTATTTTTGTTACAGGCAGAAGAAAGACATGGAAATATTGAAGAACGTATGCGACATTTAGAAGCTCAACTTGAAGAGAAGAATCAGGAACTTCAAAGAGTATGTTTAATACAGATAATTTCTGCAAGTTTTTATTTGTTGATATAGTGCTACATTATAACCTGCAGCACATAAATCTATTGACTAGGAAATGCTTTGTTTGTAGCAGTTGTGGCAGCATTTTCCCATTTTATTTAACCATCTTAATGTAGTAATTTACATCTAATTGCATGTCTGTGAGTATTCTGCTAGTAGAAAAGTGAATACGTAACAGAATTTCCTGTGGAATTTCTTTAAATGTGTTCAATTACCATAAAGTTATTGCCTTTTAAAAACACAAGTCTGTAGTGGTTATCTTTGACCCCTACCAATCTGTCCCTTCTGTCCTATACTAAAGGCAAGGCAAAGAGAAAAGATGAATGAGGAGCACAACAAAAGACTATCAGATACTGTAGACAGACTTTTGACAGAATCCAATGAACGTCTGCAGCTACATTTAAAAGAGAGAATGGCGGCGCTCGAGGAAAAGGTAATGTGCAAAGAGCAGGATAAGCTTCAGCTAAACAGCATCTCTGCAAGAACACATCTTATTTTATCCAAATACACATCATACTGACTCTTTACATCACAAATGGTGCCACAAAGTGGTTTTGTTTATACGTTCAAATCTTAACTCAGATGCACACTCAAGAATCCTTCCATGTCTAAGGTGCGGTGGAGTTAGCCCTTCTTTGGTCAGTGGAAGGAGTGAGGCAGAGTGTGTAAATAACCAGTCCAGTAAATAATCAGAATGATCTGAAACAGTGAGCAAAAGGGAATTAGTACTGAGGATGACAGCATTGCAGATGTTCTCTCAATTAGGTATTTCAGTCTGATAATTTTAGCTCCTTGCTGTGTACAATAAGAATGAAATACTCTCCCCACAGGAGAAAGAACCACATCCATAGGAGAAGGGATGATATCTACTGGCTTTCTATGATGTGTTAGCTTTCTGTAAGACACACTGTACCTGTAAAATTAAAATCATAAGATGTTTTTATCCATCATTTCCTTAATCCCTTCCTCTTGCACTTACACTCCTCTAGTTTGATCTGAGGAAAATCTTTCAGAAGGATATTTCAGGATCTGTCAGAGGATATACTTCCAAGTCATACCATCAAAGCAAAATGTTCTACAAAGCAAAATATACCAGTAAAAAAGAAGAATTTGGGAGAAATAGATATGTTAAAAATAATAATAATAATCTTTTTTTTCCTGATCTTGAAAGAATTTTTCATGTTTTTTTTTAGTATTCTCATTTAATGTGAGCTCAAATTGAACCATTAAAATATTTTAATTTTAAGTTCAATGATTAACAAGGCTGATTTTTTTATTTATCTTCTTAGCTTAAGTGTGGGGGCTGCATGTATATGATAGTATCTGATATTTAATGCTTCATTAATTTTTTTCCTGTTATATCTATATTTTAATTTTCTTTTTATTTCATAGAATGTTTTAATTCAAGAATCTGAAAGTTTCAGGAAGAACCTGGAAGAGTCTTTGCATGACAAGGTACTATAAAATACTGCTATTTTTTCTCTTTTTCTGAATTTTATATATTTATTATTTAGGTATATATATATTAGGATTATATGATTCCTCAGATGTCATGCAAAATATTCCTGTCATTACTGATAATTTCTTTACTCACCCAAAAGTTTCTATTAGTCATTGAGGATTTCTAATGAATTTTCCCAGCTTGATTTATGGTTCAAAGGCTAGCCTCAGGAAATCAAATCTAAAATTCATATTCATTTTACTTGCTCTGGATTTTTTGTTCTATCAGTTTTAATTCTGAAAGCAATCTTACTTAACAGAGATGTAGGCATAACTGGTTGCAATTTTATGGTGAAGAATATAATTGCTGGGTTTGATGCAATTCTTCTTAACAGGTGCAGTGATGTTATGCTAAATAGAACCGAAAATGATCTTTCTTAGTTCATTGCAGATTAACCCTTAAGACTGCTTAGTGAAGCAGTCAGGTTAATTATAAATACTTATTTTAAATCCAAATATTTGAGGTTTTTTTCCAAGTTGTATTTGCCTTGTGGGCAGTAGGGCACACAAATATATCTACCTTCAGATTCATAGAGGAAGTGTTTTTCTAGTGTATGGAATTCATGTAAAAGAAACTGTATGGAATGCTGAAAGCGTAGTGCCTTTTGAAGTAGAAAAGAATACAATTACATCCTAAACTAAATGTATTAAGGAAAAAAATAGAAAAAGAAATATGTATGGAAATCAATTGTTATTTTCATCCACATTTGGTAGCCTGGTAGAAAGGGAGAGAGAGATTCTAATTAAAGCTCCAAAAAGGAACTCTTGAAATTGTTTGTGTTCCTGGCTGCTGTATATTTTCTTTGTGAGGCCAGATAAGCAGTTTAGAGCATAGTTTAAGGGAATATAAACTGCAATAATTCTTCTAGAATGACTTCTCGTATAGATATATGTGTTGTAGATTCCTTTTCATGCTCTATTTACTCTGTTCCTTACTCATTCCTAAGTATGCCAAAGTAAATAATCCACTTCTGTGCATAAATGTAGTCTTTCCACTGTCCTTTATTCTTTCTGTGCAAACTGGGAAAGTAAATTTGATCAAGGAATTTCTGTGATGGAGGCATAGAAAAAGAGAATGAGACTTGCAAAATAACATTTGTCAATGTTATTATCCTGTTTTGAACAGCAAGACAATTCCTCTATTATTATGGAATAATTAAAATATTTTCTATCCCATTATAAATGTCAGAGAAGGTGACGTTTCATAATGCTTATAGTACTGTGCTTAAAATAAATAACATATTCCACCTCTATTATTATTGTTAAAAGATGCAACTTCTGGGGCAAAATCAGAATTATACTACACCATCAAGTTAGGCAATAGGATGGATATTTCTAAAGCTATATCTATTGACTCAAAATCTCCTATCATTTTGCTGAAAGCGAATCTAAACACAAGTTATATTTTCTGTTTCTGTCTCTATAACTTTATTTTTCCAGAATTATTTCCAAAGTAAGTTTATTTTAATAGTGTTACAGTGGAAATAAATACAGTGGCTAATTCTTTTGGTTTCTGC
>JAUBOD010000038.1:6357591-6367786 GCA_032353885.1 Nothura maculosa | reverse complement strand
AAAAAAGCAAATGAGCTCATTTCACATATAGTTGTAGTAGAACTGTAATATGAGAAAAATAAAATATTTGCAGTTGGAGACGTATATGAGGGCTCTGATGAATCATGGCAATCATTAGGGTGCCAAGCTGTCAGTAGAGCAGAATTGACATTTCTCTGTGAAAAATGTAGTCATGCATTTGCATGTCATGCCTTGGAAATATTAAGGTAAAAGTGTCCAGAATATCATTTAAAAGAAAAGTTTGCCTAAGAAAGTCAGATTCATTTTTGCCGTCACTTCATGATTCATAGCTCCCTCTAGATGTAGATGTCTGAAATAGCTGTAAAATTGCTGATTTAATTCCAATGAGACACTATTACAGCATGTAACATTAGGGACAGCAGAAGTGACATCTTTATAAAAGCTAATAAGAAAAGCCACTGTCTCATAGCATATCAGTAACATTTAGGTTTAAGCACTTGATTCCATAATGGGTCCTATAAACCCTGCAGAAACAGCAAGGATGATCCCTGGACTTGAGAGAGCAGAGCACCTCACCTCATTTTCGCTAGGTTAAATTAGGACATAAATTTCCAAGAGAGCCAGATCCATGAGAAGGATAGTTCTATCCATTTCCAAAAGAGAAGAATAATAGTACGTACCAAACTTGTGTTTCACCACTGTCTTCTTTTATATGTCAAATCATTCGGCTTTCAGTCCAGTTAACAGCTCAGTGAACTTCTCTTTCAGCTCAGTGATAGGAAACCATAGTTCTTGTGCAGGAAAGCAAAGGTTCTCCACTTGGCATAAGAATAAAGGTGTGATTCATCATGGTGATCATACCACCATTTCAGAATACTCTTTAGCTTTGTAGAGGTCATATGAGGCTTAATCCACCAGTATTCACAATTAATTTTGAGTTAGTAAGTTAAAAATTGGATAAAGTTAATATGGGACAAATCCATTTAACATTTTACCTATGGTATTTGTTTCTGTTGAATTAAATTAATAGAAAAATATATATTTTAAAATGCTGAGATTTTTAATTTCTGATCTGGCATTTTTGATGTTTTGGACCTCACTACAAGGCCCTAGAGATGAAGATGCAGGATGCATCCAGTTGTCAGTTGCTGCAGCCAGGAGGTACCAGTAGTGCCATAGGTGTCCTTGCCACCCGCTTCCAAGCTGCAAGCATTTGCCATGCTCCTGTTCTTGGCTTGAGCAACTGTAAACACATTGCAGCCTGTTATAATATTTTAGTGTGGTTTCTATGCATAGAAGAGACCGCTGAATAATACATTTCACCCTGAAAAGTTTCCTGATGCTTTTGGAGTTAATCCTTTTCCAGAGAGTGTGGTGTCATTAACTGATGATTACATTTCAGCATTTTCCTGCCTCTTGCTTAGAAGATGCTACTTAGATTAGATTTCTTTCAATTTGAGTTGACTACTCAGTCATCATTAAAATGTAATTATCAATTTGTCTCAATGATAAGTAAGTAACTAGGTAGCAGTCACAAGTATCTTTCTAAGGACATTCAAGAGAAATTTAAGGAGTTGGTTGGAATTTTTAAATTAGACCCCATCAGATTGCTGAAATTATCTTAAAATACGGGTTTATTTTACCTGAGCTACCTGTAGGTGTTTACTCTCAGGTAACAAATATATGATAATTCTGGTTAAAGTTAAAACTATTTGTAAAATGAAAATGAAATAGAAAGTGAAATTCAATGCCAAGGATATTTGGAGTGTTCTCTTACTCTGCTACTGATTTATGGGATAATATTCTTGCAATTTAGTCCTAATTTAAATATAAGAAGAATAGTGGATTTTCTTCATTTTTTGATAGAAATAAATGATATTGAGGTAGATTAATGCACTACATCATTATTAGTTAAGCTAACATTTATATTCCACCTCAGTTTTCATATACAAAAGCTGTTAGTGTATGGGTGTAGTGTCTTCTGCCTTTTGCCTAACTCTCAGAAGCAGCTTGTCCCATATCTTTTTCTTTCAAGAAAAAAAGAGTTCAGGTCTAAAAGCATTAGCAGCTGTGATATTCTGTGTATGGTCATTACATTCATGCAAGTTTCTAAGTGAATCAATTCATTTGATATTGATTAAATCATAAATTTCATTTGGTTGAAGTTTGAACTCCAGAAAACACTCATCACAGAAATAAAGAATGAAGCTTCTCTGTTAATATTTTTTTTCTTCATGCTAAATATGAGGGCCTGATTTCTTATTCCTATTTTTTTAGTCAAGGGCTCCAGCCATAATTTCTCAATGTCTCTGTATACACTGCCCTGGCACAATGTTAGCCTTCTTTATTTTTTGAGCTACAAGTAATAAGGCTGCTTATTACTTCTTTTTACTTGTGAGCAACAAGTGAAGGAAAGGTCTATTTAGTTCATCCTGGCAAAGCACCTCCATAAAGCAAGTTTGAGAGACATTCAAGTGCAAGCACTTGATTGCCACGAAGAGGTGAGTCTGACCTTGTGCATGTTGCTAGTACACTTTGAATTTGGTCTATGCTCTCACTTCCTAAGCAAATCCTAAATACAAATTATTTCCATGTGCAAAATCTTACATATAAATCAGCCAGCCCTGAACTAGATCCCATTAGTGGGATCTTAAAAAGCTGATAAATTCCAAGATTTATTAATATGACTGTTTTAGAATGGCAATCTTCACTTACTTCCTAGCCCTTGAACCTTGAATTCACTGCACTTGGCTGTCATAAGATTCTTGGTTACCTTGGAAAAATATTAGGGGAAAAAAAAAGTCACAAAAATAAGGCTGCATATTTTAGTAATGTGGATTTGAATTAAATCCAATTAAATCAAACAGAACACTGTACTTAGATTTACTTGTAGAAAATTGAAGCTTTGGCCCCCAATCAACAGGCTTATTGATAATAGACCTAATAGATAATTGACCTAATAGACCTTCTTGTGAAATTAAGATTTTGCACACTGTAATCAGCATTTTGTTCATTGCCATTCCATACAATGCCCTTTGATTAGAATAGGTTTTATGTGTGCAAATGCAATTAGAATTTGATATAGCATATTTGTGACTACAAATAATCTGTCCTCTGTAATATACAAATATTTCTAATGACCATCTTAATTGCCTACATTTTGCAAAAAAAAATCCAATTAGATTAATTAAGGTCTTTTTTCTGTGCTTTCCATCTATTATTCTTGTATACTTAATGCTTTAAACTACATTAAGTGTACATGATTTATTTTCTTACACTAGCTTTTAAGAATAATTTTAATTTTGTGCATATAATTTCTTTTCTTCCTACCTCATCTATGAGAAATTAGCTGATGTAATCAGTAGTTTTCAGACTGGTCTTCAATTATGCATCTTTTCTAGCAAAGAAAACTGTATTCAGTAGTTATTAGTCACTATTTTCTCCTTCCACTTCAGGAAAGAGAGCTATGCAATATCTACCATCACTTTCTCTGAGTTTGGCTAAGGTCTGATCCTTGAGCCATACATAAAGATAAGATTTCAAATCTCGTTCCTTTACTGAATTTATTTTTCCACTTACTTAAAGACTATTAGAAATAGTTAGCCAATACAAGGTTTTGCTAATACCTTTTATTTGTGCTTAAAAAAAAACTTTTTATGAAATCAGATATTTGGAGACTTCCTTTCTTATCATTACAAATGAATATATCTATTTATCCTGCAGAGGATACATAAGTCTTATTCAGACTATCCTGGTGATTAAAAAATTAGACGCAGGATATTTTATTGAAGACATAAATATTTTCTATTTCTAAACCCAAATTTTAAGAGGCTTGTATTTTTAATATATTTTCCTTCTACCATTTTTGTATTCTTTTTTTCCCAGACTGCATAAGGTTATTTGCCCTTAAAATCAACTAGTTACAATTTTTAATTAAATAAATATAGAACAGAGAGCCAATATGTGTTTTATCTACACATATGGGCCCATCAATTACAATCTGAGATGTAAGCATATACTCTTAAACATGCAACTGTTCCCTAAACTCTTATCTCCTGCAGATATAAATATTCTATCAGATTAAATGTAGAATTAGTGTTTAAGGGAAGAATGGATAAAACAGCAGAGAGGAAAAATATCATTAACAGTATAATGTAAATCTAATGGAAATGCTTATCTTCCTTCAGAAAACTCATAATAAAATAGCTGTCTTCTTATGAAAATATAAAAGCCAGAATTTAGAGATCTTTTTTCTTTTCTGCTGGATGTTTTTACTGTGAGCATGAGGAAGAACATGAATGTTCCACAGTCCCTGGCTCCTATAGTAGGGGGAACAGGAACAGCCTTCAGGTCTCATGGATCAGTCTCAGGCAGCATTGAACTGCCAGCTGATAAAGCAACCACAACGTTAATCCCCATGTTTATTCCTCCCCACCAAATTCAAAGAAAGACTGGGAGGAATATGTAAGAAATGGGTTCTGGTTTGATAGACCCTGGAATGGTCAAAACAAAGGGCTTGGCCAGCCACAGTGTTTGGTTAGTCTTTGCAGTAGCTCGGGACAGTATGAGTATGAAAAGAGACTTTGCCCCAAAATCATATATGCACGTTCTGTTCTAGTGGTATGTTTATCAGATTTGGTAGCTTTTTGAATAGTTTCCTTGTTCTTTATGTATAATTACTTGCCTTCATTTTCCTTCCTTTGTTTTTCTTTCTTGCACTTTCTGGGTGTACTTTCTATTTTGTTTCCACCTGCTTTTCTGTTTCTTGTTTATTGTCTTTTCTCCCATCTTTTCTACCCATCACACACACAAACACATGCTTGCACAGAATAGGCATACAATGTTTTTTTTATCATGGCAGTTGAAGAATGCTGAAGAAATTTTATTGTCAGTGATGTCATCCTGGTTTCTCCTACAAAAAAAAAAAGCTTTGGCAACTAAGCTGATAGCAGCAGTAGGTCGCCTAGAGCCCAAAACGCTCACATTAGGCATATTAGCATTGCTACTAATCTAATGATAGAATGACTGCTCAAACGGGCGTATTGTGCATAGCATACCACGAGTAACAGTCACAGCAATTAGCCATCTATGTGCATGACATATCTGTTTATTTCAGAAAAACAATTCTAGGTCACATATAATTACGCCAGGATATCCTGCTAAAAGACTGGTAAAGTGCATGTTGAAAATTAAATCTTGGTTCATAGTCCACTCTTATTTTCACTGTGTCTCTATGGTAATTTGGGGAAAAAAAAGTAATTTGGGGATTTTTCAGGAATTTTGTGTTACACAAGAGTCATTATGAAATTATTTAAATTTGGGCAACATGCTTGTATTTGAAAATATTTTCCATATTCATGATATTTGCAGATCTTTGGCACAAGCATGTGTTGTGTGCTGTGCTGAGTGGTGCCTGATAAACAGCCAGCACTAATTAAAATGTAATTATGAAAGATTCATTTATTTTTCATAAAAGCATGTAACTGCTTTAAAAAAGTAAAAGAAAGATTAGAAAGATTTTCATATTTATAACAGTGCTATTATTTTATCTATCATGATTTTTTTGATGGACTGACATATATTCATTAACATTTGTGTGCTTTTTTTTTCCATTCATCTCTCTTCATCTCATGAAAAGCATATCTGGGTAAGTTAAAGCATCATGGCTGCTGAACACGGCCATTTTCAGCACCATGTTTTATTTTCTAACTTTTCTTTTTTTTTTTCTGTGAGCCTTATATGTGTATATACAAATCTCTGCAAAATAACCAGAACAAAGACTTTCAAAATATCCAGACTATTTGCAATGCTTAAAATTGTGCACAAAATCAACAATAACACATACAAATTCAGTCTTAAGACAGTGATTGAACTAATTGGAGACAATTATGACATTTCTGTTTTTTAATAAAGGCATTTGGGAGTGTTTCTGAAACCAAGAATCAGAAAAACAGTAGGAAGTTGGTAAGGGTAAAGACCAAAATTCACCAATGTATGTAGGCATAAATTCTGTTGAACTAAATCTCAGAGGACAAAGTCCTAAGCCCTTTTGTAATCCATGTTATGCAAATCTGTTTTCCTATGTGAATCCATGTATTGCACATGTAGTGCAATAGTATTTTAATTTGTGCCTATTTAACTTCACTATTTTCTTTTCACTAGTTCATTTATTTTGTTAGAGGTTTTTAGAATTGCTGATCTGGTATCAAGTTAAAAGGAGACTTTTAACTTTTAGCACCTCTTCTTTATCTACCATGAAAATATTGGGTTTATTTTTCTCTAATTATTTCTGGAGCTCAAAAAGGAAGATTTAATGCATACCATATTTCTGAAGTACGTTTGAGCTATAACTCTCTAAAGCCTTTAAGAACAGAAAAACTAAAAAAAAAGGGGGAGATTATCATATTAATTTAAAATGTATAATTATGAAATGACTTTACAAAACCATATTTGAGTTTAATCAATCTGGAAATTTTAGGGATCTCCAATGCATGTAGTAGAGTACAAACAAGATTGCAAGATTATGTATTGGGCATCTGTTTATTTCATCTATTTATTTATTTTTTTAAATAAGCTCTGCAGCTCTAATTTAAAGTTCAGGTCTTTATTTATCCTACTTATTCAGCATTCCTGAACATGCTTCACTTAGCTTAATTGAGAAATATGAGTAGTGCCCTTCAGATTGCATACACTTATAATGTGCACCTATATAGAATCCTTGCAGCATTATTAAATTTGCTTTCCCTATCCACGTTATCTGGACTGATGCTAAGTTTAAGAATACACTTCCTTGGTTTATTGATTTTAAAAATATTTACTTTTAGCATCCTGATTTATGCCTAATAACATTTTCAAGTTATTCTTCTCTTTAAATTTCTTTAAGTTGGATGTGCAAATTTTTTGAAAAGGGGGATGGAATTTTACTGCTTTCTCCCGATCTCCATATTATACCAAGTATCAAAAAGGAGAAAGAACAATGAATTTACATGATTTAAAAGCCATGTCACTTCTTAAGATCAAAAGTTGAAATAGTATCTTACTCCATTTTAATTAGTTCAGTCTTTACACATTAGCTGGATCTTTTTCGATTAGATTAAATCAACATTATATGGTGATATGAGTCTATTAGAGACAATAGCAAAAATAAAAAGCCAAAGCCAACTTAGTTTATTAGAAATGCTCTCTTCCAAATTTTGGGGTCCTTGTGTATGTGTTGCATTTGAACATGCTGTACTGACTCTCATGCTACCGAATAGACACAAATGTGATTACTCTTAATTTTAATTCATAGAATTTCTCAAATAAATAAAGAATGTTTTATCTACCTTTTGTGAAACCAGTCATGTATAAAATTTGGTTATAAATTAGACCTCTTAGTGCTTACTGTAGTAATAGTCATAGTGGTAGTAATAACAATAATGGGGCGTCTGCTAGTTTCCTTTACCAAGTATTACTCTTCCTTCTGTTGTCTTTCTGAGAAAACATCTATGAATCAAAACCCTTTTATAAGAATCTAAATCATCTGCTAGCCAGAAGCTCTAAATAATTCTGCTTTTACCCTACAGCTAAGAGGATTTGATCTTTGATTTCACTATGCCTCATTTTGAGTTTATCTCATATTTTAATTAAGAATGTTATAATTTGCATTCCAGAGAACTCTTCATATTCTAGAACTAACATGGTAGATGATCTTATTGACAGAAATATAAAGATTTGTGTTGTAATATTGTAAAAATTCAGATATCATCATGGCAGTGTTTGGTCTTGGTTTGAATGCTATGCAGAAATGTTTGAATGATGGGTATAGGAAGTCCCAAGCTGGTACTTGGGAAATAATGATGCTAAAAATAAAAATACTTTGAAGCAGTCTCTCTAAAAAAAAGATAAATACAAACATCTCTCAAATTTTGAATGAATGCTAAGTGATGCCATTCATGAAATTTCCATGCTTTGTAAAACCAGACTCAGCATGAGGAACATAAGTAATGACATAGTTTAAACAGTGCATTCCAGTTATTCCCATAGAGTCTTCAGGAAGAGGATTTTCTTCTGTAACAATAATAATGTTATCTTTAAAATATGATTTTCATTTGGAATTCAGTCCAGTGTTAGGTAGTTCAAAGCTTTATCTGCAAAATAATGCCGTTTACAGCAAAGCCTAATTAATGTCAAATTTTCCTTATCAGCTTGTTTTCATATCAGCTTATTTTCACTAAAAAACTACATGAGCATGGAAATAATTACATTTTAATTCCCTACCTCCTTGCCAATGCAAGTTGACACATTATAATATGCAGAAATACTTTCCTGACAAAATCTTAAGAGAGGAATATTCCCACATTTTCCAGTCATGCAGCTTCCAAATTAGCAAAGCAGTAGCATGTATTCCCCCTTACTAAACCTTGCCTTTGTAGAGGAAAAAACAGGGAACAGTGAGCTCTATTTTGCTTCTCATGTGTGCTTTTCATCTCTTCTTCTTCTAATCAGTTGTCTTTATAAGGAAAAATGTTGCAGGTGCCTGTTTACGGTTCTGAAATACCCAAAATCTACTTTAAAATATTCAGATTACCAAATTCATAGTCTGACAATTTTCAGTAATGATCAAAATACTGCATAGTTATTACATAGCATGACCTTTCTGGCAGAATGATGTGGTTTTTAGTTCATATCCAAAGATAAGAGTTTGCTATGACTACCAAGTAAAGATCTCTCTTTCGGTTGAGAAGGAGAAAGTCTGGTTTTAATTCAGGTTTAGGAAATGAAGGTCCAGGTTATGTAAACCACTTACTTAATGCTGCACATCAAAAAGTATCTGAAGAACACTGCTAAAAAATAAAATATAAGTTATATAAACTTTAATATTATGAAGGTGTTAAAATCAAGCTCTATGGAAAGGAAATATAAGTAAGTTCTAAAGTATAAAATTATTTTAAGGGAAATAAAAATCCTGCATTCTACTGCATTAACTGAGGCACAGGCCTTATGATGGCTGCATTCCCCATGCTGTGGATGTATGTAATGAAGTTTAGCCTTACATTAAATATATCTTGAAACCAAAACACTTTTCTACTTCTCATAAACCTTTGGATTGTAGGTTATCATACTGTATTCTTTTGACTGTAGCATTTATATAAAGCATACCCTTTCTGGCTCAGTCAAATTTTCTGCAGTCAGAATCAATAACCAGAACTATATTTTGCATTAGTTCTGGGTGCCAAGCAATCTGCAAAGTAATAGAAGCACTTTCCTTTTATTTGTTTGAGAAGCACTCAAGTTATGTTGGGTCTCTCAAGTTATGTTGGGTCTCCAGGCTCCCATGGAGCTCCCTAGAAACACCCACACACAGCTGGGTGAGCTGCCCCTGTAGAGGAATTGTGCTGCTATGCTGGGCAGCTTCATCTGTGGCCTTGCATCTGCTTTCAGCAGATTTTCTCTTTGGGAATTTGGGATTCCCACACCTCCATCGGCTGCTGGAGGTAACATGTCCATGCACTCAGGGAATTTTGAATTACTATAAAAGAAACATGAGCATTACAACAGCTGTCTTTTTTTCTATCAATATGCAGAGTGAGGCATTTAAAATAAATATGCAGAATTGCTATTTGGGTTCCATTTTTTGCAGAAAACAAATTCTCCCCCAGTCTGACCACTCAGCGGAGCATGAATTCCCATAGGAGCATGACCTACAAGTGAGATGGCTCCATCAGTCCTATCTGCACAGTGCCTGTACGTGAAGGGCTGCCCTGGCAGGAAAGCATTACCATGGGATCTGTGATTCACAATGGCTGTAGCAATAAAATAGCAAAAATTAAAGTTATAATTCCAAGAGTTTCTTGTTATGAGGGAATGTAAGCAAATTTTAATGTTGCATTAGCATAGTACCCATCTAATTTGTTTTTCAGTACTGCTTACTGCTGAGAGCATCTTTTGTGTTTGTCTCAGCAGGAGGCAGCTAAAAGTACTTTGTTAAATATTAAAAAAAAAAGGCTTTGGAAGGACTGCTTATTCTACACTACCACAATGACTTCTTTATTTCTGTTCTGTACTCCAGCTGCAGTCTGTTAGTCTGGGCACATTGTCTAGCATATTTAATACAGAGGATTTTCCTGATAGTTTAGCTGGCTGGCCTATACATAACTTTACCAAATACTTATTTCGACTGTATTGAAATTGTATTTTGAGCTTTAGGAACCACATATATAGTAAATGATTTTATCTTTTTTAATAAGCAAAT
>JAUBOD010000038.1:6331876-6349772 GCA_032353885.1 Nothura maculosa | reverse complement strand
GAGTTCAGATATTTTACTGACACATTTTACTTGTGTGTTTTCATTTGTTCTAAGATGACCATATGCATGAAAACTGTGTCTCCTTTTTCACTCTTTTTTATTGTCTTTTTTACTTGCTTTACTGATTCCTTCCTGCCGATTACACAGAAAGAGTCTGAAGAAGGCAGCTGGGCTCAGGTATGACCCTTTCACATCACTTTTTGAATAGAAAACAAGTGATAGAGCAGTTCACTTTGCATCAGTAGGACCAGTCACAAAGAGGCACAAAGAGACTGCAAATATATTTCCAAAAGGAAATTGGTGTAGAACATAATGAAATGGTTCTCTAATTGCTCTAGAGCGTGATTTTCGCAAGGCCTCAGTAGAGTCCTATACTTAACAGGGACATCCATTAAAGATTTGTTACTGTTCCAGGAATTAAAAGGAATTAGAAAAGAGGATCCAAGGAAATAGCTGCAAATATCTTATTATTGAAGCCAAGCAGTTCTATGGGCAGAAATATTCTAAAGGAATGAGGAAATCAGGAATTACCCAGAGGCCAATGGAAAGCATTTTCCAGCTGCATCAGTCAGAGTAAGGAGCATAGTGTACCCAGGATTCATCTCCTAGAATGCGCAATCCTCTCACCATACATGATCTCATTCCTGTTACTCTGGGCATTACTTTTCCCCTCTAAAGTCTAACAAGAACTAGAGCTGAGGAGGTTATTTCTAGACCACTTATTGCCAAATTCCCCTTCTAACTTTAGCTCTCTGTTTTTCATTTCTGATAAAGAAATAGACGCGACTAAGCTTTGAAAGGAGGCCTGAAACCAGTCCCCAAGTCAGGTCTCGTGCAGGTGCCTGCTTCCATTTGGCAGCTCCCAAGATGAGAAAGCACTTTTCTATCAGGCCAGGCTGATACTTACCCATACGCTGGCTTCTTGGAAATATGTGGCTTGCTGCTACCTTGAGGAAGTCATTTATTGAGATCTACACTTGATGCACTTAGCTTTGAGTTGCAGTCTCAATCTTTGTCTCACAAGACTAAAGTACATAAATAGGAATTGCATTAATGACACCGGTTGTTAGATCTCATTGAGGAAATCAAAGCTCCCATTAAAGGCTGACCCAAATTTCAGTTGATTCACTGAGGCCAAATCTCTCTTTCCAAACTGAAGTCTAGCACAAGTGCTGCTAGAGTCAGAGGTCTCTTGGAGGTTTCCAGTCTGAAACTGTAACTTCTTATTACAACAATTTTAAAGATTTTGCAAAGCCAGAAAAAAAAAAGATATAGCTAAGTAAAACTGTTGCTATTAGTAACAAATATCTTACAGTGGTCTACAATCCAAATGATGAAATAATGCACAACCAGAACAAGTTGGTCTTACTCAAATTTCCTAAAATGAGACCTCATACTAGAAAGAAATATAGCGTATACTTTTGTCTTCATTTCATGATAGAGGCTTAGACAATCAAAATGAATTATTTTCCTTCTCTTTTTTTTCTGTAGACCCTGGCTTATGGTGATATGAACCACGAATGGATAGGTAACGAATGGCTCCCCAGTCTGGGCTTACCTCAGTACCGCAGTTATTTTATGGAGTGCCTGGTAGATGCGAGGATGTTAGATCATCTGACAAAGAAAGATCTGCGTGTGCACTTAAAAATGGTCGATAGCTTTCATCGGTATGTTTGCATGACTACTAAAAATTTAAAGACTCCTCTTTGCCTGATGTGGTGTTCAGTGCTGCTCAGAATAAAAGTGATTAATTTTTAGTGTTGATGCTTGGCCAGCTGCACAGAGAGGAAGGGCCAGCAATCAGACCCGAGAAAGGTTCAGAAACCTTCAGAAACAGCAATTACTGCACTGCAGTTTTGTCTCTCATAACTACAAATTGTTATAGTTACAAAATGCAGAGCAAAGAGTTGTTAATGTATACATAAAACTTTGACAATACATAATTAGTAAAAATTTCTTAAGTGCTCCTAAAGGGTCAGAAGCTGGTAGGCCTGAAGGTCAGACATCTCACATTCATGAAGTGCTGTGGTGTGCCGCACACAAAAGCTGTTAAGGCTAAAAGTGACTTGATAGTTGGTTGAGTTTTCTAGGGAGATAGCTGGTAAGCTAAACTAGAAATAGGGAAACACAGTCAGATAGGCTTTATGGGGAATTATGGCAGTATGACAAGAAGTGGGTGGAATTTTTTGTTGTTGTTTGATTAGCTGTTTGTCAGTCTGATTTGACACTTCTTTGTAAGGTATGATTTGACAAAACTTTTCCATGGGCTCAAAAGAGTGGACTTTGTATTCAGAAAAAAAATTAATGATGTTGGGGTTTCTTATGTTAGATCATGTATTCAGGCATGATCAATTGGGTTTTGACCATTTCATTTTTAAAGTCTGTGGAGCTCTTTATATGGTTATGCTCTCTCCAGGTGCCTTGGGATTTGCTACATGAGCACCCTGAAGCACCTCATGTAAAATGCAGGAAATACATCCTAAATATGTTTCTATCTTCAAAATTATTTTTATTAACTCTATAAATATTTCTCTTTAAATAACAGAACAAGCTTGCAATATGGAATCATGTGTTTAAAGAGGTTGAATTATGATAGAAAAGAACTGGAAAAGCGAAGAGAAATGAGTCAGCATGAAATAAAAGGTGATAGTTTCTGGGAATGAATACTGGGAATGTTTCTTCTTTTGAAACTTCACACTATCAACCCCTTGTCATGCCATGTTAGCAAAGCATTTAGGCATGTGCTTAAAGGAAAGCTTACATAAGTCCATCCAAGAACGCAAAAACACTTCTCAAATTATGCACAGTTAAGTACTTTGCTAAATTGAGGTTGTAATTCTGAGTGGTGGTTTGATCTCTGTACCATTTGCTAAATTGGATTCTGGGGCAGATCTCATCCCAGCCTTCCTCAGTTTCAGAAAAAGGAGGCCAAATATCCTCAGTGGGACTTGCTGGGAACAACTTGGGAAATCTGAGGACTGGGGGCCCTACCTTTCGGCTTCTGAACAATCTTTGCCTTTGATTTCTTATTTTAAAAATGTGCTTTACAGTCAAAGTTACATGGAGGGGTGACCACTGAGGCAGCTGTTGGAGGAAAACCAACTCCTTTGAGTTTACAGTTTAATATTTTGCTCTCTGTCAGGCTTTGATCTAAAAGGTTAGTTCTTAACAGAATTGGGCTTATTGAAAGATTTAATAGCTGGTTACTGAGTTCTTTCCTTTTCTCTATAAAGCTCCCTAGGGCACTTGGAAGCTCCCTGTATGGTGGTTTTAATATGTGACCGTAAGGGTTTGTCTCCCATTGTCTGAAGTGAATCCTATGATTTCTTTAAGCTTAGCAAGCTTTAACAGCACCTAATGCTTCTCAAGTGCAATGCTAATGGGAAGAGCTGAAAAAGCTGAGCACTGTAGAGGAGGAGTTAGTGTCTACCATGAAAGTACATGCCTGTTCAACTCAGATGATGGCACATACTGATGCAAGGACATGGAGGTGGCCCCAGTGTCAGTCAGCTTGGCCAGGTACAGCTGGGGACCCAGGCAGAGGAGCTGGGCATTCATCTGAAGTTCTGATATAGCTCCAGGCCATCAGCCTTCTCCCAACCTTCACCTGTTCCACATACATCAGATAGATATGGTTCCTGGTGGGACTTTGTCTTGGTGATTCCTGACTGCCACAGTGTGTGACCCCATAGTCTGGGATGCTCTTGGTCCAGGATGGAACATGCCTGCCCCAAGGAGAAACCATAGTAGCCTTATTTCCTCAATGGTGCCCTGAGCAGGAACACGCTGATGACTTAGCAATACAAAACACTATATTACTTTTTCTAGTCACAAGTATGAAGATCAGGATAAGTAACTTTCTTTTAAGGTTATATATAGAGTTTTTTCTTAATAGCCAGATCCTCAAAAAAGCTTTTGTAGCTCATTTTGTTTTGCCTTAGCTTTATAACTGGCATGGACCTTAAAAGCTGGACCAGTGTTCAGAAGTAAAAATAGTTTCTATGAATTCTTCACTTTCTGTGAATTCACAATTTGCTTAATGGCATGTTGTAAAATGGTAGGCGCTGACCCAACTGTCAAAATGTTTGAGACAAATCTCTCAAGTGAAGCCTTAAAAAGATGATATTTCTTCTGCTCCCTTTCACTGTTAAGCTGTAAAATCTTGCCTGAGAGTTGAAAGATTTTTTTTTATTTTTAATGTGTGTGTCTGTAATGGCACCACTCTGCTTTCTCAGGTTTCTTTCTCTGGTTTGCTTTCTAACTTTCTAAACACGAGACACTGGAAGGTGCATGAGACACCTTACCAGCTTGATAAAGAGAAAAGGGCAACAGGTATCTAAGAGAGTGGGAGAAATTGTCTTCTGCAGGTGCCTTCTGGAACACCTTTCTCTTTTAGAAACATATGTAGTTTAGAATAAACATTTTAATTAAAGTGGATAAAATCACAGTGCTCACATCCTCCTACACCTAAGGTTATGATAGGAGACAGTGAAGCCATTTGAGTTACTTTTATAGCTTGCTATCATTCCTCATATAAAAACTAAAGCAAGTGGGACATCTCCAGTGCATGCACAGCTATATGCATGGACTTGTACAATTTGCAAGTGATCAGATCTCAGGAGACTGAACCCATGTTATGTCCTTACAGATGTGCTGGTATGGAGCAATGATCGAGTCATTCGCTGGATACAAGCTATTGGCCTACGAGAATATGCAAACAATATTCTAGAAAGTGGTGTGCATGGTTCACTTATAGCACTTGATGAAAACTTTGATTACAGCAGTTTAGCTTTATTATTACAGATTCCAACACAAAACACCCAGGCAAGTTTGTTCATGCTACTTCTTGTTAATCTGTACCCATTAATCATTTTTTTATTCATCCTCAATCATTTTAATTGTTTCCTTTGGTATCTCTAGGCACGACAGATCCTTGAGAGAGAATACAACAACCTTTTAGCACTAGGAACTGAAAGAAGACTTGAGGAAGTAATTAATTTTGTTTAAATATTTATAAAATATCACAGGAAAGTATTTATAAAAATGTAATGCAATACATGAAGATATGTTAGAGCCAGTTACAGCTGAAAAAAATAAATAGGAAATGCCAAAATCAGAATTTTTAAAGTAACCTCTTTATTATTGCTTATTCAAAATTATTTTTCAAAATCATTTGCTTGGGGTTCTTACCTTAAATGAACATTTTCTATAGAGGACACATATGAAAAGAATGGAAACTGGTGGGGCAGAGCAAGCTGCAGAATGTTTATGTAGTCTCATTGTTAGAGCAGTTATGAGAAGAAAAAATGGAGAAAGTCTGTGTTTGTTCTTTAAAGACAATCAAGCTGTAAAACAATTTGATTTGGCATGGGGCAGTTATCCAGGATGGGGAATTTTGGATATAAATGAATGAAAATATTTGTCTTAGCGTCCAGTCAAAAAAAGTTCAAATCTTGTTTTTCTGCATTTGAGGAATAAAAGGCTTAAGTACTTAAAGGCCAAAATGTGGGATAATTTCTGTGCTTGTACATGTTTGCACTTTATTTAAGTAAGTTTTGCTCCAAATAAAATAACACACTATGGTACTCTCTATCGTTATGCTATTGTCTCTATCCAAATTAGCTGGCACTAAAAATCTCTGTAAATCTTGCCTATTATATCAGGCGAGAGATTTAAGTAAAGCTTTCCACCCTAGTATTTAATAGTTGTAAAGCATTTGCTTTTGCCAGAGTGTCTCAAATCACAGTAGTTATTGGATGTCAGGAAACAGTAGGATATTCACAGCAAGATGAATGTGGTAGCAGGAGGGGCAGCAGGCAGCTGGATAATTAATCCCAAATTTTGTTTTTCTTTATCAAACGCAAACCTGTGCCTTGACAGAGCGATGACAAGAACTTCAGACGCGGCCCCTCGTGGCGAAGGCAGTTCCCTCCGCGCGAGGTGCACGGGATCAGCATGATGCCCGGCTCCTCGGAGACGCTGCCAGCGGGATTCAGGCTAACCACAACATCAGGGCAGTCACGGAAGATGCCAACGGACGGTAGGCAGCAATTTCTGCACTTATTATCCGAAAGAAGGAGGCTGCTTCCATCATGCTGCATTAACATTCAGTGCATGGCTGCCTTTCCAGAGTGCCTGGCTTCATTTAACCAGTGCAAGCATGAGTGAAGCCCGGGAAACTCTAATTTGAGAAGCACTCACCTGGCATGCTCTATTTTTTTCAGCTCTAACTCACAATGTCAGGGTTCATTTAAAAAAACAAATAATATCTAGTCTTTGCATCCTCCTGGCTGCGAAGGAGCCATTCAGAGACAGAGGAATTAATTGAGATTTGCTGGCTTTCATGGAAGCTTGCAGATGGCATCTGAGCATTTTTTTTTTCAGCTCATAAACCTCTCTGGAAGATGGATTCTCTTTTAGAGAATGAACCTAGAAGATGGTCTGTCATCTCTATTTTCCTATTTGGCCTTCAGACTAACCATCTTAACTTGGAATATCAAACAACTGAAGCTATTAACAATTAAACATAAGCAGATAGGTAGTGCAGTTAGCAAGCACTGAATTTCAATTACTGAATACCAGTATTAATTTTTCCCTGAAATCTTTTACCTCTGAAAAGACATACTAACTTGTTTGAGCAAACAGCAATCAGGTCATAATTAAAATAAAAGTAAAATGAAAAATTGTGATAAGAGAAGGGACAAAACCCACTGCAACTATTCCTTGGGATATATGAACATTAAAACCATGCCTATATGCCAATCTGAAGTCCTCAGGAAGTTCTGGTGCACAAATTGCCTGGTACTATGACAAATTTCAAGTACTACGAGCTGTTCATTTCCTTATGTAACTATTGTTACATTTATCTATTCATAGACTTGTCTCATTTAAGGAAATTTAATAAACTGTTGGTAGTTCTTACATTTTGTAACTCTTTAAGGACCTTGGTGTAGCATTATAGCTGCCTAAATCCCACTGCAGTATTTCACCTTTTAGGACTGTCCTTGCACTGACTGCTTCACTATCTTCCATTGCCCCCACCACTGACGTGCAGCTTTGATTTTAGTCTTGCACTTTTTTGACAATGACGAAGTCAAAAGACATGAAGAATCCGTTTAAAGGCAAATTCCATTTACAAAGGAAGATATCAGTTTCCCAGCTATTTCCATGGCATGCATTACTAATCTAAGACCTTAGAAATATTAATTCTGTCTTCTGGCCATACCAGGAAGTAAAAGATACTATTTCCATTTTCACAGAGGCACAGGGGATATTTACTTGTTTGTTAAAGGTTGTTTAAACAGTTTATGAATGAGTTGAGAACTTGATCATGCCCTGATCATGTTATCAAGTGTCACAGTGTAATCTAGTGGCCATCCTGCCAGTGAGAAATAGACTGGTTGTTTTATCTTCATGTTTCCAGAGGCATGAGTTTGTTTGTGTCTGTTTGCAATCCACAGTTGCTTCATCACGACTGCAGAGGTTAGACAGCTCGACAGTTCGCACATACTCATGCTGACAAGGCCTAGCAAAGAAGCCAGCACTGAATTGTTGTGAGTATTCATAAAGGGGATTATTAAAGATGTATGTAATGGTGCGCTGCACCCGATGCTCTATGGCATTGCTCAAGTGAGAGCCATCATGGAGCTGAGGACCCAACTAGGATTCCCTAAGGAACCCATTTCATCAAGACCACAGCCTCAAGCTCCGTTCAGGAGATGCAAAGCTCTTCTTTCCCCATCTCACATAGCTGAGTCTCTCTACTGACGAACCACAATCACATCCTCACAAGATGAGACAACTCTTTTCAGACCACTCTCTTCAGACGACAGTTGACCAAGCATAGTATGTTTTGTATGTTCTCAAACTTAAAGCTAGAATTGGGAAGAGATAATTGTAATAGGTAATACTTTGAGAGCTTGAAATAGTTCTACCCTGAGCTAGCAAGAAAAGCAAACAGAAGTAAAATACACTGAAAGAGAATTATTGTCCTAAATCCTTATTTTTATTCAATGAGAGTTGTGACTCAATCTAGGACATTAGGAGTAGATAAGACAAAATGATCCCTATACATAAAATCTCCTAAAGTTATCTGTTACAGAGATTCTTGCATTTTTTTTTCAAAAGTGACCAGTGGCAAAGAAAGGTGATGGATGTAACCCTGGATCAAGGCTGGTACCAGAGCTCTGACTGCCTAAGTATCTCCCCACTTAACTATTGCCATGAGTCTAACAGTTTTCCTTTCAAGCAGAGCTCTGCAGACAATACTGTTTAGCATACAAAATACTGTTAGCATATGGTTAAAGTACTGCTCAGCATACTAAGTCATCAATCTGACAAAAAAATATATTGACTTGATGAGCTCTTCCATCAATATGGCACCATTTCATGCTATTATCCTCTCAGGAACATAGTTTTCCTCTCCACATATTGGCTTCTTTTTTCCCCAGAGAAGTATAGGGGAGATGGAAAGTGTATTTGGATACCACCAAAACCTCACCAGACATCAAACATCTGAGTGCTTCTTTGGCTGATTTCTAGGCAAGAGATGCCAGGATCTGCAGGAAAGGCATTGCTGCTGCTGCTCTTTCTAGCCAGCTATCTTATTTTAGTTTGATCTTTAGCCTAGAGGCTGCTTGGCATTAAGATTTTAATAATTCTGGGCATGTTCAAAAAGCACTTAGGAACCAGCAGATTCTACCTGTAGAAAATACAGATTGCTTCATAGCTGTTCAGGAGACTGCATGACTCATTGCTTCTAATGGGCACAGAAACTTGCAGCAGTCACTTCTCCTGTCCTTCTCTTATCCTTCAGCATTATCCTATCTCCTTCAGCACTGCAATGTTGGAAAGAAGGAAAGTTCAAAAGCCAAACAATCTAAGCTACCAAAATTTTAATAGGGCAGACAGATGAAGATTTTTTTTCCAGGGAGTTTAAAGAGTGCAACAGGGTCAGGCATTGAAAATCAGTATGTTAATAAAAACTAATTTATCATTTTCTGAACTGTATATACTCTTACTGTATTCAATTCATAAAAACAAAATGAAAAATGTATGTTGGCCCTATATATGCATTATAAATATATATGTAAATATGTATATACACACAAACTGTATTTTCACCAAGAAGATGCTTATACAGTTAGTCAAGGTATTTAAACTTGTTTGAAACAGTTTATGGCACCAGTGATAACAGTCTTGACAAGACTGAAGTTGTTCAGGTACATTACAGGTCTACAGGTGCAAAGGCTCATATATGGGGATGACTGAAACACCTACTCCTTTTAAAGAAGGAATGAGATGGTATGAACTAGCAGGTTGGTGTTTTTAAGTGCAATTACAAAATGTTAGGCAGCTTAGTTATCCAGAAATCAAAGAGAATAATTTTTCATTTGGATAGACTGAATAAAACGTAAGCCATTCTGAGCCTTCGTAGTCTTGTAACTTGCCTAGAGCAGACCAACACTCTTGTGACTCTATTGACATGGGCCTGAGCCTAACTAAGCACAGAGGGGCTGGCTGGGTGGACTTGCTTGCACACACAGCAGCACAAGGTCGTTTGGGATAAGAATAGATGGGAACAGACATAGGAAGCACAGAATGAAAGGAGAGCTGCAGATGGGTTACACATGGATAAAATTATCTGCTTTCAAGTTCTGCTATACATGTTCTCTAATCAGTAGTTGAAACCACCATCATGGTGGGCAGAAACAGGACCTGGCACCTCCAGACAGGTATATTAACACTTGGCCCAGTCTGAATATGTTCTCAAGATCTAACATTTAGTATTAAGGCTGCCAATGTCTGACCATGTGCAGAGAAGTTGATCGGAGCGCGTGTGAGACCAGTCAGCTTTTTGTGGTAGTGGCACTGTTGTCCAGTTCAGCATCTGGAGACAGATCCCCAGATTTGTCTAAACATTCCCTACACTTGTGACTCATGAAAAACAAGTCATCCCCAAAGCAGAAGGTCAAATCAGGTGAGTCCATGGGGAGGGAGCACCAGAATTGAAGTGCAACAGCTTCAGTTTTCTAATAATGAAACTTCAAAGGGAATTTGGTAGAAGCAGGTATATCCTTTATTAAATCAGGACTCCAAAGAGGATTTGTAAAGACAAGTGGAGAAGACAGCTTCCAGAAAACTGTGTGTGATGATCTTGGAACAGCTGGTCCACAACATAGAAATCATCAGGGTCATAAAGCTGTAGGCTGGCAAGTGAACACGGAGAAAGGCAAAATAGTTAACTGGATCTATACAACTAAAACATGTTCAGCCTGTGCCAAATAGTTACAGGTCTGTAGATGCAGAATACCATAGCTCCAATGCTGAATCAAGCCAAAAAATAGTTGTAAAGTGATCATACATAGGAGTTTGTTTTATCTATCTATCTATTAATACATTTTTGGGACAAATCTAAAATTAAACAACAAATGACTAACTCCCTTAAAGCTTTAGTAAAACATGCAATAACTTATTCAGTGCTATATTTCTGTTGGTGTCACTGCATCCTAGACCAAATGAGAATCAAAGAATCTTGCTAATTAATGTCTATTTTTTTTCCTTTAGATGTCATCTCTTTCTTCTACTTTACCTGAAGTGCACTACCACTACTTAGGAAAAAGAGCATTAAAACTCTCGTCAAGAACAGGGTAATAGGGAAGAGAACACATAAGTTTTATCAAACAAAGAGCTATGATGTTCTTTTCAAATACTGATTAGTTTAAAACAATTTTAAAAAAGCTAAATTATTAGAAAGACAACCTCCCCCTTTCCTTTCAGCATTTCTGTCATCAGAAATTTGGCAGTAGTGCACATCCAAAGCTTTTATCAAATGAAGCCACTCATTCTTACATCTTTACATCTGTTTTATTGTAAAATACTAGACATTTCCGTATTTATTGTGTATGTATTTCTTTTAAAATGTGTAAGTCTTCTGTAAATTGATATAAATATGATTTTTTAAAAATAAAATCTATGGTACATGGGGTCTCAGTGCAAACATTTGACAATACAGTGTCAATAATACTGTTTGTATCTTTCCATTCCACCATTTTTACAGTTTTTGGATTGTAAGAGTCAAATGAATATGTTTAGCAGAGTTAGAAGCTTCAACACATTCTTACTGAAGAAATCTGTCGATATTTCAAGCTGACACCTGCCTCTGATGATGTACAATAGAATGACATAACCTGGAACTGGAGCCAAAATGGACCTCTACAGACAAAATGGAAATGTCAACTCTCTACAGAGAATCACCATGATGGCTCACCTCTTTGAAAAAACAAATAAGCAAACTAAATCCAGAACTGTTTACAAGAAAAGAAAAAATTTAGTAAAACATGATTTATACAAAACAAAAACTTTCTTCTATGTTACCTGTGGACCAAGAAGATTCGTGCTTTACCAAGAGCCACCTTTTTGTTCCAGGATCTTCAGTCACCAGCCAGCATTGGAAAATAAAAAGCTGCTGTTTGCACAGAATCCAATTCTCAAGTTTCCAAGCATATTCAACACAGAAGATGAAAGAAAAGAGAAGCCAGCCCCCACCATTTCTTCATTATAACAGGGCATTAGACAGGCTCCTGTCTAACGTTATGCTTTTAGCCAAGATGGCCTTGCTGAGACTTCACAGAAGTCAGTTTTATCAGAGGAAATAACTGAAAGACAGAGCGATCAATATATAGTGTATAAAAGTTTAGAAGAGCAACTATTACCTGCTGTGGCTTTATTTGGTGGTGTTATTGTTGTTTATTCTTTGTTTAAATGGGAAGTTTCAAAGTAAGACCTATTTAATAGTCATTTACCTATTTGCAATTTTTCTGCTGCTTGATCTTAGCTCAAGAGCTGTCTTTTAGTTATTTCTTTTAGGAGTTTGATCAGCAATGTTTGCACGTACATAAACATTTGTTTTGTCTACTTTCATTTGGCAAATTTCAGTCAATCAGATGGTGAAAGATTTTTCTCCCCCAACGTCAATAGAAAAGAATTCAGTGCTATTTGTGTTTATAAGTCTATTAAGCTTGGTATGTAGTAGCGTTAAGTAGTTTGGATGCCAGATACTTCTTGAGCATAAGCACATTTTGCCACTAAGGGGTGTGAGTTACAATGAATTTACTGGTCATAACTTGCCACGAGAGGGAGCACTGAACTTGCTTTTGTGCACTTGCTTCTTGTGTATATCTCTCAGAAATACCTTAAGAGAGGGAGTGAGGAGGAGGGGACCGGCCTCTTTTCAGTGGTGGCCACCGGTAGGACTAGAGGAAACTGAAGCACCAGAAATTCCACAGCAACTTAAGGAAAAATTTCTTGACAGTGAGGGTGCCAGAGCCCTGGCACAGGCTGCCCAGGGAGGCTGTGGAGTCTCCTTCTCTGGAGATCTTCCAAACCCGCCTGGATGCCGCCCTGTGCCCCATGCTCTGGGTGTCCCTGCTGGAGCAGGGGGTTGGACTAGATGATCTCTGAGGTCCCTTCCAACCTTAAAGCATTCTATGGTTCTACGAGTCTGCAGCACGGTGGCTTTGATGGGAACATGGCTTTTCAGACACAGCTCTTACATACAGCCCTCGGGCCCAACCCATCTGGTTGCTCCTCCTCCAATCACCCCCTTCTGGATGGCTTTAGTCCAGAATGTCATGAAGTAAGTAAAGCAATGCAAGCACCAGTTCAGTGGCTGTAGTGTCATTCGAACACACTCCCTCCTTGCAAAGGCCAGTTCTACTTTTGTTCCCCCAGGATTTCTTTTTCAGCCCTTATTAGTACAGTCCACACTCGCATTTAGGGGGCAAAGGGAAATGAGGTGTGTTGGGGAAAGGAATGTGCAAAATCTTGGGAACAAAGTGGTAGGCATACTGCCCCTGGAGTACAGAAACTCCAAATTATGTCTCCAGTGGAAAGAAACAGCTCAGAGGAATTAAAAATATATTTTAAAGAAAGATAAAAATATTACTGTGACTAAGGCCAGAATCAAAATTAAAAAATCTCTGTATACATCCCTATCTCTCTCCTATAAGATAAAGCTCTACTCTTAATATCTAGAAATTATGATTATGCTAAATCTTGGCCAGTTCGGCTTCCTTTGTACACAAGAAGTAATTATCACACCGACCTTTCCCAATCTAATCACATACTTTTTCTAAAGAACAGAATTTAAAGAAGTGTTCGCCTATCACTTGTTATATATGATTGCTCTCCATGGACTGACTAACCGAGTTACTGAGCAGCAAACAGAATTGTGCACAAAAATTGCTACTCCCTTCCCCACCAGCTATGGCATTAATTTCCCCTCCTTTCCCCAAGTCGGCACAAATCTAAAGCTGTAAACAATTCTGCAATCATGGGGAAAAAAAAGGATAATCATTCTGTAATCATTCTGCCATCTCAGTAAAAGGCTCCCTGGAAAAACCAAAACAGTGCCCATGAAACAACTATATTTCTGTACTGCATTGCTGCTTTAAAATGTATTTTTCTGCCTGCATTTTCTGAGTAGTGATGCATTTTGCACATCAGCTAAGCACAATGATCACTCTGTTCTTCACTCACTTTTGATCTTGAACCATCTCCACCTAAACACACACACACAAAAGCCATCTAACGTGTGCTAGCTTCCTCTGAAAGCCCAAAAGAAATAAATAAAAAGATATATTTTTTTTGTTATGGAGACACTTTTAAATAAGACTGCTAACTACTGAAGGTCTTCAAAAAAATCAGATAGTGGTATCTTGTCAATCATGGGCAACTAACCCCTCCCAAAGGCTAGTGTCTCCATTGCTATTGTTAGTTTCTGGATGCTTAGGAATTCTTTTGTTTATTTTAAGTCAGATAATAAGTTCTAGACGCTATCCTATTTTACTTTTTTAAAAAAAGTCCTTATGTTACTGTGATGGAAATCAAGAAGAAACATGAGATATCAGTGGGAAAACTACACAAGGCCCAGGAAATAAATTAATCTCTCCTCTGTCCTATTCTAGTATTTTCCGACAGGGTTTGTATTTGCACTAATTAATTTCCCTCCTGCCCCTTCTGCATTGTGGGTCCAGCTGGGTAACTGTACCAAAAACTACTGTCTATGTTTTCACTGTACCTACAATAATAGACATCAGACGCTTCATGAATGTGCCACAAGTTCTCTGTGCTTAAGATACTTGTATTTTTTCATGGAAAAAAAAATTGGGTAACACTGACCGAAGACAGGCAAGGAATTCAGTACAGAAATCCCTGTAAAATTTCTATCCTCTTTTAAAGGCTGCAGGCAAATTAAAATAGCATATAGTAACAAGAATATTTATGGTATCACAATATTCCATGGGGCTTATTCTCAACTGGATTAAAAATGTAAGTCATGCACTACCTGGTCAAACCAGCATGTTAAAAGCATATGCCTACCTCTTTAGCATCTGATTATGGGTCCATTGTCCCTATTTTGAACTTAAAAACTGTTTTGGTCCAAAACATCCTATATAGTGATCAACTTACTTTTAATGAGCTTCACTGAGTGACTCCTACTTCTTGTATTGCTTAGTTTGAAGAGCAGCTCTGCACATCCTACCGCTGCCTTCAGGACTTTGCAAACTTAAAGTTTATTCTCTTCTCCTAGCCCTGCTCACTTCCTCTCCTTAAATTGGAAGGGCTCTAGCCCTTTTATTTGCTCTTTAAAAGGCAGCTACTCCAAAACACTTTGACTCCTCTTTTCTACACATCATCTACTTTCTTTGTATCATTCTGGCGATGCAGTGACGAAAATGGCACACAACACTCAAGGACACAGCCAAGGTGGTTACTTTTTTTGCTCTCAATACCCTTCCTGATGATGCCCATCATCATGCTGACTGAAGCTGTCACTTTACAGCTAACTTTAAAGAACTATCAGTGATGACACCAAGATGACTCTACTGACCTGCATCTGGCCAGCATACTTCACTAAGTTGTAGTGTTTCATAACTGAAAAACTTTCCTCAGTTGCTGCAGGACACTCCATTATGTGTCACAGGCCTCTTGTTAAAGCTTTAGTACGTCAGTAATCCATCCAGAAGAAAATAATAATCCTGTTCAATCTGCTGCAATTTACCTGTTTCACAGTTATTACGATATTACTGAGGAGAAAAATTATTCCCACATATAGATCACCGATCAGTTAGTATATCTATTCTATATCAATATAGATTCCATATATCTCTATAGATTCTGTGATCTACCACAAAACAACAGTAGCCTTCATTTAGTCTTTAAATATTTTTGTTCCTTGCCCAGATTGTGACTTTCAGTCACATTAAATAGCTGAGCAGGATGGCTACCTTATCATGCTATTATGTGCCAACAGAGTCAAACCACATTGTTTCGTTATATGACTGTATGACTTGATCCAACAGTTGGCTCAGCTGCACATGGTCCCAAGTAAAAACCCTGTGGTTTAGGGTAGTAAGTAAAAACCCT
The DNA here is from genome assembly GCA_032353885.1 of Nothura maculosa. Classification (NCBI taxonomy): domain Eukaryota; kingdom Metazoa; phylum Chordata; class Aves; order Tinamiformes; family Tinamidae; genus Nothura; species Nothura maculosa. Next base: position 6,334,343 of record JAUBOD010000038.1, on the reverse strand, counting down.
TATGGACTATTTGGTTCTTTTTTTTGTTATTATTGTCTATGTCACTGGTAGAAGTTACTAGTTGTACAGAAAAGGTCACAGGCTCAAGATGGAGCCTGAACTAGGTTATTTTAAATAGCTATCTATCCTTTGTCATTTGGCTGCGATATCAAGATGCTGCTTTACTATTATGTCACTTAACAGTGCTACAGTCCTTCACTCTAACCAAAAAGTAACAGTAGTTCTAGACACCTTCTTTTGAGGACACCCTGCAACAGTAAAATATATCCTGAGTTCACTTCTATCTTGCTTAGTCTATGTAGGGAACCTCTCCTTTATCCCAACATTTGAATTCACCTATCGTTACCTTTACCTCCTGTAGAAAGCAATCTGAGTTTGGATAATTTTGTTGTTGTTCTTATTTTAAAACATTTCTATAAACATGCATTTTTTAAAAAGTTCCTCTTTTATTGCTTAGTTTAAAATGCAGCTTGAGAAGTAATGTATTTAGAGTGTGTATCCTCCACCTGCTTCCATTCTGAGAACCTGAAAACTATTTTGGAAAGGCCTGTGAATTTAAGAATGGTCTGTTTAGTATCTGTATATGCTAAATTTCTTGGCTAAGTATATGTGCCTCAGCAAGCCTGAAGCATCTGCTTATGTCAACCTCCAAAAAAAATCCTGGTTATCCTTTTTATAAGTATGATACACACAACAAGAAAATCAGCAAAAATGCAAAGAGTAAATGTATTTTTATTTCAATTTCACAAGGATCTTTATTCAGTTACTATGGATAAAACAAAGTTTTCACAGATTTTTAAAGCTATAAGACATTCTACAAAAAGGCACTTCAGAAAATCATTGAAATAAGTTCATTTATAACTGACAGACTTTGCAGAAATTAGTAGAAACCAGAAAAATAACTTTACTTTTTTTTAAAAAAAGTTAAAGCTCATAATTTACAAATGAAAATAATTTATATCTGCAACAATTTTCAAGTTAAAATTTATACTCATTGCTGTCCTCAGACCATGACTTATCTTTTGTAAGCTGTTTTAGCGAAATTCTTGTTATTGTTCTCATTATATGATAATGGATTACATGTAAGGTCACAAGAGATCATATTGTAATAATGTAACCATTCCTTCTAATTTAAGGCTATAAAAATGCATGAATTCTCCTGTCAATTCTTAGCAAACTTAATATTCAGCATAAAATGATAATATGTAGATGGTTCAGTATGTTTCGTTAGCTATGACGTTATACACAATGCTTTCTCTGTAGTAAAAAACTCAGTCCAAAACCATTATTAATTTTCCAAGTATGTGGTGTTTCTTAACAGAAATCCCTTTGTATATTCCAGTACCAGCAAGTTTGTTATTAACCTCTTCTCACATTTGATTTGTCTTCAGCACTTCTTCGATGTGTTTAAACACACTAGCATCTTCAATGGTTGGTGTTATCTGGAAAGGAATACACAGAAGCCCGTGATAGTAGTTTGTTACCATTCAAAGAGTAATGAAACAGAATGCAATCCAGTGAACCTTCTAATTCTAGCTTTCTAAAGCTCAGCTGAACATATGGTATTTGGAGATCTCCTGCACATGAAGATCTTCTCGGTAAGATACAGTGTATGCAATAAGCTACCTATCGTCAAAGAGGACTTTAAGAAGGGTCTACTGTATCAAAAAGATGGTGTTGAGTCTTTGCATGTGCACTTAATTCAGAAAGACAGACAGACATCTACAACTTACGCTGTAGGGCTTTCCGCTGACCAGGGCAGAAAGTGCTGAACGCGGGATCTTGCCCGAGCGCGTTTTTGGTAGGTGCTTCACAAACACTCCCTTCTGGAAAGCTGCCACTGGACCAATGTTTTTTCGAACGTGCTCAACAATTTCTTCCAAAATCTTCTTCTCTTCTGTCTTTACACCTAATGAAGAATTTCAAATGCTTTAACCTTTCCCTGATCTTATGAAGTTTCAGTAATGCATGAGTAGTAATGGGCTCTCACCTTCCCTCAGCACACACAGTGCAAACGGGACGTGTCCCTTCAAGGCATCCTCCTTGCCTACAACAGCACAGTCGGCCACAGCATGATGGAAGAGAACACACTGAGGGAGAGAATAAAAAAAAAGGAACTAATGGAACTAATAATAATTTATACATATCAGTGAAAAGATTTTACAGATATGCACATTAAAAAGATCTTACATTTTAAGAGCAAAAATTGCTTAGTCAGTAAAGCTTAGGATTCTAGTTACATTACATCTTTTGCTTTCCACCCATAATGGTAATACCACATTGTGGTAACATTATATCCACACTTTCATCAATATTTGCAGACTCAACCGTACCCCAACTGCACTTCACTGTGAATGAATTTGGTCATATTATAATGCTTACAATGACTTAAAGCAACAAAGCCAAAAGTTAAGATGGATTCTACTTTCCCTAGGAATAGTGTATTGTAGAAGCAACATCTGACGTT
>JAUBOD010000038.1:6297111-6327008 GCA_032353885.1 Nothura maculosa | reverse complement strand
ATTTAAGCAACTTAGCATTGAACAGTTTCCCCCCTCCAACTTCCAAAGGCATTTCAGAATCACGGTATGACATAACCACAGTGTCTCACTTCCTTCTGAATATGCAACTGAGTATTTATGTGATTCTGTACAATTGAGATGATTAGTATATCTCATTTGTCAATCCTTATCCCAGCATACTCCATTATTAGGGAACAAAACTCAACACACAAACACTAGGAACTGTAACATGGGGTTATGAACAGTCTGGAGAGGCTCTAGAGAGGAATTTACTGGTTTATTATATGGTCCTCCAGTTAGAATGAATATATGGCAAATGTATGCCAAATATATGGCACACTGTTGCTGTGGTGGATGTATGTTCAGAAGAGGGTCAGCTAACGAGGTAGTGCTTGCAACTGTTTCATAAAATAAATATAACAGGTTGCAACCTTTATAATGTGCATGCGCAAAACTGAGTTTCCCACTGCACTGGAATGTAAATGGGATTTAGGATTTAATCTCTGCTAACATTTCTTAGGAGAACAGATAATTTTGAATGTTCTCCTCACTAACCATGATTACACACACACACTACACACATTTACATGTGTGTTTTGATTCGGGGTAAATGAACGCAAGCAAAAGCATGTCACTAAATCAGACTGCTCTTGCAAGAGGAAAACAGAAATCACTGCTCCTATCATTTTCCCTTCAGAATAGATTCTCAGCTAATTATCCTTCGTGTCAAAGACTGCAGTCAAAAAAAGAAGAAATTCAGAAACAGATTAATTCCAGGCCACCCTCATGAACTCTAGTGGCCTTCATTTTCCCCGAACCTTTCATCATAAACGTTTTGACACTGTATTTTTATTACTTTATCATGAGACACTTCTGAAGTCAAACATATTATGGGACTGTGCAGGTAAATTAGCTTGTGCCACAGTTCTTGTCAGCGTGAACTCATTGCAGAGGGCAGAAACGAGAGATACATGAGAAAAGCAGGGATGAACGGGTGGCTGAACACAGAAAAGACTTTACTGCAGGGCAAGGAGCTGGAGCAGGTAAGTGTAAAAATTGCCTCTCTAAATGCTCTGCCTCCTGCAATGCAAGGATAAAAATGAAAGCTTAAACCTGCATTGCCAGCATAGGTATTCCAAATCGTGTATCTGCAAGCACCACAGGCCTCAAATAGCCCCAACTGCCTTCATCAGGAGTTAGACTGGGCTAAAAATAACCGAGAGCGACGTCACACCACTTCTGCACAGCTTGTACCGCAGGCAGCCTGCGGCCATTCTCCTCTCAAGGAAACGCTGCAGAACATTTTCAGCCCTCCCAAGTATCCTGCAGATAAAGCAAACACCTCTGCGGGGTTTGTTTTGCTTTTTTCTTCTTTTTTTTTTTTTTTTTCCTGAAGAGATGCATCCCATTTTGCTGCTAAATGCACAGAGTAAGAATAAAACCTATTCTGACAACCCATTTCCTTCATGATGCCTGGGGAGGACCCTGGGGTAAGAAATAAACTCTGCTAGTAACAAAGATCATCCCAAATGCTTTTAAGGGGTCTGTACATGCACGAGATGGGTAAAGTATCTGCGGAAGAAATGAAGAGAGCAGAGCTTTCTTTGCTCGAGGGCGTTATGAAAACTAGTCCCCACCAACAAAAGAAAAAGTCTCACAGTTAAAGAGTGGCTGAGCTGAGTACTGTGTAAGATAGAAAATGCAACGGCTTCATCTAATAGCCACAGACTTTTATGACCAAAAAACACCTACAAAGTGTCACAAAATCACCCCATATCAGAATTAAACTTGGAACAAAATGAACCATCTGAACTAGAATAAGCTTCATAAAATTCTGTTCAGCAACCCCCAGATTCCAATGTTGGAAGTGTTAAAGAATTCACAATTTGCCTCCTAAAACTCACAGAAGTCTTTGCTTTTTTGACAGCAAAGCTGTAGAATAAATTTTAAGAGGCTTCTTGCCTCAAAAATTTAAACTAATACCAGGGGAAAAAAAAAAGAGAGAGGAGGGGGGAAGGGTTAACCTACCTACTAATTGATTCCATATTGACTATAAGGACAGCTTAATTTCTTATTCTCCCCCTACTATTTCATAATCTATGCCATAATAAATACTGAAGAAATAAAATAACTAGTGTGCTTGAGCTGTTACTCTTCCTATATTATCTAATGTGAAAAACTGGAAAATTCCCCCACTTTTCTCCATCAAAATTATTTGGCTACAGAAAAAAAAAAAAAAAAAAAAGGAAACAAAAAATAATACATAGACACATTTGGAATCCCTTAAGACAAAGAAATGTTTAAAAAAGGGACAATATTAGAGAAGATAAATTCTGGCTTTGAGCTTGATGACAACCACTAGACAGATCTCCTGATGTGACAATACCCACTACTTGCAGACACATAAATATAAAAGTAGCAAGGTACAGAAATGTAAGCACATGTCTAGCAGCATTACCTGATGTTAGATATAATTTAGCTTATCTGGCAGAGAGCTACTAAGGATGGGATCAATCTCACTGAACTTTCACCCACCTGATGTTAAGCATCTTGTTTTAGATTCCTAACCCCTACAGATAGGAGAGAGATATAAACACCTCTGGAAGCTGGTTTATCCTATCCTAGATGAATGACTAAGTTCAGATCAATTTTCTTTCAAAGTCTCTTTCTCTCCCCACTGATTACAAACCTAAGTTTCACTGTAGCAACAGTTAAGCAGTCAAGAGGCAAGAGCTTCAAAGGATATCCCTCCATTCTGAGCTAGATTACAGTTACCGCAAACCAGTCTTTTAAAAGACCACAGCAATTTAAATCACTCCTGCTCCACACTGGAATTAAAGCGCCATTCTACAGGTGTCACAGGAAAGCTGTGACTAAAGACGGGTGTGTTGGCTCAGGGGAAGGCAGGCAACACGTGGGCATTCCCTGTGCCCGGGCATCCTGGGGGCCCAGCTTTAGATGCTCAGGATCAGGCAGAGCAGAGGCTTCCTCCTCTGTGGATGGACACACACCTGCGTCACACAGAGCAATAATTTGCTGTGACCCTCTCTTAATCTCCACAGCAATCCAATGACACTAGAACAGTAACACAGGTGAGCAAACAACCTCCAGCCCTCGGCAACTCGGCGTCCCAAGCGAGCACTACACAGCTAGACAGCCCCTATTCTAAAAGGGGGTTTCTCCAGTGCCTGTATGCCAGGAGCTCCTGAGCTCCCAGCTCCTTAGCCCTTAGTTAAGCTAACTTTGAGCAACTGATCAAAATCAGTACATGTAGGCCAATGTTTTGGCTTTTAGCAAAATTTCATTTCACTAAAGGTTCATCTTTCAAGACATCACCTTTTATTCCTCTTGCCTAAGAATGATGTTTCTGAGCTACCTCTAGCCTGTTTAATTTTACCAAAACAAGTTGATTATTGCATTTCTTTGGGGACTTGTATTTGCTGGCAGTCAGCACGTGTTCAGAGCTCAAGCATTTTCTTAGACTGAAAACCGAGGAGATTACAGTTAATGTATAACTCTCTATGTAGGGATCTGGTTGAATAAATAATCACTTAATATTCGGTGAAACATCTGGAATACACGGGTATATACTGACAGGAATACAGTGGCGTGTGGTGTGGGTAACAGCTATCTATCAACTTCTACAAAAGTAAGGAAAGGTTCTAGAAAAAGAATGTAAAGTAAGATAAGAAAAAAATGCAATTAATGTTCAAATTATAGAGGCTCCTTTATCTAAGAAAATGTGTTAAGAAACGCATACTTTCAATAAGAATATTGAAGCTTGTGTATCTCATCTGACAAGAGTTTGTTATATTCTTATAATAGTCAATTATAGGATTTACATCAGAGCATTTTTCTCTTTTCTTGGAGGGAGGTGGATGTTTTCTTCATTGCAGTTTGCCCAAGTGTTGCTACACTTGAGCAGTGACATGCAGAGACATCTTCCTGCTTTTACAGGTGCTCTCCCTGTAAGAATGTGCATCATTTGGGATTAGGAGTCCAAGAAAGAGCAGGGAGCAGCAAGCCCCCAAGCTAAAACATGTGAATCTTCACTGCTGTACCATTTCTCTGCAGTGAAAGATAAAATGGTGAAGAAAATGATCTAATATCGTGCTCATCAATCACAACAGGCTTATTTTTTTTGCCAACAGCTGGTAATTAAGAAAATGGTAAATTATGCTGTAGTTTAGGGGGAGAAACAATCAGTTCACAGTCATTTGCACACACAATGTCATCTAGATTTTTCCAGCATTAATGGACATAAGTTCTGATCATTTGACAGTAAGAGGCAGCTATGCTATTCAGTTCTCATTGCTTCCATTACTCTTACATAGATAAATTTTGGTTAAAAGGTAGTCAATCCATCTTTTAAACCAAGATTTTAACCACAAGATAGTTTGCTTACTTTACCACAATATTTCCCAAAGTTTTCGCCTTCACTGGTTCCTTCTTTTCATTCAGAATCATCACTGTAAAAAAAGCAACAAAGGAAGAGAACCCCTGTAAGTAGCATATTTTTAGATGCAGGATATTTTACCTCATGGATACACACTGATGTCATCCCTAAGAACTGGAATACACGAAGCAACAAAATGAATTAAAAGCTTTTGGAGCACCCAGCTGGATAGACTCATGATCCTATTAATATTCAGACATAAGTACAATAAGACTTAAATTTATAATACTTACGCTTTGGAAGCAGAAATAGCACAAAATCAGACTGGGAAATAAAGAACTGAAAAAAAAAGACATCTTCATACTGCAAAATCTAATCTTCCAAATAACAAAGGGCTTTCAAGTACATGACAAATATGACAAAAAGTAAAACAACTAAGAACTTATAGCTAAGATGGCTGGGAGCTGACCTAATTCATGTGAGAAATATTATTAGCAGTAAATAAACATGCCTGTTCATCAAAAGCTCTCACTAGACCGAGAAAGATGTTCTCCAATTGAGCACAGTTATTCTAGCCTAGCACAAACAGGTAAAGTAATCTGGGAATTATCCAGAACTGCAAGGCAGGGTAAAGCTACAACAGAGTGGAATACAGACCTGACCATCACCTTCGGTGAAATGATCGTATCTTGATACAGAATATGTAGATTTTTGAGGAAAAAACACCTGGAACAGTAAGGAAGTCATCTAGGGGATAGAGAAGGAATCACAGAATAACTACACTACTCCTAAATATAGTGTTACCTCATGGACCTAGACTATGGAATTAAGCAGAGTGAAATGACTACACCATGGGAAAACAGGAAGGGGCCAGACCAGGCTGATATGGATTTAACAATATATATATTTTTTTAATTTTGCCAAAGCAAAGAAAGCAATGCTCAGCTGTCCCTAAATTACAGCAAATAATCTCACATATTGTTTTAAAGTTTCAAGGACAGTGGTGAAAAGAGACAGACTTACGACAAATGTCTTACTAGAAAAATTGTGAGCAGAATCATGTCCTATTAAGCCCAAGAAATGGGCAATTCCTCTTTCGGGCTGAAGCTACTTCCTTCTGGCAGAATGGCAATTTTTAAGTAACTCAGGGACTTGCTGAAGCCAACGGCTCAACACACAGATACAGCTCAGTCCACAGAGCCATTTTAGAATTCAGCAACTTGGACAGAATAACTGGGATAGGAAATGTAAGAAGTCAAAAGGAGCCTAGAAACAATTCCATGAAAAACAGCAACTATAATAAGAATGAACCCAATACAATCTGTGAACACATTTTTTTTTCTTATATCTCTACAGATAACAAAAGAATATGACAAGTTAGATAAGGAGAATTTAGATACTGAACACAGAATGAAACAGTCCCACTCACATTTAGCTTTCAACAACTTTCTACTCTCCTGTTTTTTCCTTTTTTTCTCATAATTCTAAACAGATTATTGGAACTATTTTTGTAAGGTAGTGACTCTAGCATTTGTTCTTGTGAGTGCTGTATTTCAATGTCCACAATACACTTGCTGTAGTTTGTGAATGACAGAGTAATTAACCTGGGAAAGATAAAAGTACCTGAAAGGGAAAGCACAATAAAATGTTTCACTTCTTTAGGCAACAGAGCTAGAAATTAACATGGTATCTTGATTCTTAAAGACAATTTACCTCATTGCTAAGTACTATTTTCATAATGTGTATTAAAAATCATTAAAGAAATCAGTTTACTTCAGCAATATTATGACAGCAAATAATCTATGTTATATATGATTTTGTTTAAAATACTTTTCCTACTCACAAATGCATTTCTAAGCCTATCTGCAATCTGATAGCATATGTGATACAGTCACATTCTTCCACTTTTTCCTATTTAATACAACTCTGGACAAACGTCATGGTTTCCTTTTGGTGCATTTTTAACCTATTACTCATCTTCATTCAGTAACTGTAAGTGCTAAAGTCCAGAGCTGCGGAAAATGATCATTTTCTTTAAAGTTCATTTCTACTCCTATTCATTAAAAGAAAACCCAGCTAAGTTCTTTCTGTCAAAGGATGTGACAACTCTTCCTGAAGATGGTTTAACCTTTGAAAAATGCAATTATTTTTTGGATCTCAAGTAACTCTTTAAAACTCTGCTGAAAGCAGGATTTCCAGGTATGAAAATATTTCAGAGTTCTCAATCCTCTGACTGCACCCGCTGCATTCAAATGCCTTCCAGACAACAGCAGCTTTCACTTCTCGTGCTGGTTCATAGTCTACCATTTCTCCCAGTTAGAAATCAAAATGCTTTCCAAGGGCTGATAGATCACATGCTTAACAGCTCTTTTAAATATAAGACCATGTACCTGAACATAAAGGCAAAATGGCCTTGATTTTAAAAAAGGAATGGAATGTGAGATGGGTTCAAACTGAAGGTTTTATCCTTGCCAGGTTGCCTTTTAGCTCTTGGCATAACTTGACATATTTCCAAAGACAAGGACTGCATTTAGTAAGAAATCTCTTTATGCACTTCAGGATACTTCTTATATAAATATGCAGCACCAAAAGAAAATTTAATCAGAGTGTCTCTGAAACTGAGAAGTAGACAACTACATTGTCAAAACCACAACTATTTTGGCTCTGAAAATACAGCTATGACAGAACACACTAAAAGTGCAATTTATTGCAATTATGTGTCTGGTTATTATTCCCTCTCCTGTTGATGATTGTTTTTAACATTTTTCTTCGTAATTTGCCAACATAAAATTTTAGTGCTGCTTCTCATTTAACATTACATATGTGCAATTGTAGATAAGGCCCTAAAGCATTGTGTTTTTCCATATCTGTTAAATAAACTGCAGAAATAAGTGCTAGTCCTTTAACATAATAAAGATAAGAGTAGTTCATCAATCATATTGAGCGTAATTCTATTTTTCTTATGCACAGTCATATCTCACAATACACAAAAAAGGCAGCACTTCCTGTTACAGGAAGGAGGAAAATTGGTTAATAAGACTATAATGTATTTTCCTCATAAGGTATGTAAATTAAAGAGCGCTTATTCAAGAATATAAGTAATTTCCTTTTCCAGGAGCAGTCAACAGAGCCTTACCGTTGTATCCTGGGACAGGCTTTCCCGCCTGCCCGGGGGGCGGCGATGTAGAATTCCCCAAGCCAACGCAGGAAGCAGTAATTGCAGAGCCAGTCTCTGGTTCAAGAGAGAACACAAACATGCCTGTTAAGACTGTTCGTAGTGTATTTTGGACTCACCGGCTATTTGATACACTGCAAAAAACATTATAAACAACAGCAAAGGAAACATCCCCATACTGATTTATCTGTGCTTGTTCCTCCTTTTTAGATAACAGCAAAGAAGACCAAGAAAAAGGCCATTTATTCTAAGAAACAACCACAAATCCTAAAACTTGTAATCAGGTCTTTGTAATTGCAGCTATTTATTCTGCTGTCTTATCAATGACCAATGGATTTCTGTTACTTTTGCATTCATTCAGCACTCTAATGGCTAGGTTGTAGGTACAACTCGTGTAACTTAGTCAGACTTCTCCTACATGTGGGAAAAAATCTGCTTAGCAGTTCTTGGACCAGTTATTAATTAAGAGAGAGAAGCTTAATCCCAGATATATTTTAGGTTAACAGTTCCCAAATGCTGAAGATTCCCTCACATGGTAAGGGAAGCAAGGAGCACTGTCAAAGGGTAGCACATATCTCTGCTGTACAGTTCTTAGGCATTCGCCCTGGTGCTGGACTGCAATATTAATTACCTGAATGGATCAGAAAAAGGGCAACCCTTTCCCATGATAACATTTTTTAATCAAGGAAGAGAAAAGCCTGACTTGGAAGCAAAACTCATTTCAAAATCTTGCTTGAAAAGAAATCATTGCTGTTCAGGAGACGACAGAAAAAATAATAGTGATGAGATTGTCCAAGTACTACACGGCCCTTTTTATCTTTCCAAGAGGCAGAGCAGATTAAGACGAGAGCATCTGGTTTCAGTCAAGAGCGGTGACTTAACAATTCAAGTCAGGATCTATGTGCTGGTTACAAGACTCAAATTTGAAAGCAAAAGCAACAAGAGCTTGGAACAGAGTATCACTTGTCAAACGGACGCTGCAACCCACCTACTCCCTTCATCAGGTTTCTGCAGGAACAGATACCCCTTTCACTTGCATGATGGGGTCTGGACGGGTTCCCAGTACTGAAGTCTTTAAGAACTTGTGTATTTTTACCATAATGTATAGAAGAGTAGATTTGTCTTCTACTCAGTCCCTTCTACAGATCTTTAAGGAGCTACCCTTACCCACACTATGCAGGGGATTGGCTCATCTTCCGGCTTTGGAAAGCTTTCTGGGACAACTGGATGAGAAAATTGCTTCTCATTAGCATCTTATAATGTGACAATGAAACGGCTATTTAGAAAAGCAATGTTTCTCACTGGCAGAGCAGTGTTTCACAATTAGTCAATAACTACATTCAACATCCCCTTTGATTTATAATGGAATAATATCTCTGATAAATACCTCTGAGGAAAAAATGAGAGCAGTTGTACTGAGACTTAAAAGACTGAGCTTATGAGAGACCACCTTAGGTTATGTTATTGCTTTCTGAACAGGGACTGATTTTAAACAAATCACCCTCATATTTCAAAGTGTCATTTTTTGTTGTTGTTTTATACTACTCTGCATGCAAATGAAATAAGATTTTAGGGAGATTCAGTATTATTGAGCTATACTGCACAGTTAACAAATAGTTTGAGACAGGCACCTTAATGCATTTGTACTTCTGAAAGCAATTACTGTGTTAGAGAAAGTACTGCTGATTCAGAAGCAAAGACAACACCTGCTCAGCAGTATACACAAGTCTATAAAAGTTTGTCTCAAATTTTATTTATCAGAATGGCTCCATCCACCAATCTGCCTGATTTTAAAAGTGTGCTCTGCCATGTAATGCAGAGTGATAGCACAGTAAGTTCTGTGACCCTAATTCTGAAGTTTAAACCCCTCAATATTCAAATTTAATTCTAAAATAAATAGTTTTGAAAAAAAAATTCAGAACTTGATAGATGAACAATGCCCTGTACCACTTATATTCCTGGAGCATTACAACTTTAAGCTCTGCCTAATGTCCCTCAACATGAGCTGTGCTTGGCATACTGCTAAAACTTTATACGGTTTCCAACAGGAAGTTTCTGGGGAAAAAATAATATGTATTCTAGTGATAATATTACTTTTAGCTTGGGTTATTTCAAATTTACTAGGATGCAAAGGTGATAGATGAATTGTCTCCACTTGAAATATATAAAAGAGGTCGGGAGTTGCTCCACAGCAGAAGAGGAGAAGGAACAACTGTCATAAATTAACACATTATTATATGCAGAAAAATACAAACCATGAAATCTCACTGTGGCAGTGCCATTTTGAACCATTCTCCTATCAGAGCTGCCAGTTTTGGTCAAGGGAAATGAAGGTGACAGCACACAGAGAGTGGGAAGGAGAGTCTCTAGGGAGGGAGAAGGCTTAATACCCGATAACACATCCAGTGCAGTGCAAGAATGATGCCCTGTGCAGACTCCTTGCACATGCACTGCCACACAGGGCTCATTTCAATTCTGGAGGAGAGATAAAGAATGCAGTAAGGAAAAGGGCACATATCTTCCCAGCAAGGCAACAACTACTTGTGCTCCCAGGAACAGAAAACCATAGTACTAGATGAATCCTGAAATTCAAGAACTCCATCAGAGCAAGGCATGCTGCTTCCTTATAATGAAACCAAATCTATGAATCACAGAAACAGACATCACAGAAAAAAAAATTATGTACTGGGGGTGTTGAGTCTGAATAATCAAGGTGAAGGAATGTGTTTGTACCTCAATTCCTTCATCCTCCCACTTACAGCTTTGCAGAGTAAAGTCAGGTTGCCAAGCAGTTCTTTATCATCAGAAACTGAGCAAGGCTGCCTATCTGGTGCAGGTTGCACACCTATCACCCCTGTCATTTTGTGCTCATCTGTCCTGGAAAAATTCTCGTGCAGCCATACCTTCAGCAAGGCCTCAAAATATCCACTGTGCAATTTTGTCACGATGTCTTCTTTATTTCTCCCCTTGAGGAGATCGGCAGTCTCTGCACAGCTCCAGGTTGATGCATGAGACATGATGAAGTGCTAAAATCAAAATATCAACTGGAAATATCAACCACACCTGGCTAGTGCTGAGTAATTAACTACAAATAGCCTGATCCTTACTATTCATCAACATTATAACAAGGAAGTGACATCTGGAGACGATTATCTCTGAGCATTAAAGGAAACAGAAGGGAAGAGGTTGGATGATCCCAATAGAATAAAATGTGTGATGCTGGGCTGACAACTGAAAGCTTGCCAAAAAAAAAACCCACAGTAAAGATACACTGCACTGTTAGTACACGTTGTTATGTAGTGATTTTTGCCTTTGCAGGGCAAAGGCTAGTAAAAATTACTTTTCAAATATATATAACATATCATGAAATTCCCATCCATTTTACTCACTACCTCTTCATTTTGCTTCAGCCTGTCATCAAACGAAATAAAATTTACTGGAAGAGCTTACATTTACTGAAATTCCAATCTTCTTTCCACATATTTAGCACATACGTACATCCACTGTAGCACAGAATAATAACAGGGAAATGAGAGAAGTCATGAGAAGACAACAGTGACTGAAGAACCTGCAGTACTGCAACTTCTTAAAGACCCTCTGATTCACTTTCACCAACTGTCAGAAAGCAAGTGTGAAATTAAATCCAATTCACACATTAGGCACAATTAGATTAAAGACAACCTGTCGCCCTAAATTCTAAAAGGCCTTGCTGGCTAACAGTGAAACCTTGAAAACTCTGTCATATATCATTTTGGATTTCATTTCAGCTCGTTTTTCTAAGGAATTGGTTAGATATAGCGGCAAAGTTCGTGACCAGTGACGGTAATTACCATTTCTTCCACCTATCTCTATTCTTAATATATCCTTCTGTTATATTAAGCATTAAAAACATTAAGTACTTAAGGCTCTGAAATCAGATACCACAGAAAATAGTCAAAAGGGGCAAATATTGGACAGCCATATTGATTTTCATTATTCATCATATGAAGAAGGCTGTTATTGTAATTAAAGTGCACAATTGGAAGCTCGGGCTGTTGTTTGATGGTTGACTCAGTCTGATTAGAGTGCAGATCTGCCAGAAAGGGAGGGCCTCATTATCCCTCCACACCTTGGCTGTGAGCTCCCAGCTTTCTTTAACCAGCATGAAGATGCCCATGCTTTCACATGAGATTGCAAGGAATTGATTTAGCCAGAAAATTCCATTTAATTCTTTTACCCAGTTAGTAGTTAGGCTAGTTATTGTCCAAATTAATGCCCTGATCTTGCTCTCCTGGCTGCCCCATTCATATACTAGGATGGGCCCCAGAGAGGGGGAGATGAAAGATGAGCCCTCAGCAGTGACCTGCACTTAATAAGCTCTGACAGGTCACCAAACTTCATCCAGATACACACTGTCCATCTCAGTGTGTTTCACTTAGAAAACGAAGAGTGTCACTAGTATTTCCTCCCACACACGGGTTGACCATTTAGGCTAACTCATGGTTCAAGATCACTTTACGTTTTAAACATCAAGCATGACACAGCTACATATTTTTTAGAGACTTTCATACAGCAGGACCCTTTTCTGATACACACCGTCAGTGACAGTTAGCTTTCTCAAAGATCACCTGCGCAGTTTTTGTAATGATTTAACCTGATTTCAGATTCTAATCTGCAGCTGTATCAATGAAAACCTCCCACGCATCCCCGCTGAGACACAATTTTCACAATATAAAATGCTCTTACTTCTAAAATGGTGCATCACACTCTATTCAACAAAATGTATTCTTTAATATTAATAACCAGCAAAACGTATTTAATATCAGTAACATATATTCAGATTTATACAAAAACTATGGGCAAATATCCCCATATTATGATGCACGAGCAGAGCACCAAATATGAGAGCTGCAACCTCCTTTGTACGGTCAATAAATTATCACAAGAGTAATATTAACTTGACTGTGGAGTAACTTTAATGTAACAACAGTGGTATAAAGAAGCAGAATTTTTATCTTTTCTTATTAATGTTTCTTATTAATGTTTCATTAGAAAATCATGATTTTCTAATGAATCATTAGAAAATCGTAGGATAAACTACAGATATCAGAAAATATGAAGCTTGTTTCTCAAAATAAAATCCATTTTGTGTATAATGTATTTTCTTAAAGTATTTAGAAATTCTTTTTTTTTGAAACTGTATGAGATATAAGCAATTATTTCAGTATTTTCTTATTGTTTCAAAGCACTTGTAATCATAATAGATCTGTTACCACAAAACAACCTTTCGTTTGTGAAGAGCACATACTTGTTGCGCAATAGCTCCATTGCAAAATTCAGACCATTGATTAAATGAATAAAATTTAAATCAAACACAGCAAATAAAGATCGTCCCAAATCCCCCTTTCACAATCTTATCCAAACACGGAAGGTATTTGCAAACTGTGCTGTGTTTGTGGTATTAAAGCACACATGCACTCCAGGTCTCTGAAGATTTCAAAGTACATCCAAATAAGATCTCTGAACAAAAGAACTATAACTGTAATAAAGCTCTAATTAGTTTACATCAAGGGTGGTGCACTTTAAGTAATAAGGAAGGAAATTAGTTTAGTCATTGAGTAAGGCAGGCTACTCATATAGCAGAGGTTTACACATTCAGGCTCCTTTGCCTCCAAGTGGTAATTTATCATGTACATTCTGTAAGTTGCCTTTAGCAAAATGGCAACCAAGATAATCAGGGAGGAAAAGGGAAAGTTTTTGGTCTTATTTTGAAGATTTCAGATGGCATATTTAAAGATGCATGAAGCTGGGCAAGGCGCTGCATTATAATATATTTTCAGGCTGCAACCGCATTCCAGATTTTTATTTTCTTCCTACCGTAACATCATAACTGACATACAATGAATAGCAAGACACAAATGGAGATTATAAAAAGTAATTACACATCTCACTGGCAACCACTTACTGTTTAATCATTTGGGGGAATCGTTTTATATTGTACGCAGACTAATACAGCCAAGATGGAAAAGACAGGTAAGATTATTGCTGAACAACTCAAATAAAACGTATCTAAATCAAGATTTAACATTTTAGCAATTCCTGTTCCCTGCATCTTCCCTCACTGGGCAGCCTTAAATCTTGCAGATTACTGCTTGCATGCACTAGCCCCATACAGCTTAGCACTAGCCCTCCTGTTCTGAAACCATCAGCAATGGTTTCCATCTGCAAAACCCATCTATTTTACACTAATGAGGACTTTATTCTCCGAGCTGCAGGAAAAGCAGTTGCCACGCAACCAGAAGGGGATGAGCAACCTGCAACATGTTCACACACATCCCAAGCGGAGCTGCTGTCACAGCCCCTCTCCCGGGCACGGCCGAGGCTGCCCCACGTGCTGGACGCGCCAGGTCGGAAAGGGCTCTCCTGCTTCCTGCTCTCCTCGCTCGCTGCACGGTAAACAGCCCACAGATGGGCTCCAGAACTTCAGGTTGCTCTACACTGCTTTTGTTTTCAGTCATAAATGAAAATTTAAAGCAGAGAAAAAACACTTATAATACTTCATTCATATTAATGAATGTCCCTTGGCTGCATGTGGAAAGAAAAATCAGAAGTGATTAAGATTAATAAGCACTGAGAAGCTGAAGCCAAATGGGAGCAAAAAGCTTAATGCATGCTTTCTATCAACTCTAGGTTAGAAAATGATGGTATAAATGAGACAGGATGGCTGCAGCACAGTTGATACTGAATTTGTATCAACACAGACAAAGTGTTTACCAGTATGTAGAAAAAGGACAGAATAGCCAGGAGGCAGAGCGAATTTTCCCTGCAGTTTAAGAAGCAGAAGTGTTTTCTTTCAAACTGTAATCATTTCCAAAAACAAATCCAATTCATTATTTTTCCAAGCTACAACACTTCTTCCATCACTGAATTAGTGAGATCTTTGCAGCCTGCGGCATTTCCCCAAACACACTAGGGAACTGGTAGCCATGTGAAATGTGCATCTGATATCACCCTAAAGAAATAAACATTTTTGGAGGAGAAAATACATGGCATGCCTGGTGGGATGGTGAAATGGGGCAGATGCTGAATAGCACCGAAGAACATAAACCTATGCTTTAATGATTCATTCCAAGTAGAAAAAGCTTGTGGAGTATATATATACATATCTATATATATATGTAAGCCAAACAAACATTTTTAGATGTCTATCAAACAATCAGGCATTATATAATGATAAACAGGAAATTTCTGTAAGAAAGCATTTCTCAGCTAAGCAGATGCAGCCTGAATTTCTGGATAACAATCCCCTACGCATGGAGGTAGGCTTGAGAAATCCCACAAAAGTCTGATTTGGAAGATGACTATAGATGACTGTGAACCTGAAAGACTAAAGAGGACAACGCCATCAGGGAAGCAAAGTGGCTCATTTTTGAATTACATATAATGGAGATGGTAAACTTGGCTAATGAAAGCACTGACACAGATTTCTATCATTCTGTGAAATATCATTACACCAAAATAAAAGGACTGGTTCTAAGTAGTGATGGTCTCCAGTTCTTAACTTTCTTTTCTACCTCCGTGCATGCTCTAAGCTGGGCTTTCCAAAGGGTACAGTTTTACCATATTTCTGGAATAAATTCTCATTTAGGAAAATTCCCTAGCTTTGATACTCTATTCACCACCCCATAGAAATGCCCAGAGTACTTTATATGAGAGTAAGGTTCAGGAAAGCCTAATTCTGTGAGTGCAAAACACTTCTGGGATGTACATATGGATTTAGGTCCCCTGTGATGAAGAGAGGGGTTTCCCCACTCCTTCCCCATGTCTGAGTGGTTAACATTACTGAAGCTCCAGGAAAGAGAGGCACCATCTGCTCCATTCAAGAGACTGTCTAGCTCCTCCAAAAGGCATAAATTACAATCTCCCAACCTCAAGAGCAAAAGCCACCAGCAGAAGGCACCAGGAAAGAGCTCTCCGACTTTGACAGAGGTTGACCAGACAGACGGGCTGCACAACACAGGCAAGACTGGTTCTTCCTTTCTCTGAAGCAACTGGGATGGGACAACCACACGCCACTGACAGGTCAATCTCCGTCTGCAGCCTCTACAAGAAAAAATCTCTGTATCTGTTTCCACCTCTTTCCTCCAGTGAGGATCAAAACACTATCTGAAGTCAGTGCTCAGTCTTGATAAGCGAATGAACGCACACAATGCTACTGACTTGCCGTTGAGGTCCGGACCAGCCTGATCACAAAGCATCAGACTTTGGCTACAGCCATCTCTGTGTTCACATCCTTACCCGACAGAGCGGGGTCCCCTGGGCGGAGACATGGCCACCACTTCTCTCCTTTTCCTCTACATCTCTTCCAGCTCTTCCATCCCGGTTCCCAGGAGGGCATTTCTGACATCTTATATGCACATACACACACACATATGCATACATACATGCTAATATATATATATATATATATATATATATATATTTATATATCTCCATGAATTGATTCTTTGATCACAACATAGCTACCCTTTGGTTTGGTTAGTCTACATGCTGTGCTATCTACTGCTCCGCAACTTTTGCCATGTGAAGGAGCCCATGGATTAAGCACACACAGGCTGTGGCGTTTCCAAGGGGGCAAAGCAGAAGATGAGCAAAGAATCCAACATGGAATCCAGCCAGGGTGGGAGACGGAAGCCACCACCAAGGAGGCAATTCCCGTATGGAGCCGCCCCGCGGAGGGCGACCCCAGAGGATGCCGACCCAATCCCCCTGCAGCAACCGGCTCCCTGCCGCTCCCACAAGATCCCCACACAATGTTGCCAAGACAACACAACGGAAGCCGAGGACAGGGAGCAGGTTACGCTGCCGCATGGAGACCGTAAACTCTTCCCATAAGGGAGCGTGGGAGGAAGGAGCTCACTAAAATATTGGGGATTTCGGCTCACTGCAAAACAGGGATTTTGCATAACTGTGAGTCACGTTTTTTTGCGCTGCATTCTCCAACATGAGTCTTTTGTTTCTACAGTTCTAATAACACACTTGTATATCCAGGGCTCCAGTGGGAGATTACCATTCAGCATCATGCCAGTGACATGTACTAATAAAAATAACCCCAAAATAGCATTCTCATGTTCATGGATCAGGCACAGATAAGGAGAAAAAAGCACAGTTTTAAAATGACAGAGTAAATGAATGCTGCTGCAGAGCTGCAGGAAATCCACCCCACAGTGACAGAGTGCGCAAGATCTGATCGCACTCCGAGCGCTACAACCACTTTCTAAGCAGCTGTAACTTAACAAGCAGAATGTGATTCTTCATCCCCATGCCTAGTGCAGACAGAGAATTTTTAACTGGAAGCTAATTGGAAAGAGAGCTTGTTTCCAGGACCTCGGGAAAGGTGCACAATCTGCTTGTAGCTCTATCCCAACACTCGGAATGAAGTCACACAGTTATTAGCCCTAACTGAAATTACACCCTCACAGGCTCTGTAACTTAGATTCCGACAGCTTAAAGAGGACATAGCCACAAAACTGCACAGAAAAATGTATTCTGACTAGCATTTTCGCACTTCATATTTTATTCCCTGAATTTGCAATTTCAGATGTTTCACTTGAATTTTCCTAAATCTTAAAAGAGAGAGTTTCAAAACATTTTTCCTTATAAATATCAAGAGAAAAAAAATGTTTCTTATATTTAATATGAAGAAACGGAAGTTATTTGTTAAATTTTCAAAACTGTCAGAAAAGATGTGGGAGAGTTTAATTTTATTTCTTTCTACTCCCAAATCCTGAGTAGGTAACATGATTGCAGAGGAGGATGTTTAACACACGCTTTCACCGCCTTCGTGTTTCCATTACCCCTTCGTGTCCTCACTGCTGTAACTAACAATTTTTTCTTCTAAAATCTAAAGCTAGATCCAAAACAGGGTAACCCCAGCTCACATCTCCTGGTGAACTGGGGCCTCTTCAGAGGATCTGACACAGCAGGTCTGACCTGAATGTCGCTCAGGTTATTTCAAATACATTTGGCAGATTGCCCCATAACATGTTCAGCTGGAACACTTAAACAGAACTACATTTTCATTCCTTTAAAGCATACCTATGCACATAGAGCAAGGTTCAAAACACACTTTTCTGTTTCCCTCCAGACAAAATATCAGAAAACAGATGTAAGTATGACAAGAAGGTTCATCTCTGAGCAAGAAAAGCTCTGTCTTCTAACAATGAATTTGCAATACCTTCCCGGATGGCTTGGGGCAGACACTTCTCTTCCTCAATTTAATATCTGCAGGACTGGAATAGCACTTTACTTGCTTCATAGGGTTATCAAAAGAATTAAATTGATTGTATTTGCACAACCACTTTGAAGATGAAAATTGCCATTTAAAGGCTAAGTGTCATTTTCTTATAAATATGCAAAAACTGAACACCTGCATAAAATCAAAACAAGATTATCCCCTGCCTGTGCATACATGTGAGCACGACTTGAAAGAGCCTTTCCTTCATCTCCTGCCACAGGTCCAAAGAAGACGAAGACTGCGTGTGCCTACCAGTCCTCACGTCCTCAACTCCTGCTTGGCACTTACTGACCCTGTGGCCACATCCTCACATCTTGCAAGGCATTGGTTTGCTACACAGATGCACTAAAGTGCATTACTTAGGAATGAATATTGACAGAAATCAAAGTTGCAATCTAGGAGGTTTTCTCGGTGGAAGGGCTTTAAAGTCTCCTAAGGAGAGTTTCCTACTGTTTCACAGAATTGTTTCAATTCACAGAGTGAGTTCATGTGTTTCATAAAGCTATCACAGACAAAATGTGGGGGAAAAAGACCCCTCCCTACATTTCTTTGTCCATACTCTTTCATTTCTAGTTTCAATATAAGGTAAATGGACCTAAAGCTTTGAGTATACCTTATGAAACATGAAAAAGTGCTTTACATTCTGCTTTTCTTTTTGGCATCATCCTTTTTCATTGCAGTGTTTTATTTCCTCATACTCATTTCTGCCTGCAAACAATAACACAGTTGTTCCTCAGCTCTACAAAGTTGATTTCTTCCCATCTCTCAGTCACATGTAAGGCCATAGAAATTATCCCAGCAAATACTAATTACCAGATACTAGATTTCCCTCCTCCATCTATTGTTTAATCTCAGCTGAAAGAAGTAATGACTAAGACATAATTATACAAGATCTACAGCATTCAGGTAAATTTACATGTCATCATTTCTCAATTTTACAGGGCTCCTGCTTTGGAAGAATATATACCAGTAGGAAATCTGGGAACAGGAACAGCTTTCCAGATTAACTAAAGGTCAAAAACATTTATTTATTGTAGTAAATCAGTATCTTCAAATTTGGGGCCCAATGAAACACCAGTTTAGCGCCTCAGATAAAATGTAATTACAATAAAAGACACTTCCTAAAATACACTATTTTTATTTTGAATTAGAACTGGCTATAAAAAATCATTTAAAAACTTATTAGCTCTACATGATGTGTCACAAAATAACTGTCTCAGACTGTCTTGTTAGATGTGACTAGCGGTCTTGTTTGTGCTTTCAGCTGTGACTTTTTATTTTGGAAACGGTTGAAACCCCTTTTTTCTTTCTGAGCCTCAGGCTTCTCTATTCTGTCATCACTCACTAACCACGAATATCTCTAATATGAAGTGATAAATGCAGTTATCTATTTTGTAAGATATTCTACATTTAACACTTTACAGTTTTGACCTAATACATGCCCTTTCTTATCTCCATCTCCCACATTTATATCAAAAAAGCTTCCTAAAGGACCAAGCAGCGTATTAACAAATCCTACCTTCTTCGTATTTATTCCTAACAAGAGAAAGAAGAGCTGTCTCCAGCTGTGAAAAGTGTATCTCGATTTGTCACTAGCTTCTAACAAGAACCATTACAAAGAAGGCCAGACTCTCCTTGGTGGTGGTATGTGACCAACAAGAGACAACGTCCAAAACCTGCAACTTGGGAGGTTCAGATGGGACCTCAGGAAAAACTCTTGTACTAGCACAGTTACTAGGACAGGTTGCTCAATGGGGCTGAGGAATCGCTAGAGGATTTCCAGACTCACTTACATAGTCTTCACTGTTGCAACAGCCCTGCTTTCAGGCAGAAGTAGACTACAACATTTTTTATGATTCAACAGCATCATTTCTGTAATTCAACACGTAAGAGCTGCTAAAATCAAAACAGAGCCGGCAGCTCCAGTGGCTGTTTGAAGGGGTAGCAGCCTCCTCTCTAGTAAATTTTTGTAGCAAACCAAGGGAGACTAAGAGGAATTTACAATTACCAGTGTTTGACTTTGGTCTTTTAGGAAGGTGCTTTCTTTATTTCAGCTGTGTTATTTTAGCTTTCCACACTCTCTGTTTCTAGCTGACGTTTTTTCCTCTGTAGCTTTTTTAAAAGTTTTAAAATTCTAAATTTTGTTGTATTCTGCTAAAACAATCACTTCTTCCTTCCCTTGTCCTCTTCATCACCTAAAACTCAGTCTCCCTGGTAGGGACTTTGATTCCAGCACTTCTTTTTTTTTTTTAAACTCAAGACTGAACACTTTGCTTACGCTCCATAATAGGCATTTCTAGAATAATGACTCAAAAATAAAAATGGGTCATTCTTCTCATCAAATGACTTTTACCTCCCTTAACACTGCATGTGAAATAGCCCTAGCTCATTAAGTCCTGCTATAGTCTAGCCGAAGAGTATGCCACGAATATAAAATCAAGAATATAAAACACACTGCCCCCAGCGCTGGGCTCCTCATCTGCTTTCAAAGGTCTCTCAAGGCACAGCCTGAGTCCAGCTGCACACACGTGCTTCTTTAACCCTGCCTGACACTTGAGACTGCTCTGAATAAACACATTAACTTTGCATTAATGACACATTTCTGTACATATCACTGAGACTTATTCTTGCCTACTGACTTGGGGGTCATAGGGAAGTGGACATGATGAAGGTATGGCCTCTACCCGTCAACTAATTAGCAGATGTAAGGAGATACATTTGGTCAAGCCTTATTACCAAATTCAGATAGGATTTTTGACCCAGAGAGTTAAACACAAATTGGTACTTTGCTTCTCCATTGCAATCTAAGCAAGGTCCTGCTTAATTAAATCAACTTCACATTAAACCTACCACTACTACCCACATATTCAGGACAGAGGTCTGAAAACATTTCCTATTAACCCCATTTCACAAACATATTTTCAGATACTCACCAGTCTGCCACCAGTGGTCTAAGACGGGGACCTTGAAGATTTTTTTTGACCATTCTAGCGTGTCCACATCACAGTGCTCACCAGCTACAAATAACGTTCTGAACCTTTAAATGAAAACAAAAAAGTATACATCTTGATCCGAATCAGGAAAGGAAAACATCATGAAAAAACAAACTCAGTGAACTCTTGTGCTCTGTATCCCAGATGAGATAGAGAGAAAAGGGATGAAAGGACTCTTGCTCCTTGGACTTACCCATCCTACTGAGGAGCGGTTAAAATCCTAGCAATCCTGATTGAGGTTTCTTAATTCATCACGTAATAGAAGCTTTCTTTTGCCAGCAGAAGTAAAGAATAGTTAAATAGCTTGTACAAAAGAACAGGAACATCAGTTAAGCAGAGTATTAGTATCAAATACCAAGGAAGGCATCAGAAAGAGATATCAGAGGAAACGAAAAGATCAATAAAGAAATAAACAAATAAGAAAACTATTTTATGGAAATACCTGAAGTATAACTAGCTAAGAGGCTGCCAATAACACTCCCTTAAACTTATGTTAGTATTTTTTCAAATCGTTGGTTATCTTTTTTACAGGCAATGGTAAATTTGTGAACAAGTAACGGGGACCAAGGTTTTTTCCTACATAGAACCAATGAACAAATACATATGAACAAATACATATGAACAAATACATACACAAATATATTCATGCATAAATATATATATACACATACACACAAACATGTATACACATACACACATTTGTGTATATATATATATATATATATATATATAAACACAATGTATAGCATGCAATCTACAGAGAAAGCCAAGCAAAAGCATACATATAGCAGCTGAAATTATTCAGAATATTTCATATTCTGAGAGATTTCTTGTAATCCTATTAAATAACATTGATAGCAGAACAACATTAAGCAACTACGAGTCCCTGATGACACTGACTGGATAATCTGCAGTCAATTTTGGCAGAAAAAGATGCACCTTCTGGCAGGACTGACAGATGTGATCTGATTTTTGTGCAATTAAATTACATAGTACTCTTATAACTGGGTATTAAACCCACACACAGTCTTTAATATCAGCAACATATATCAGATGTTTGTCACGCTTTATCATCCTTCATTAAGCACTCCAAATTCACTTTAAATCCTGTTTAGGATTTTTGGTCTTTTACATCAACTGCAGCATTCTTATGTGTTACCTATATTATTTATTATCTACCTAGTATTTAGAATTCAGACCTTACTATATGTTACTGGTAATGTTCTGATCTTCCTCACACTCATACTGTACCCTAGCTCATATCTGCAGTAGATCTTTTTGCACTTCTAATTTTCTAACTTAAACCCTGTTATATTGTATATAAATTCATGGATACTCATGACACAGGTCAGACATCCTCACCAAACAAGACAGTATTCAGGGAAAGAAACATTTACCATCTTGCCCACATGTCTCCAATAAAGCAATAAAAATTCTTTTCAAGTAGAATGTGAGAACTTTAGACTCTGATTCACTAAGCACAGATAAAAATAAACGACCAGCTGTGTGCAGATGCACAACTGGATTGATATTCTATACTCTGCCACTAGCTTCAGGATCTGTGTTATGATTGCATTGTTCCTACAGGCAGCAAAGCACTGTATTCATCTCTCTACTACCAGAAAAAATATCTTCTCTGAACGAGTTCCCTAGGCTTCTATGGTGCTCAAAGACCAAGAGGTAACTTGAGAGAAATTTACCTTTAGGAGTCCAAACAGGCTCATTTTGATAGTATGGAAAGGTAGGAAAACAATACAAAACTCAAGATCCTACAGCAACAACAAATACCATGACTACCACAATACTTAGAATTTGTGAAGTTACTTTTGAAAAGATAGACACAGTGATGAACTTACTGTGATACGACTTGAAAGGGACAATCCTGCATGTCAGAAAAATGAAATAGGGAATAAAAGTTTGAGACATCCTTATCTTCTAAACACGTACATGTGTTTCTGTTTAAGCGGGATTTTAAAGCAGAAAATCATCATTGGTAAAATAAAATTTAATAATAAGAGTACATTAAGACATAAAATCTATTTTTGATTGTCATTGAAAGAAATCATTACTTTTAATGAAATCAGAGTGGAAAATTGCACCTTCTTCCTAGAAAGACTGGCAAAGAAATCTGAGATACATCACAACAAGTCGCATCAATGCCTGTTTTTAAACCAAAGGGGGCTACCCTGTCACCAAAAATAATCTGAATTGTAACTGCATAGCTCACATGCTCACGTGCCCCATCACTGCAGATCGCAGAACCCGCTTCCCTTGGCAGCATCCCGAGGAAGTGCTCAACCCTCCTCTGCCAGGCCCTCCCAGTTCAGCACATGACACCGAGCACACAGCACTGCCCTTCTGCCCAGGCAGGCAATTTAAAACCTCAAAAGGGCTGAGAGTAAAGGGAAGGTGATAAGGCAACACATAGTCAGGCTCCATGTCTGAAAGACTTTTCGCCAGGAAATAATCTCTTTCTTCTTTGAGTGACAAGCCACAGAGAAACACTCAACCAACACAGCACTGCATCGGCCCTCAAGGCTTCCTTGATGACAGAATGTCCAATTAAGGAACGGAGCTCAAAGTCACCCAGCAATAGGCCTTGGGATTAAAAATATTTCTCCAAAGCTCCTTGTTACAATCACCATTATATGCTCTGCCATGCTCTATTACAGCCAGATCCATCTCAGCAAAGACAAAACTATTTTGAATTCTAGAATGCACATGCCAGCTTTTCCTGACCAAGAAAAGCTGTGTCTGCCTCATGCTAGTTTCTGAAAGAACAAAGAGGAAAGTTCACTTGTATTTGTGTAAGTTGAAGATAAAGAATTCTTATTAATTCTTAATGCAGCTACAGACTGTGGATATTAAAACTTGTAAAAATAGCTTTAAAAAAACTTAAATGTTTTAAGTAGTTTTCTTTCTTTAGTTTCTTTGCTTGTTCTCCTGCCTGAATTAATTTTACCTTAGTCAAGAGGATCCAAGCATTGGAGGGCTGTGTGACAGAGTCAAGAGAGGGGCAGAACACACCAGCAGTGACAGATCACTCACATCCTGTGGGTAAAGGGGGCTCCAGACAGGACCTCTGCTCAGGAGTCCAGCAGGAATGGCCAGAAATGATCTACAGCAGCATAGAGCACAAGGTAACTGCAAAAAAATGTACTTCAATTTTCTCATATCTTGACTCTCAGTCCCATTCCCTACCAGTGTGTGCAAGACAGATTACAAATTACGTGACAAAGTTTTTCTTTCTGGCAGTTTTGAATTTGCTACTTTGACTTTATGTCCTCCTGTTCCTGGGTGATAGGATAGAAAACAGAAGTTTCTAATTTACTTGATACTCATTGCATGTCTGTAAGGTAGTCTCATATTTCTTTCTGGAGTAAGCACATTGATATGTATTACACGTGTGCACTATTCAATGCTTCCCGTGCAGTACAGGGACTGTGCTGCAGTCCTACATTTCAATTCTAAGCTACTGGATAGCTCTTAAGACTGTGCAAAGCACAGTAACTTTACACAGATACATGCTGTCCTCTAAAACTGCTGTCCTTTAAAACTGCACTTCAAATCAATTATTCTAAGGCTTCATAACTCTCAACATAGTTTGCAACAGCATCTTCCAATCAATACGAAAGAGCTGTAACAAGAACTGCAGCACTCTGTCAACAACAGGGAGCCAGTGTCTGCACCACGTCAGTGTGACTTTCACCTTCTAATTGAGATTGTGGTGGTTTTTTCTGGATGCTTCTCTCCTGAAGGCACTGCAGAAACACCTGATCAGGTGTAGCAGCTTTGTGACTAAGCTGCGAACTAAAATCTGGCAACTGATCTATACTGATCTGAGCCAACAATGTTACTGTAGAGGAACTAGTAACTATTACTTATGGCTCAATTTAACCTGTTGTGGTCCAATTTAATTCCCAACTGTCAGCTGTCAATCGTTTGGAAAAGCAGACCCTAACCAGATCATAAGAAATAAGTCAATCAAACGATGAATGGGGATTCCAAATATGAGCAGACTGTTGAGGAATTCCTTACGTACTGAACTGTAACAGTCAGTGGCCTATTCCTAACACAGGATGCAGTCAGTGGCCTATTTTTTAAACCCATAGATGAAAAAGATTATGTATTTTATCTAAAACTCACTCAAGCCAATCTAAGAATTGCTGGAGACTGAATTTTGAACTAGATGTAGTTAGGAGACGTCAGATACTAGGGAATGACTCAGCCCAAAGCTGAATGATTTAAGAGGCAAATATATTTATACATGAAGGAGTTGTTTAATTAGGCACTAAATAGAGAATGATGAAATATCTTTCGATATCTGGAGAACCTTCAGTTAGAAGAATCTTACATATCTGAAATTCTATTTGGGCCAGAAAACGGGGCAACTTACAGAACTGGTACTGTTTGTTAGCAAAGTCTCCAGTTAATGAATACTCCTCACTATGGATTAAGTCATTTTTGTAATTGCCCACCAAATGCTCAGCAAAAACCATCACATTTTCTAGCATCTGATACACTAAAGAATCACTTCCTTGTCACTAAACATCACAGAAAAGTAGTGCTTTGCACTCTCAAAAGGGCTAGCCTCATGTTTCAAAGAGGAGAAACGATTGACAATAACTCAAAACAGAAGAAAGAAAATAATGAAGAACTTGTAGAGAACACCCCAGGAATACATTGTGCTTATGGATGAATAAAACTTTCCCGAGCAAGTAAGAAAGTAGTGACCTACTTAAGTTACACGGTTTTGCATCTTCTCTGTCTTTTAACAACTGTGATCAAAAACCAGTCTTATGACTGAATTCTGCCTACAGTCTGATACAGTCCTTGCTTGTTGTTGAGCAAATTATTCAAGCCCAAAATTCCAGAGATGGTTTAAAACTGTGTATTTATTTTCATGTTCTGAGTGCCTGCCATGAGATTCTGAAGATTGATTGGTAGATATACAAAACACTCACAGACGTAGCTGCAGTCAGCAGGGGATGCATTTTGACCACATAAAGTGCTATATAACTCCAAGAACTCTGAAATACTGGTGCTTAAGTGGCTCAGACCGGGTGTTCAAAATTAATAGAAGACTTTGACCTTAATCCCTCTGTGCCTTGGCTTTCCAGCTGTAAAATACGGATAATACCAGTCTCTCATCTCTCAGAGGATTTGTGAGGATGAACTCAGTGATGTTTTTGAAGCATGCAGATAGTATAGTGATAAAGTCCTTAAAAACAGTATGAGATAGTAAATGGTTCTGTCTTCAGAGCACGATTTGAATAAACTGTGAGTAGTAAGTTATGGGGTCAGAAACAGAACAGAACTGAACAGAGATGAAGAGAACATTGACTAGCTGCTGATTAAACAAACTCTGAAGATCCTGCGCTCTCAGTGAAATGGGAGGTCGTGTGGAAAAGTGGTTCCAAATCTTGTAATCCAAACTACACGATAGGGTATACACTCAGTGGAGTAAAATTAAGGTTGAGCCAGCAATCCTAACCCACTAAGAATTCTACGCTTGCATCTCCTCCAAACTATCAATGTTAGGTTCACAAACACACACAAATGCACCTCAATAGTCAAGAATTCGCCTGTGTTCTGCTATGCAGCGGTGGGCTTAGCCCCACGCACTCGGCTATTCTTAGTTCATCCAGCCTGTTTCTGTAAGGAACTGCTTCCCGGGTGTCCTCAGTTCACCTTGTCAGAGAGTACTGCTTTCCCAAAGCTGCCTCCGGGTCCTGCTGACGGATTGCTCTAATTGCGGTCGGAGAAGTAAAGGCGGCAGCTACTTCATGCTCCGCTAGCACACGGAAATAGGCACCAGCATCTGGCGTTCCCACAGGCTTCCCCTACGGAGAGAGTAATTTAAAATGTCACAGGATAAAAATACTTCATAATTCCTTGACAGTTCAAGGCACGAACACGTAACAGTAGCAGCAGCACAGCAACAGAAGTAATTTCAAGAAAGACTTAAGAGAAGCTTTTGTTACCTTGATTGTATTCACTTGTTATATAAATAAATTCACAGGTTTTAGGCACAAACTCTCACATGAATACACCACAGACTAACTGCTTCTGAAAAGAATAGGATAAATGGAGAGGTATATGGAAAGTAAACCCCAAAGAGCTGCTACTGCACTGGCAGCAAAGGAGGCTATATGTGCTTTTACCTTGAAACACTGCAAAGCATTCAGAGTCCTACTAAACGGGCATCTTCGTGACGCCGTGGCGCTTCAGCTACCTACAATGTGCACAGGCCTAGGCTAATGCCAGCTCTTTGAAAGCTATGGATTTCACAGAATCACAGAATGGTTGAGGTTGGAAGGGACCTCTAGAGATCATCCAGTCCAACCTCTGCTCCAGCAGGGACACCCAGAGCACGGGGCACAGGGCGGCATCCAGACGAGTTTGGAAGATCTCCAGAGAAGGAGACTCCACAGCCTCCCTGGGCAGCCTGTGCCAGGGCTCTGGCACCCTCACAGGGAAGAAGTTCCTCCTCACATGAAGATGGAACTGCCTGTGTTTTAATTTATCCCCATTTCCCCTTGTCCTGTCACTGGCCACCACTGGGAAGAGTCTGGCCCCTTCCTCTTTACATCCTCCCCTCAGGTATTTGTACCTATTGCTCAGACTCCCTCTCAATCTTCTCCGGGGTAAACAGGCCCAGCTTGCTCAGTCCTTCCTTCTTGGTTCTGGAATAATTCCCAGCTAGCTGCTCACAACAGGCTTTGTGTCTCCCCTGTGCCACTGCAGCACATAAAGACCGGAGAAAAGCCAAAATCCTCTTCTGTTTCTTTAAAAACTAAGCACTGCCTTGAGCTACAGGGAATATTCAGGGAGACTGTAAACAGAAGTAATTAGATGTGACACACCATCCAAAGGTAAGTAATAATAATCAAAAATAATCAAAAATAATCTTCTGCTGTGCTGCAAATGTGAAAAGCAGGTGGCACAAAGTTATATAATCACACTCTTTATTGTATGTAATTACTTCAGTGAACAAACTGCTCCACATATACTTATTTTTAAGCGATGCAGAGGTGTTAAATCTCTTCTGCTTTAACATCTCTGCAGGTATTTCATAACCTTTTCATAGAAAGGCCACACTAGGAAGATGAACTTTGACAGAGCCTGCAGCTAAATGAGGAGAGACACATGCTCTTCAAAGCACACACACAACTTGTTAGTGCTTTGCACAAGAAGCCACAGATACATGGAAAGTTTCACTCTTGCAAATGTCAACATCTTTATAGCACTACATTGATCACAAAACACTTCTGTAGCTCTGTCTTCCTTTTGTAAATGCAAAGTTGGAGCACGGTTTCCTAACAAACCTCATTCACATTCATGTCTTCCATTACATTCTAAAGAGCTGTAGGCACAACTTATAATTCATAACTGGCAATTTTTATGTGTGCTGATAATTTTCAATAAATCATAAGTACTTTTTCCTCTAACACAGGGCAAGAATTGCAATAAAACAAACAATACAATAGACAGATCAGTTCAGTGGAAAAAAAATACATAAATCTGTGTAATTCTTTTCCATTGCCAAGATGCAAAAGGAAGAGGGACATGAGAATAACTTGACAAATTTCCTAAGTGCAATATTTTCATACCAATAACAAGGCACTAGCAAAACAGTAAATGTTATGAAAACACACACTAATTAAGTTTGTTTCCCATCTTCAACAGCTAGCAAATAGTTTTATCCTCAGGCAAGAAAGATTATATATATAACAGATTCACATAGATGATAAATAACACTGCAAATTCATACCAATGAAGTGCAGTGGACAGGTGCTGTTTCATTGCTCCTCTACTACTGGATCCTCTACACTCTGCTGGCGACCTGAAGGCCAGAACGTTGCTTGACAGCAAACAAGGTATTTTTGCAAGGGTCACTCAGCCGACCACCAGCACGAGCCTAACTCCCCTCCACCCAAAGCACAAGCCTGGATGTCCACGTGTGCCCATACAGACACCAAGAGACCAGCATGCGCACAACAGCCCTCCTGCTGTATCACTGCCCAAGCATTATGCACATTCTCTGCTGCATATGGAAGTACGTAGCAGAAGGGACCTAGGAGTCAAAAAGCAACCGTTTGCTGCCGCCACGGAGAAGGAGAAATGTCTTTCACCTGACAATTAATAAAAGAGTGGAAAATCAGCTGCTGGCTGGGAACTAAATATCACAGTCCTTAAAGAGCAGTCATCTGAGCCCTGCTAAGGGATTCCCAAAATCTTAAAGCTGCCACCAGCATTCCCTGCAGGAAGTGCAGGATCAGGGCTCCTGCCACAACCCTGAGCCAGCCAGTGGGAAACCACCTGTATACAGGGAAGGAGAAGGTGTCTGGGGTCTCCATGTGAGACTGAAGCACCTTATTCCACTCAGGATACCCTCATGGAATGCAGTTTCCAAAGGAAGCACTTTCATCCGTCTCTGGCTGTAAACTCGCTCACACAGAGTCATTCATGGCAGTTTTTGTGATTCACCCAAGCACTCTAATCTCAGCCCTTCCTGGCCCCTGGAAAAGCTGCTCTTTCAACTTTATGTCATCTCTATTTGCTGCTCAATCCACCTGCAGATCTGCAACCATCTGGCTAGCAGCTCAGCATGGCATCTCTAGCTTACACAAAAATAAATGGTCTCAGAACATGAGAATCTCCAAATTCTCCTAATATTCTCATTAACCAATTACATTGCCAAATGGAACCATTTGCAATCATTTTGGAGGAAAAAAAAAAAAGAAAAAAGAAGAAGAAAAAAGAAAAGGACTGTGGAACAACCTGAAAATAGTTATCTGCCAGTAAGGACATGGCCCATGGCTTTTAATCACCTGCAAAATTCCAGAGCTGGATTCGTGGGGGGAGGGGGGTATCTATGGGGCGGCTGATGTGATGGTGGCTGATGGCCCATCACATCATCCACAGGGAACTGGTGCTGTGGCCTTTGAAGGGCCCTCTAGGACAAAAAAAGCCAAAGGGCAGATTACAGAAACTTCTGAAAGCCCCCCCAATCAGGCGGCAGCTGTCCCGACAAGGAGGAGAGGCACATTGGGA